>CM060074.1:792199-797199 GCA_030533445.1 Cyprinodon diabolis | reverse complement strand
TCCTATGATGGCGTGATAGTGATAATCCTATGATGGGATGATGATAATTCTATGATGGTGTGATGGTGATAATCCTATGATGGTGTGATAGTGATAATCCTATGATGGCGTGATGATGATAAATCTATGATGGTGTGATGGTGATAAATCCTATGATGGTGTGATAGTGATAATCCTATGATGGCATGATGATGATAATTCTATGATGGCGTGATGGTGATAATCCTATGATGGTGTGATGGTGATAATCCTATGATAGTGTGATAGTGATAATCCTATGATGGCGTGATGATGATAATTCTATGATGGTGTTATAGTGATAATTCTATGGTGGCGTGATGGTGATAATCCTATGATGGTGTGATAGTGATAATCCTATGATGGCATGATGATGATAATTCTATGATGGCGTGATGATGATAATCCTATGATGGTGTGATAGTGATAATCCTATGATGGTGTGATGGTGATAATCCTATGATGGTGTGATAGTGATAATCCTATGATGGTGTGATAGTGATAATCCTATGATGGCGTGATAGTGTTAATCCTATGATGGCGTGATGGTGATAATGCTATGATGGTGTGATAGTGATAATCCTATGAAGGCATGATAGTGTTAATCCTATGATGGCATGATGGTGATAATCATATGATGGTGTGATAGTGATAATCCTATGATGGCGTGATAGTGATAATCCTATGATGGGATGATGATAATTCTATGATGGTGTGATGGTGATAATCCTATGATGGTGTGATAGTGATAATCCTATGATGGTGTGATGATGAAAATTCTATGATGGTGTGATGGTGATAAATCCTATGATGGTGTGATAGTGATAATCCTATGATGGCATGATGATGATAAATCTATGATGGCGTGATGGTGATAATCCTATGATGGCATGATGGTGATAATCATATGATGGTGTGATAGTGATAATCCTATGATGGCGTGATAGTGATAATCCTATGATGGGATGATGATAATTCTATGATGGTGTGATGGTGATAATCCTATGATGGTGTGATAGTGATAATCCTATGATGGTGTGATGATGAAAATTCTATGATGGCGTGATGTTGATAAATCCTATGATGGTGTGATAGTGATAATCCTATGATGGCATGATGATGATAAATCTATGATGGCGTGATGGTGATAATCCTATGATGGTGTTATGGTGATAATCCTATGATAGTGTGATAGTGATAATCCTATGATGGCATGATGATGATAAATCTATGATGGCGTGATGGTGATAATCCTATGATGGTGTGATGGTGATAATCCTATGATAGTGTGATAGTGATAATCCTATGATGGCGTGATGATGATAATTCTATGATGGTGTGATAGTAATAATCCTATGATGGTGCGATGGTGATAATACTATCATGTTGTGATAGTGATAATCTTATGATGGTGATGACCTATGATGGTGTGTTGGTGATGATTCTATCATGGTGATGATTCTATGATATGCGATAGTGATGATCCTATGATGGTGTGTATATCATGGCCAGAAAGATGGGAGAGCTGGATGTTCGTTTCTAACAGTAAGCGGTAGCGTCTGGGCCTCCTTTTTGCAAAGCTGTTGATCAGTTGTTGCTTGCTTAATTTGGAGAGTTCTCCTCTCAACTCCGCTGTGAGAGCGGAAAATTAATTAATAGAAAAAAATCAGTGCCCCATGCATACCCAGGCACCGCAGATCTACAACAGGACAGGTGCCCCTGTGAAAAGGGTCTGCCGATGCAGATGGGCACCTAGAGGCCCTCAAAGACCACACAGGGGACCCCAGCATATTCTGAAAATAGAACAACTCACCAGTGGACTGTTGGGATCCTGAGGCTTGTCCACCAGAGGGCGCCGAGGATCCTCTTCTCTTATATGTTTTCTGTTAAGGACTGGGGTTACTGTTGGGATTCTGGAGATCTACCATCTGTCTCCAGCAGAGAGCGCTTTGGGTCTCCTGGGCTGGAGCCTCCAGCACACATGAAGCTCATCAACTCATCAGGAGACCTTCCTTCATAAGCAGCAGTCAGACCTTCCTTCGATGCCGGAGTGTTGACCAAGTTTGGTTAGCAAAACCTAAGCCTCTGTTAATCTAGTGAATCACAGTAGACTCTAGAGAGAAACTGGATTCTAACCTGCCTCTGTCTTTACTCACAGAAAGCCTGACTGAAGTCTGAAGCTCTGGATGAGCTTTACCTGGAAACCTGCCTGCCTGCCCAAGGAAGCCTAACCTGAAGATCTCAGTCTGGATTCCTCCTTCAGCTCTCAGGGAAGAGCTAGGAACTAAACCTGAAGATCTCAGTCTGGATTCCTCCTTCAGCTCTCAGGGGAGAGCTAGGAAGCTAAACCTGAAGATCTCAGTCTGGATTCCTCCTTCAGCTCTCAGGGGAGAGCTAGGAAGCTAAACCTGAAGATCTCAGTCTGGATTCCTCCTTCAGCTCTCAGGGAAGAGCTAGGAACTAAACCTGAAGATCTCAGTCTGGATTCCTCCTTCAGCTCTCAGGGGAGAGCTAGGAAGCTAAACCTGAAGATCTCAGTCTGGATTCCTCCTTCAGCTCTCAGGGAAGAGCTAGGAAGCTAAACCTGAAGATCTCAGTCTGGATTCCTCCTTCAGCTCTCAGGGAAGAGCTAGGAAGCTAAACCTGAAGATCTCAGTCTGGATTCCTCCTTCAGCTCTCAGGGAAGAGCTAGGAACTAAACCTGAAGTTCTCAGTCTGGATTCCTCCTTCAGCTCTCAAGGAAGAGCTAGGAAGTTAAAACCTGAAGTTCTCAGTCTGGATTCCCCCCTCAGCTCTCAGGGAAGAGCTAGGAACTAAACCCACGTCAGAGTCTCACTAACCAGAAGCTAGACGCTGCTGCTGCTGAGCTCTCTGCTACCTCCACAATCTCTGGACCCAACCGGTTCCCCTTCTCAAGGATCTGTCAGAACCTCTTCAAGGTACATTCAGAAATAACTCACTCGTCAAACCTTCTAACTGCCTGGCTAATCAAACGCTCATCCCTTCAGATATCTGTGAAACCTGTCCCGGACCTGTGCCAGAACCAGTTCATGATTTCTCTGTGAACATTTCAATAAACTCTGTTAAACTTTTACTCTGCTTCCAGTGGTGTTCTGCGTTTGGGTTTAGCTCCACAAAGACCCATCATGACATGGACTAAGTTTGATACTTTATTTGATGCTGCTGCTCTTATTTTTTATCATTTATCAGGCACTTCATCATTTCAATCATTCAGAATATTTAAGCAAATATATGGATTTATAAATGAAAATATCTTATAGCAAATTAGAAATGAAAAGAAACAATAGAAATCTGTTTATTATCGATGAATAGGTGGACGCTGACTCATCCAGTTCATAGGTCAGTATTGGTAGCCATTCCTCTGACTCGGTAGCCCCCAGTATTAAAAAGATTGGAGACCCCAGGTTTATAGGGTCTAACCTGTGAAGGAGTTATCTCTGCTAACGTGCTAACGTTGCCTCTCTGTCCTCAAACACCAACTGTGAACCTTAGTCTACTTATTCTCCATCGAGGCTTTTTGGCCACATTAAATCCTCATTATTTTATGTGTGAAATCATGAAGAACCTGGTTGGCCTCCAACTGCATAACTCTTTGGAAAGTAATATATTAATTCAATTGGATTTCAATTCTATTCAGTTTATTTCTATAGCTCCAATTCACATCCTGTCATCTCAGGTCACTTTATAGAGACAACTCACATATAAAGCCTTAAATGGCCAAGCTCCATCTGATATCAGAGATCTGATTGTTCCTTATGTTCCTAACAGAGCACTTCGCTCTCAATCTGCAGGTTTACTAGTGGTTCCTAGAACTTCTAAAAGTAGAATGGGAGGCAGATCTTTTAGTTATCAGGCTCCTCTCCTGTGGAACCAACTACCAGTTTTAGTCCGTGAGGCAGACACCCTGTCTATTTTTAAGGCTAGGCTTAAAACTTTCCTTTTTGATAAAGCTTCTAGTTAGAGCGGCTCAGGTTATCCTGAGCTATCTCTATAGTTCTGCTGCTATAGGCTTAGACTGCTGGAGGACATAGGGACCCCTTTTTCATCATTCTGCTTCATTCTATCTCTATTCTCCCACTCTGCAGAATCTGTTAGTTCAATCTCTAACGTTCTGCTCTCTCTGCTTTTTCTCATAGTAGCTTCATCTGGTCTGTTCCTGTTTGGCTGTGACTCCATCCTGGAGAGAAATATCAGCTGTGCTGCTGCCATCAACACCTTTGTTTCTAGATGTTGGAGCTTGGCCTGTTTTCCAGTGTAGTCCTGTTTCTCTGACTGTGACTAACTGGATGTGCTCTCTTCATCCTCTGACATGGGCGCTGGCTCGGAGCTCGTCTGCCTGGCTGTGTGTTTCCTGGACGGGGCCGCCTGTGGAGCTGGTTGACAGTTGCCTTTTGTATCTATGCTTCTTTTTCTATGTCTGCTTCTGTCTCCTTGAACCCCAGTGGGCCTCAGCAGATGGCCGCTCACACTGAGCCTGGTTCTGCTGGAGGTTTCTTCCTGTTCAAAGGGAGTTTTTCCTCTCTACTGTCGCTACAAGCATGCTTAGTGTGAGGGATTGCTGAAGAGTCAATGAGTCAATGCAATCAGCTGGTTTTCCTTAGATAGAAAACTTTGTATCAATTTGACTGTATGATCTGGTTGAACTGTAAAGTGCCTTGAGATGACATGTGTTGTGAATTTGGCGCTATATAAATAAACTGAATTGAATTGAATTGAATTTAACCAGATCATCCAGTCAGATTGAAAGTTTTCTATCTAAAACTGATCTAGGAGTTTTTTGGTGGAGTTAGACACTCTGACCAATATTGCTGCTGTAAAACATTTTTATGAATTATAGTGAAATAGTTAATAATAACCCAAATTAACTAGAAATGTTGAAACAGTGGAAACAGGGGTTCCAGAACAATCCGTCACAATGAAATTGTGATAAAACTTTTTGACTTGATTGTTTAAAAGTGTTG
>CM060074.1:779699-789699 GCA_030533445.1 Cyprinodon diabolis | reverse complement strand
ATGGATGAATGGATGGATGGATGAATAATAATGGATGGATGGATGGATGGATGGATGAATAATAATGGATGGATGGATGGATGGATGAATAATAATGGATGGATAGATGGATGGATGGATGAACAATAATGGTTAGATGGATGAATGGATGGATGGATGAATAATAATGGATGGATGGATGAATAATAATGGATAGATGGATGGATGGATGGATGGATGGATGGATGAATAATAATGGATGGATGGATGAATGGATGGATGGATGAATATTAATGGATAGATGGATGAATGGATGGATGGATGAATATTAATGGATAGATGGATGGATGGATGGATGAATAATAATGGATGGATGGATGATGGATGATGGATGGATGAATAATAATGGATGGATGGATGGATGGATGAATGAATAATAATGGATAGATGGATGGATGGATGGATGGATGGATGAGTGAATAATAATGGATAGATGGATGGATGGATGGATGGATGGATGAATAACAATGGATAGATGGATGGATGGATTAATGGATGAATAATAATGGATGGATGGATGGATGGATGAATGAATAATAATGGATAGATGGATGGATGGATGGATGGATGGATGAGTGAATAATAATGGATAGATGGATGGATGGATGGATGGATGGATGGATGAATAACAATGGATAGATGGATGGATGGATGGATGAATAATGGATGGATGGATGGATGGATGGATGAATAATAATGTATGGATGGATGGATGAATGGATGGATGGATGAATAATAATGGATAGATGGATGAATGGATGGATGGATGAATAATAATGGATAGATGGATGGATGGATGGATGGATGAATAATAATGGATAGATGGATGGATGGATGGATGAATAATGGATGGATGGATGGATGGATGGATGAATAATAATGGATGGATGGATGGATGGATGGATGGATGAATAATAATGGATAGATGGATGGATGGATGGATGGATGAATAATAATGGATAGATGGATGGATGGATGGATGAATAATAATGGATAGATGGATGGATGGATTAATGGATGAATAATAATGGATAGATGGATGGATGGATGGATGGATGAATAATGGATGGATGGATGATGGATGATGGATGGATGGATGGATGGATGAATAATAATGGATAGATGGATGAATGGATGGATGAATAATAATGGATAGATGGATGGATGGATGGATGGATGAATAATAATGGATAGATGGATGAATGGATGGATGAATGGATGGATGATGGATGGATGAATAATAATGGATGGATGGATGGATGGATGGATGGATGGATGGATGGATGAATAATAATGGATAGATGGATGAATGGATGGATGAATGGATGGATGGATGAATAATAATGGATAGATGGATGAATGGATGGATGGATGGATGAATGATTATGGATAGATGGATGGATGGATGGATGGATGGATAAATAATAATGGATAGATGGATGAATGGATGGATGGATGGATGGATGAATAATAATGGACGGATGGATGGATGAATAATAATGGATGGATGGATGAATAATAATGGATGGATGGATGAATAATAATGGATAGATGGATGAATGGATGGATGGATGGATGAATAATAATGGATAGATGGATGGATGGATGAATGGATGGATGGATGAATAATAATGGATGGATGGATGGATGGATGGATGAATAATAATGGATGGATGGATGGATGGATGAATAATAATGGATGGATAGATGGATGTATGGATGAACAATAATGGTTAGATGGATGAATGGATGGATGGATGAATAATAATGGATGGATGGATGAATAATAATGGATAGATGGATGGATGGATGGATGGATGAATAATAATGGATGGATGGATGAATGGATGGATGGATGAATATTAATGGGTAGATGGATGAATGGATGGATGGATGAATATTAATGGATAGATGGATGGATGGATGGATGAATAATAATGGATGGATGGATGATGGATGATGGATGGATGAATAATAATGGATGGATGGATGGATGGATGAATAATAATGGATGGATGGATGGATGGATGGTTGGATGAATAATAATGGATGGATGAATGGATGGATGGATGAATATTAATGGGTAGATGGATGAATGGATGGATGGATGAATATTAATGGATAGATGGATGGATGGATGGATGAATAATAATGGATGGATGGATGATGGATGATGGATGGATGAATAATAATGGATGGATGGATGGTTGGATGAATAATAATGGATGGATGGATGGATGGATGGTTGGATGAATAATAATGGATGGATGATGGATGATGGATGGATGAATAATAATGGATGGATGGATGGATGGATGAATAATAATGGATGGATGGATGGATGGATGGTTGGATGAATAATAATGGATGGATGGATGGATGATGGAGTACTGGCGCCGCGATTTTGTAGTTTTTTTTCCTTGAAGCCTACACTATAATGCGAGTCAAAAAAACTACACAACCTAAAAACCAACAATGCTTCCGCTCTGAGTTTTTCACCTGCGCTCAAAAACAACAATGGAGGGACCAACAGCTAGTGGCCAACTCGACTTAGAAAAGTTTGATTGTTTTTAATGGTTTATTCACCTAAGATAAGCATGGTCTGTTTCCTTGTTTGTTACTTTTATTATGTATTTATAATTATTATTCCTTTTACTTTAATTGACCTTTACCACAGTTAGAAACAGGAACTTAATTGACCCTTCATAGAAATTCAGATTCAATGTATTGGCAGAAATCTTATTGATGTCATGGTGGGACTAAGGCACCTAACCCACATGCCGAACACACTCAGACACGGAAGAAAAGTTCAACAGTTTGTTAATACAATGAATAATAAAGACTGATTCTGAAAGACAGGTCCAGGACTGGTCACAACAGGGTTCTCTGTAGAAAGGGACAGTTCGGTTAGCTGAGATCCAGGTTCAGTTGTTTGTGGAATAATGCAGGATCTGTACCTGTTCTGTGGTTCAGGCTGAGCGGCAGAGGGAGGGAACCAGGAGGGTCCAGAGGCTGAAGGTGAGCAGAGGGCTTGACAGTGGCAGGGCTTGACTTCAGACTTTCAAGTGTTCAGATCAGAGGTTTCTTCAATTCTCTTCTTGAGAGCAGGCAGGTTCAGACCATCTGATCATCTAATGCTCTCCTGAGAGCAAACAGGTTGTAGCAGATGAAAGAACTCTCTTCCAGAGTTCCAGGATTAAGTCAGGTTCTTCCTAAGAAGCAGAGAGGACAAAAACTGGTTAGGTTCAGGAATCAAGGGGGACTGGTAATCAAACAGGTTGGTTGGCTCAGGCTTGCTAACCGAAACTGGCTTAACACTCTGGCACTGGAGTGTTGCACTGCCACTGCTTATATGCTGGTCTCCTGATGAGCAGATGAGGAACAGCTGGTGAAGTCAATTCCAGCTTCAGGAGACCTAGAACGCCCTCTGCAGGAGAAAGGCAGACAGAACCCAGAAACCAACAGAAAAACAAATCCCCAGGAAGGGATCCTTGGCGCCCTCTGGTGGGCAAGCCTCCGGATCCCAACAATTGAAGACAACAACAATGGGAGTGGTGCAGGAGTGGGAGTCATTCTGAATGGGAGCGGGATGGGAGTGGGAGTAATTTCACCAGGAGAGGATTTAGATTTCTACTCTGGCCCGGGATCAGGAAGGGACACAATTTTTTTCTGTGGGAGTGGGACGGGACAGGAGTGAAAATCCACTCCCGTGTCAGTCTCTAGTGTAGATGTAGCACAGAGTCTTGTCCAGAGGAGGGCGCTCTTCTGTGTTGGGCCATGCGTCTGTGGAGAGATTGTTTGGTTTGTCCAATATAAGATGGCGCTATCAAGATGGCGACGGTGTTTGAGGCTTGCCGTCTGACTCTCCTCCTGTTTTGTCTTTGTCTCCTGTCAGGTTTTAATTTTATTACCAGTAAAAACTCTCTGATTGTTTATGATCGCCAAACATTGCTGGACATTGCTGCCTCGGCTAGATACACGATACTGGACCTATAATACAGAGAAAAATTCAACCCTGCTGTTGGGCATTCCAGTTCACCTGTGTGAAGATGTAAAGGCTTGGGTGGCCCTCCGTTTTTTGAAACTCAATGAAGAAAAGACAGAGGTAATGATCTTTGGCAGATCCACTGCTGATTCCTTGACCTTCTTGGTGTCATGAGTTTATCAGGAGTTCTGACCCACATGCAGAAAACCAAAAGAGAGAAACCAGGGAAAAGTTTAACAGGTTTATTTAGTATAATGAGATGAGTCCAGTGCTGCTCTGAACACTGTTCAACCGGAACTGGAAAGTGAGGGGAAGACACTGCGGTTAGTTCAGGCTCAGTGGGAAATGTGATTCTTGAACATGAAGAGGAGAAGTAGGCAGCTGACTCATGTTTCCAGAAAATGGTGTCTCTTATAGAATCCAGTCGGTGTGGGATGTTCCAGTGTTTGTCTTGTTCGATGGAGGGCGGATGGGGTTTTTACCCAGATAGCGGTTGTTCCTTGGAAAATGGAGAAGCTGACCTCCACTTAGATTTCCTGCGGTACTTGAACGGGTTGTTGTGGAGATGAATCTCCTCCTCAGAGAGAAGCCCCAGACAATCCTTGGGGGAAAAGGTTGATCCAAACCACAAACTTGAATCCTCAGCTCAGTTTGGTTCTCAGATGATCCTTCCAGGGGAGAGAAGGTCCGAAACATCCAGTTTGTAGGATGACTTCCCAAAACTGGCACACACTCTGGCGTCGAGGTAGTGGCAGTCAGCAGCTTAAGAACACTCCGTTAATGAGGTAATCCTCCGCAGGTGTGTGAGGAGGCGGACCAGAACCAGGCGCCTCCTGGTGGAGGAAGGAAGACAAACACAAACCACACAGACTGGAATCCTAACATTTGGCTCCTTGGCTCAGGACGTTAAGCTGGTTATTACTAACTTAGGGGTTAAGATGGATGCTGGTCTTAAGATGGAAGCGCACATCAGAGCCGTTATAAAGTCCAGCTTTTTCCACTTAAGGCAGCTAGCAAAAGTAAAACCCATTCTTTCCAGACAGTATTTCAAAACAACGATCCATGCATTTATGACCACATGGCTGGATTACTGTAACTCACTTTATACAGGGGTCAGTGGTTTGTATATTTCCCAACTTCAGAGGGTTCAAAATGCTGCTGCACGTCTTTTAACAGGTACATGAACATTCCACCACATCTCCCCTGTTTTAGCTTCCTTACACTGGCTGCCAGGACATTTTAGGATTAATTTTAAAATTCTTTTATTTGTTTTTAAAACTCTTAATGGCCTTGCTCCTTCTTATCTGTCTGAGCTACATTCTTATACACCCTCCCGTTCCCTCAGGTCAGCTGACCAGTTGCTTCTGAGGGTCCCAAAGATAAAATGCAGCTCAGAGGAGACCGTGCTTTTTCTGTGGCAGCTCCTAAGCTGAGGAACGATCTGCCTCTGAGCAGAAGACAGGCCTCTTCTCTGGCTGTTTTTAAGTCCCTTCTTAAGACTCATCTTTTTTCCTTGGCTTTTGGCACAATTTGAGAGGTTTTACTTTGTTTTATTCTGTTTGTATACTAATACGTATTTTATACTCTATCCTTTCTATGTTATATAATTGCATTGTATTTTATGATTTGGTCCTGTCCTGTCGGTGCATAAAGTGCTTCATAAATAAAGTTGGTATGGTACGGTAATATAAAGATCAGAGCATTCCTCACTGCATTGAACTGCAGACACCACTCTGCTCAGGTTTGGTCTGTAGGATGAACTAGTCTCTGTTTAAGGGTCTGTTTGGTTTGAAATGTTTGGAGAAAATCCTCTTGAGTTTTTCAGAGACTACAGCAACATGATGGGATGGAGATGTTTTTGCATTTAATCTTAACAGTGAAAACATTTTGTATTTTTTTATGCCAACATCAAGGACTCATAACACAACTTTTATTCTCTGCTGCGGGTGTGAGCCGCTTCACCAGGGGCAGCATTTATTAAAGAGAGCAGTAAGGGGATGGTCACAGGAAGCTGAAGAAGCTCTGCAGGGTTGCTTTGGGTTGTTCTGTGTCAGCCACATGGAGAGGACATCAATGCAATGACTCAGTGGTGTTTTGGCAGCCATTGTAGTTTTAGTCCAAGATTTAGTTTAGTTTTAGTTACAATAAAGTAATTTCATATATAAAAGTTTTAAACAACAAAACAATAAAAAAGGTTTAGTCTTGTTTTAGTCAGATTTTGGATAAAATACTTTCTTTCATGTATTCTCTATCTGTATGCAAAGTCTTATAAATGTCAGCAATTAATAAAAGACCAATAAATGTTGGTATTATATCTTTTAAAACACTTATATGCTTGTGAATACATTTATTATATTTGTCATGTTTTTAAAAAGATCAATTGGACAAACTGCCTGTTTTTTTATTATATGACCCACTTCCTTACTGATGAAATACCAAAACTGCTTTATTTAGCAAAAAACTAAAGCCTTTTCTTTTAACTTAGAGCAACTAGCTGTTAGAGCAGATAATTATCTCTCCCTCCTCATCATTCCCCATAATGCACTTCTTGCCTCATTCGCTTCCCTTCTTCCCTTCTTCCCTTTATTTTTATGAGCCGCTTCCATCTGTCCAGACTCAGCAGACAGCTCTGAAGTTAGCGTCTGAACCAATCAGAAGCACTCAGAAAAAAGTTCACAGATGAAATGGAACCATTGTTTATCTTCATGATGGAAAAGATCTACATGAATAGAATCACATGAATAGATCATTATGAATAGATCCACACATTCCATAATGAGAGACCTGCTCTTCTGTTTATGTTGCTGTGAAAATCTATGACAGTCACGGTTTAATTTGAACAACTAAGACAGAAGGTAAATACAGGATTTTCTATTGAAGATATAGAATTGTGCAGAGTTAAACCCCACTCTAATATTTGTACCTACTTCTCTCTCTGTATCAAGCAAAATAATACATTCATTAAAATATTAACTTCACTATAAAAGTGGAACATCTGGGCTGTAGTTACTCTGTGTCGCACATTTCATGTATTTTATCTGGGACTGAAAAAAATGAATCGTATTATTTGATTATTTCAATAATCGTCAACTAATTTAGTGATTCATCATTAACTGGAGAATAGAGACTCTAAAACATACAGTAATATAAATGTAAAATGTGCCTTTCCCCACAGAGCAACCCACTTAGATCAGTTATTATATCAAAATTGTAAAAATAAAAACAAAAAAATGAAAACAGTAACAGCAACTAAATGTCGGTAAAAAGGAAACCCTCACATTTTCTTTCTTAATTGGCTGTGGCTAAGAATCAGAAATGTTGATGCTTACAGCCTTTATTTGCCCATTTTTCCAGCGGTCTTCAGAACTCCTGGCTGACTCAGAATATTTCGTTTTAAAAAAGAAAAAGGTTTTTGTTTTTTAGTGCACATGATATTCCTTTTTTTTTTTATTTTTTATTGGGACTAGTTTTGCAGCCTAATATTAATTGTAGTAACCGCAGCATTCTAGTGTGAATAAATGTTCAATTTTCTGCTCCAAGCACACCAGGACTAGAGAACGGCCTATCAAGGAGAGAGAAGGCGGGACCTAAGGCAGAACAACCAATGAGAGTGGAGCTAAACAGCGCAGCACAGTTCCATGCGCTGCTGCGTGAAAGGGACCGGAGAGAGCAGGCAGAGGAGCTGCGAGAGGAAAAGAAGCTGCTGCTGCAACAACTGCTGCTGGAAATTAGAAACATGTTGCTCACATCCAATCATTGGTAGAGACAATTAGGACGGTTCAACATGTTGGGAGGGACATGTCCCTATGGTCCCTATGCAAACCTACGCCCAGCAGTCATGCAACACGGCTACCGTTATACCAGCGCCCAGTGTCCTAAATCTGGACATGGCCTTCTTATTCAGAAAATGAGCATCAGCCCATCAGCGTCTGCTGCATGACGTCATGAAGACGGTCTGTTTTCTAATAAAGTCTAGTTTTATCCATGTTTGAGCTGTAGTGGGTCAGAATGGGGGAAAGCCTCAGACGGAGAGACGAGAGGCTCGTTTTCTTTTCCTTTCTTAATACAATTACTCCTGAGTGAGTGTTTCTGCATGGACGCAGCGCAGGGGGGCATGGACGCCCAAAATGATGTCATCTTTCCGCGTACACCTCATGGACGGTGGACAGGTGGTCTAAAATGTGTGCCTGAATACGGGGACATATGGTCACCATGTTCTCATGGCCTTTAGCCTGAAGATACCAGACTGAGGTGAGGAAGCAGATCTAACCCCACCTGGTAAACAGCTTAACCTTCCATCCCCTTTGCAATGGGGGCCCCATACCTGCCTATGTCTCTGACCCGTTCATCCGTTTCTATTCGCTTGTTTTCTAAACTAAAACCAGGCTTTGTTGGGCTGCTGGATAAAACCTGCAACTAAACGCTATTTCTGACATTTGGAACTGAAAAATCTTCCTGGATGGAAGAGAAACGTCTTCAGACATGGAAACAAAGTCCAGGGGATTGATTTTAACTTTTTTGGAATGACTCTGACCTGGATGACTGAGGATCTTCAATTCAGTTCTATTCAGTTTATTTCTATAGCTCCAATTCACATCATGTCATCTCAGGTCACTTTATAGATCCAGTTCAACCAGATCATCCAGTCAGATTGATTCAAAGTTTTCTGTCTAAGGAAAACCAGCTGATTGCATCGACTCATCGACTCTTCAGCAATCCCTCACACTAAGCATGCTTGTAGCGACAGTGGAGAGGAAAAACTCCCTTTGAACAGGAAGAAACCTCCAGCAGAACCAGGATTTTCTCCAGAATTTAGTTCTACTACTGTGATTTCTGTCAGACCTTAAATGTTCACATGAATGAATCTGTTTTGCTGAAGGCTAACATGCTAAACGTTCGTATCTGATTTCTCTCCTAGATGTGCTTTTCAGTTCGCACCTTGTCAGGAGATCAGCTTCTTCCAAGCTACCACGGTTTCATTTGTTTTATTTATACAAAGATGCTGAATTTAAAATGAATTCAGCAGCTTCCCTGATTTTTGTTTCAGAGAAAGTCAAAGTTTCTCCTGAAATAAATCCAAACATGTTAACTCAGATATTAAAGTTCCGTTTTTCTCCACGGTGGGCTTGTTGTCGTCTACATGACGCGTTTTCTGACACGTTGCATGTCTGCTTCTGATCCCCCTAAGGTGACAGTCTATACGCTGCACTCGGCTGCTAAATGTGGTGCAAATCTGGTTGTTGTAGACCTACGCCTATACAGACTTACTGTATGTTTTAGAGTTCACTGCTGATTCTAGGCTGTGTGTGATTGCTTCCCAGTTTCAGCATCAGGTTTAATATTTCCACTAGATGCAGACTGAAGGAGTAAAACATTCCCAGTTCAAACCAGTTAAATAACTCTGATCTATGTGCTGGGAAACCAGTCATCTACTCTATAAAAGCATGGATGGTTTATAAACCATCACTCACTTTTTCAGCATTGGTTGTAATTGGATTAAAAATCTCACTCTGGGGAAAAAAATACTAAAATATGAACGACGTGATGCAGCCGACGCTGCTGGAAGAATTTAGAAAGTTAGCAGGCTTTCCCATCCAGTTTTCCTCTTTTTACACGAGTAAAATATATGGAAGACACAAAAATGACAGAGCCAACCTCACAGGGCTGAATGCCTTAAATAAAATATCCAGAACAATAAATATGCTGATAAAAACAGTAAAGCATCGTCCTACAGCAGATAAAGTGGCTCCTGACGCCTCCTCCTCTGCTTTCAGCTGCAGCTTTAGACGCTCTGCTGTGCATTTTCTTAGGAAGGCTTCTCTCCCTGCAGAAAACCAGGATTCTTCTGCATTGGAAACAAATGAGGGAAAATATGCAGAGAGGTGCTGCAGGTAAATCAGGAATCTAACAAAGACCATCATTATTCTGAGAGAAATGATAATCTCACCAGTGAAGCTGAATGAATCCAGAACATTT
>CM060074.1:379699-774699 GCA_030533445.1 Cyprinodon diabolis | reverse complement strand
AGGACCTCCTTAACGTAGATGAAATGGGCTTTTCAGGCTGCAGAACGGCAGCCTATGATGCTGGTGATGCAGGAAGGAGGACCAATTGATTTAATTGCATCAAAATGCAGCTAAAGATAAAGCTAACTGGCTTAAAGGAGCGCAGCCTGAAACAGGCCGGGATGCTCAGGGATGAGCGGAGCTCCACTGATGTGTGTGATGGGATAATTGGAGCTTTTTTTTGTCTTCAAGGCGTGTCTGATGTGGACATGAGAGGCTATTAGCACAGCTTGCACACCAAGCTCATTTAGTGGATGTGTGAAATGAAAGGCGGATGGGGGGAAATAAAAGTCCTGTTCTGCTGTGAAATGAAACAGCTGCTGGCTGTGTTTAATCAACAGCATTAGGACGCCGTCAGGGTCCCACTGGAGTCAGATACTGATACCATGAAGCACCATCACACGCCAACACTGAAGAATTAACCCAAAGGCTCCAGAAACGCACAGGATGGATGCGTTCCAAGTTCAAGATGCTTTCCTGGGAATCTTTTGCATCTCACGCCACAGAAAAAAAAAAAAAAATATATATATATATATATTATTCTGGCTTCTTTAAAAAAAAGGGTCAGTTAATGTTTTATTCTCTAATAGAGTTGTATTTGCTAAATAGAAACGTGCAGCTTTGGACTGTGAAGGCAGCAGATGTAGAGAGGCTGCTCGTGTTGCTTTCAGGTACAACTGGGATATTAGGCTGTTTCTACTCCTATCAGATTTCAACAGGTTTTAATTTCAGTTTTAGTTTCAGTCTTATAATATTTTAATATATCAGTGTTTATAGCGGCTCAATGTTGTAAAATCTCAGGTATTTGATTTAAACTGTTTTGAATTTTTCTTTGATGCTGCCGACTAAAACTAAAAGTTCTGATAAGATTGATAGATTTATTTTCTGTATAAATGTCCCATATAGGTCTCTATGTAGGCAGATTCATGGAAGAAGCAGCCTCACAGGATTATTAGTTTTAACTCGGTTTTCGTTCTTAATCTCCAAGGTTGTGAGGATTGTGGCTTTAAGTAAACTTTATTTTTATATTAGAAGGATTAGTCTTTATTCATTTCTATAATGAAAATGATCATAATCCTAACATTACTAATACTGCTGAATTAAAATGTCTTTAGTATATTTCTGTCTTCCTTCCTCCGACTTTTCTTAATGTTCTTATTATTTGTTTCAGTTTTTATAGTTTTTTTTACCTGAACTAAACAAATTGAAATAAATAAAGTTGGTATTTGCTTATAACGATAACCTTCCAAACACTCATCGCAGTTTCCATAGCGATAAACAGGCGTTGGACCATGTGACCAGCAGCATTTTGAGCTCAGGTCATGGTTTTCCCTTTTGAGACTTTGAGTTTTTAGTTCTCAGTTTTCAGTAATTCTGTTTTGTTGATCTTTGGTTTAATTTTCCGTTTTGTTGTTATATTTAAGCAGTATTTAGTTACTCTCTGCTGCCCCCTTGTGCCTGTCCCCTAGCTCCCTTCTAGCTCCTTCCCTCCACACCTGCTCCCTATCAGCTGATTGGTCCAGTCTTTGTTCTGTCTCCCATATATACTCTCCCTGTCGTTCTTCTCTGGTCGCCCGTTGGACTTTTTCTAACGTTCTCTGGTTCTGATTCTCAGCATTTTTGTTTTTGGACGTTTGCCTTAGTTCTCTTCTTTAAACCTACAAGAACTCATCTTTGCATTTGGGTCACCCCCACATTGACATTTTCTTTCTACCCTGTTTAACTTTCTCTGGTTGCTGTCTGAATTTGGACTTTATCTCCATCAACATCTGGAAATCATTCTGTGATGCTGCAGCTTTGAATACTGAATCAAAGGTTTATCATGTGGGAAAAGGCCTGATGCAGGAATATTACTGAGACAGAAACCATAGTCAACAGCAAGGAGAACATCTGAGCCATTTATTACCAGCCCAGCAATAGGTTGGTCATAAATAAAGGGGGTGACTGGAGCCTGAATGGGCGAGAGGCGGCGTCACCCTGGACATTCCGCTGCTCCATCGCAGCATCATTTCAGGATAAGGACGTCTCTTAGTGCTGAAACAGGAAATGATTTCCATCTTATTACACTGTGTAAACATCTGTGGACCTTCGCTGGCTGCTGTGAGGTTAAACCGCGTCAGACTGAGGACGGGTCACCGACTGATGGTCCGTCACCGCTGGCTGCTGTGAGGTTAAACCGGGTCAGACTGAGGACGGGTCACCGACTGATGGTCCGTCACCGCTGGCTGCTGTGAGGTTAAACCGGGTCAGACTGGGGACGGGTCACCGACTGATGGTCCGTCACCGCTGGCTGCTGTGAGGTTAAACCAGGTCAGACTGGGGACGGGTCACCGACTGATGGTCCGTCACCGCTGGCTGCTGTGAGGTTAAACCGGGTCAGACTGGGGACGGGTCACCAACTGATGGTCCGTCACCGCTGGCTGCTGTGAGGTTAAACCGGGTCAGACTGGGGACGGGTCACCGACTGATGGTCCGTCACCGCTGGCTGCTGTGAGGTTAAACTGGGTCAGACTGGGGACGGGTCACCGACTGATGGTCTGTCACCGCTGGCTGCTGTGAGGTTAAACTGGGTCAGACTGGGGACGGGTCACCGACTGATGGTCCGTCACCACTGGCTGCTGTAAGGTTAAACCGGGTCAGACTGAGGACGGGTCACCGACTGATGGTCCGTCACCGCTGGCTGCTGTGAGGTTAAACCGGGTCAGACTGAGGACGGGTCACCTGCTAGGGTAAATCTGACCTCAGCTGATGGGAAGGATCCTCCGTTTCCTGGAGCCGCTGAGGAGCTATCGTTGCCATAGAAACTGATGCTGGAAGCGGCTCCATGTCAATAGTCTAAAGTGCATCCGGTCACTGATGGATGGTGTTGCTGGTTCTGATCTGTTCATTCTGTTTCTATGAGGTTTGAAATGAAACGGTTCTGTTGTTCCGGTGAGCTGCTGAAGTCTGGTGATTCCTGGGTTTCTGTCAGAACTTTAAGGTCAAATTGGTTTGCAGAGAAAAGCTGTTTGAAGTCTGGTTGCTCCTGTGATGGTTGCTGCTGGAAGCCAGCAGAGAAGCATGGAGGAGGCGGTATGATGACTGGGACTCTTCTCTCCTGATCCTCTCTGCCAACTCTTGACACTCAGCCTGTCATCTGATGTTTCACTCCATACTCCCTTTGACCTGTTGTCATGGTTGCGGATTGTAGTGGCGTGGCCTTCGGGGCGTGGAAAATCAGACCGCCTCATAGAGAGCAGGATGTTTGAATCAGACTGTCTGCGTATCCTGAGCTGGAGGCTCATCGTCGCTGGATGCAGCAGAACCTTTCAAGCGGTTCGGTGCAGCAGAAGAGCTGCTAACCTTCCAAGATGGAGGGAAACTGCCTGAAGGCTTCAGCTCCTTTGCCATCTGTTGGTGCATGTTTTCCATGTCACTGGGTTTGTGACTGGGAGAACTGGGAACAGTTTGAGAGGGTGGAGGAAGCACAATGGAAGGCTGTCACTGCCAGCTCATTGTGTCTGTTCACCCGTTTGTCCGCCTGTCCGCCTGTCTGTCTGTTGTCGTTGAAAAATCTCTTTAACGACTTAAAATTGGAGCTAAGTTTTGTAAAAATTCAAAGTTCTTAAAAGGCAGAAAAGTCTTCAAACAATGATCCAAAAAAAATCAGGCAGAAGCAGCTGAAGTCCAGGTCCAATGTGATTTATTACAAAATACAAAGAATCACACACGAGTTGACCGCCGGCGTGCAACTGAACAAATGATGAAAATGGCCCTCTTTTATACACTCCTTGGGCTTGTGGGGCTCCTCCCCTAAGCCCCCTCCTTTTTTCATTATTCTAGGTACTCTTTCTTCGGGTAAAACTAATTATTTTTATCTTACCGGTGGAAAACCCCTTTCAAAGCATATTTTTTATATATTTAATCAACAGTCTTTGTTACAGGTTATGGTGACATTTCTTTGCAAATCATAATGACAACCTTGAGATGACAAATAACTCATTTTTAATGAGTGTGCCACTTTCACTACAAAGGCTTCTTTTGACTGGATTCCAAACTTCAAAAGGCCAGGTGCAGAATCATACATACACTGCTTCTCTATTTCTCCCTTTGGTCTCTATAAATGTATTTATGAAAACAACTCTTTAAACATTTATAAAGCATTTAATTCTATTTTATTCTAATCATTGGTGCAGATTAATACACTACATTTCCCCCCTTTGATCCTGAAAAGGATCAACACAAAGTGACTCCGCAGGTGATGACTCCCATAAAATACTTTATATGTGAAGTTTCAAAAGTAACAGATGTTTTTATATTGTGCACACCAAACCAAAAGTGAGACTAAACACATACCATGTAGTTGTAGTGACTGATATAAAAAGTTGCAAGTGTGAGTACATGGTAAAGTGACAAAATGCAGAAAGTAGAATGTAAAAATTAAGAACATCTTAAAACAAAGAGGGATCCCCCTCTTGGCGCACTTAAGAGGATCTTCTCCCCGTTGCTTACTTTTTTTGTAGAAAGAGTTTCTAACATTGTTTTCTCAGCAGAGGAAAATTCCAATGCCTTGTGTCGCGAGGTCACTGCAACCCCCTCTGCATAGGTGTCATGACACACCCATAAATAAAACAAAGAAAAGCTTCATCATGCCTGGACTATGCCAGGCAACCACATCATCCAATGGTCAATGGACCGTCATTACAACCAACATAGGAGTAACCTCGCGGCACTCTCCTGCACAGTACCTGTACTGTCAGATGTATTATACACAATTATCTTGCCAGTTATTTTTAACATAGGTATTGATAATCATTAATAATCAGCATTGTCCTTTATACGCAGTGTGGTGTCATGGGTGAGATCAGTAATATTTAGGGCTTCCATGAGGCCACTCGCTCGGTCAGCTGCAGCAACTTTCCTTGCAGGGTGATTATGGTGGTTCGTGCCTCCTGAAGTTGTTGTCTCAGTTCCTCATTTTCTCGGGTCAAACGCTGATTCCTTCCCTTTTCCTTGGTTTTATACATGGCACGATGAACAGCCTGTATTGGGAGCTTAGTTGCGGGGTACTGCAGACCCCTCATCATTTTTGAATACACTTCTGTTGTCATGGAGGTGACCTCTGGCGCTAGGTCGTTGACGGAGCGATAGGTATGCAGTGGATGGCCGAAGAACCCCATGAGGTGTACATATTCCGATGAGCTGATGCATAGGCCTGCAAATTTCACAGAAATTTGCAGATCAGGAGCCATCATGTCGTAGCGGTTTGCTTGCACGCCTGATGTGGATGGCTGCTCCTGAAGTGGTCCAGCGAGTTGTCCTCCATACTCCGGGTCGGTAGGGACGTTGCTTGGCTCGGTCTCGATCACGATCTGTAGGGCTCCAGGCGATTGTGGGTTGGACATTGGGCTCTCTGTAGGTAGTGGTGGTTGATCATGCTGCTGCCTGTGGGGTACCTCCATGACGCCTGGTCCCCCGGCCGGATCTTCTGGCTGCCTGTGTGGAACATTGGAGCCTGCAGCTATTTCTACCTGTGTGCCTACCGACGCCTGTGTGTAGTATCTCTCTTTATTGTTCTCTTGCCATTCCTCGGGGTAATAACTTTCCTCATAAGTTCTTTCCATTGACAATTAATCTGCATGTGGAAACATGATGGGGCACATTTAGATATCATCATGAGGCATATTATCTCCTAAATCTATGGATAAGTCAGCATGCAAATTACTATATTTACGTAAATAAGTATATGAGTCATTGTTAGGCAATTTTAGTATACATTTTGATTATTAAAGAAAGGCACGTACCTGGTGGGGGTGGAAGGAGATCATGGCTATGTTCTATATGACTTTATCCAATTCTATTTCTACTATTGGGAACTGTCCAGTTACGCTTACGACAAGCTTTGAGACCAGTCCCCGAACAAGGGGTATGATGCAACAAATAACTATTAATATGATCAATATTACTGCTCCTAGAATCATCCCTGCTGCCTTAAGATATTTTCCCCATCCGAGCTTATTAAACCAATCCCAGAATCCCTTCAACTGAGTATTCCAATTAGACAGCAGTACATGTTCATCTCTCATGCGTTTCATTTCCTGGAGGACTCCTGTGAGGCTGCCGTTAACATCTGTATGCATAGGAATTAAAGTACAACAATCTTCTCCTATATAATCACATATTCCTTGGTCCCCTGCCATGCGGGACTCTAGCACGAACCTATTTTGCAGAACCATTAGTGAAGTAGCATGCAATTGTTCCTTCATCAGATCTACGCCCTTTATTGTAAAATTTATAAACCTTTGTTGATTATACCATAGGAGATTTACCCACCTACTATTGCGAGCTATATACTGAGCATTAACAATTGATCCGTAGATTGGTACTGAACCAGACCCTCTTCCGCTTTCTATCCAACCACTCCCTATGGCAACCTGTTCTTCAGGTACTCCATATGGGATTTGATCCCATGTGATATATACTTCATCTGATGTTTTCCACTCGTGTTTAACGGGAGCACTTCTTTTAGCGCGGTGGGTTATTTCGTTAGATGTTACATTAATGCCTATTGGGTTATTTACTATTAACTTTAGTTGTCCTGTCAGCATTACTGGTGCACAGATGCCTTCCCACTGAGCGGGTAATGTGGCCAACATCTGTGTCTCATTGTGACACATCCAAAAAATGTCACCTAAAGGGACGGATCCCTTTGCCAGGCTCAGTATTCGGTGTTGAGATACACTTGAAGGTTGAAACTCATAGATGACATGTCCCCCATCTGGTACTACTTGTTCACAGCGTATGGTAGCATTGGGACTTGTTTTACAAAACTTAATGTGGTAGGTGAGGTTCCCATTTGCTGTCGGTGGGTACCACGTTCTATTACTACATGTCACCAGTCTATCCGTTGTCCACATCAGTCTAGAGGTTCTATTGGTCACCTCCTCTAATTCTTTCCCTTGGGCTATACAAAATGGAAAAATCAGTTCAGCTGGTTTTCGTACTACTGGTGGAAGGGAGAACGTGCTCATTACATCATTTATTGAGGAGTTCAGTGCTTTGGGGCATATTGTGTGGTCTTCTGACAATGATGAAAGACCTCCGGCCATCTGCATGGCACAGTGAGCAAAGCACTCCGTTACGTTTGGGCAGTCACCTATTTTACTTCCAGGAATAATCTGAAGGGCTGGTAATTTTTTAACATTATAGCAGGCTATACAATCATCTTTAGGGCGCTGTTTAGCTTTGAACATTGCCTGGACAGAGTACTGAATCCATTGTTGGAACATATTGGTCTCCCAGTGTGCAGTCTTTAATTTGTCTAGATCTCTTTTCTGTCTTCTGTTTATTAGTTGTACCACTCTATGCACTCTTTCTACTGTCATTACTTGTTCTGTTAGTGTGTTTTGGCATATGTTTGTTTTGCATCTCACCTCAATGATCACCATCCCATCCCCACGGCAGTCCATGCTTCGTGGAATTCCAAGCCAATGTTTCCCCATTGACTTCCCTAAAATTTCTTCAGACATTACATAATCATATCCTTTGATTTGCACATGCATTAGTGATAAATTCTTCCCATCATTATTACTGATTACCCCTTGGTTAGTAGCTAGTGTTATCATTGCTAGTGCACATGTTTGTGTTTGTGTGTGATGCATTAAGTGTGTGTGTTCATTGTTAGTAGTAACTTTAATAAGATCCCCCCTTGTTAACCCACAAAGGGTTAACACAACAAGAAGATTAGTCAGAGTCGGGAGAAGGCGCATCCGAGAGATGCCCAGACGGCGATGGGGTGGGCGGGACCGAGTCGATCGACGGCCCACTTGTCGCGGAGGAGGAAGGGGAAAGGGAGGGGAAGAAAGGGGAAGGTGCAGGTGAGGGATGTGAAGGGGACAGGACTCCACCAGCATCTGGTGGGTCAGAAGAAAGAAGTTCGTCCAGTGCCTGAACGAAGGATGGATCTGGGTAAGACCCAGAAGAAGTCTCAGCGGCAGAAGGATCATCATCATTGCCACCAGAATTAGAAGGTGAATGGGAAGCATAAGAATGAACACTGTCATCCTCAGAGTCCCCTGACATTGGTGATTCGCGGGCTGCCAAGCGAGCCGAGCGTCTTTGGACGCCTGACGTTGATGGGAGTGGGGACGCATCAGTGCCCGACACCGGTGCAACATCTAAAGTCTGTGAGCTAGTGGAGGGGTGCTGCGGAGGGAGACTTGTTGCTGCCCTGTCAGCATGCGCAGAGCCCGTCGGTCCTGGATCAAGGCCAGGTGGGTCTGGAGGCCGATGCCTGGTAGAGTGGTTTTTATGAAACCAGAAGGGCTTACCTTCAACTTTCAGGGCAGTGGGAGTGGTAAGCACAACTTTAAAGGGGCCTTCCCTACGAGGCTCGTTCCGCTGACGTCTAAAGACTCGTATGAACACACTGTCACCAACTTGAATGTCCCTGACGTCCACTGGAATGTGTGTCTCGTCTCGGCTGTGAGCTGCTTTCACCTGTTGAAATATAAGCCTGTGAATGCGGGTTAAGGACCTGAGGTAGTCCCCCAGTTCACGTTCAAGCTGTGCCAAGGAGACCTCTTGCAGCAGGGGTCCACGAACCTGTGGGAGAGGCATTGGTCGACCTGTAAGCATTTCATGAGGGGTAAGATGGGTTATTCGGTTAGTTTGGGAACGCATTGCCATCAATGCAACAGGCAGGGCATCAACCCAAGTCAAACGGTTGTTGCTGTCAGCTATTATCTTAGCTATCTTCGATTTCAGCACTCCGTTAGCTCGTTCCATGGATCGCTGTGACTGGGGATGATACATACAACCAAACTTTTGAGTTATGCACAACAGTTTGAACATTTGCTGGATCACCTGTGAAACAAAATGAGGTCCATTATCAGATGATATGGTATCAGGCATGCCAAATCTGGGAAAAACTTCTTTACACAAAAACCTTGCTGCTGCTTTGTGGCCATTCTTAGCAGTGGGGCATGCCTCCACCCATCTGCTAAACCTACAGACAACCACCAACATGTACCTCTTTCCCTGAACCCGAGTTATCATGTCTACGTAATCCATCATCAGATGGCGGAACGGACCGTCTGGCATAGGGATATGTGCTAAGGGTTGAGTAAACATTTTACGCACATTGTACTTAGGGCAATGTGGACATAAGGCCAGTTCTCTGTCTACCATAGGTGTCATATAAGGTGACCACCAAACTGCCTGTAACTTTTGAACAACTTGGGCTCGTGAACAATGATCAGGTCCATGCATTATTTTAATGGCTGTCGGTAATAAGGACAAAGGTAGTACAAAATGTCCTCGAGAACTACGCCACAATCCAACGTGGGGTTGTGTTAACCGAGCCGCCCCCCTTTGTACCCATAGGCGTTTCTCTGCTTCAGATACGTTATTTTGGGCTTCTATTAAGGAGGCCAAATTAGTAATGGGTTCGCACTCAGCTACGTGGACCATTGGTCCCTGCACTGCTGAACCTGTGGCTTCTTTAGCTGCCTCATCTGCTAAGTTATTTCCCATGGCAATAGGTGTTTTTGCTGTCTGATGAGCTGCACATTTTACAATAGCCAACGCAGATGGAAGTTGCATAGCTTTTATTAATTCTACTACAGCTTGCCCATGTGTTACTGGGGTGCCATCTGTTCTAACAAACCCTCGTTGTTTCCAGATGCTAGCATTTATATGGCATACCCCGTACCCATAAGCACTGTCAGTATAGATTGTTACTCTTTTACCAGTAGCCAATTTACATGCTGCTGTTATTGCTTTTATCTCTGCCAACTGGGCAGAGCAAGGTTGATCTAGGCTCATTGATTGTACTCTGGTAAAGGTCCCATCGGGTTAAGTTGGACTATTCCATATCTAGCTCTATTCCCTGCCTCACCTCTGACACATGATCCATCTACGAACAGTGTCAAATCAGATGGGATTGGATGATTGTATAAGTCCTCCCTTACCTTCATGAAGGTGTCCGTCTCCTGGAGACAATCATGGGGCTCACCTTCTGTGGGCAATACCATTCTTGTGGCTGGATTAATGGTGGTACAGCGTTGTATTGTTAACTCAGGTCCTGAAAGCAGAACTTCATAACCTGTTCGACGAGCTTGGGTTATCACAAAGCGTGGACTGGTGAGCAGTGCATGTAATTGATGTGATGTGTACAAAATAACAGGGTGGCCCATAGTAATAACTGAGGCCTTTTTGTAGGCGAAGGCTGCTGCTGCCAAACCCTGGTAGCAGGGAGGCAGACCTTCTTCGACACCATCTAATTTTGTGCTGTAATAAGAAATTGGCTGTTTACCTGTTGGGGTGTCTTGCATCAATACTGCACATGCATACCCTTGTCGCTCAGCCACATAGAGATGGAATGGTTTGCCATAATCTGGATTGGCCAGAGCAGGAGCAGTTTGGAGATCTTGTTTCAGCAGCTGGAACGCACCCTCTGCCTCATCTGTCCATTGCAATTGAGCCGACTGGTGTCCTTGACCTGCGGCTTTAATCAGTGCTCTCAGTGGAGCCGTTTTGATGGCATAATCACACACCCATGGTCTGCTGTAACCTGCCATGCCAAGGAAAGACAACATGTGACCAACAGTCCGAGGTTTGGGCATTTGAGTTATGGCTTCCAGTTGGGACGGTGCAATACACCTCTTGTCCCCGCTGAGTTGCCTGCCGAGATACTCCACTGTTTGCTGGCAGAATTGCAATTTTTGTTTACTTACTTTGTGTCCTCCTTCTGCCAAAGCAGTCAACACTGTAATGGAGTCTCTCTCACACTGCTCTTTAGAAGCAGAACAAATCAAAATGTCATCAACATACATCAACATTGTAGATGGTATGTCAAGGTGATTTAAGTCATTTGCCAGTACTCGATTGAAAATTGATGGTGAGAGTACAAAACCCTGTGGTAATCGTGAATAGGTATATTGTTGGCCTTTGTAGGTGAATGCAAACAAATACTGAGAATCTGGATGGACCGGTACACTGAAAAATGCTGAACACAGATCAATCACAGTAAACCATTTGGTGCCTGGGGGTATATTACTCAGTAATGTGTGTGGGTCTGGTACTACTGGTATTTCTTCTGCTACAATAGCATTAATTAATCTTAGATCATGGACTAGTCTATAGTCATTACTGTTGGGTTTTCTGATGGGAAAAATTGGTGTGTTACAGGGACTTACTGTTGGTTTAAGAACTCCTGCTGTTTCTAATCCTGTTATAATGGGCTGTATTCCTTCTACTGCTTCTCTTTTAAGTGGGTATTGTCTTTGGAAGGGTAATTTAGCATTTGGTTTGATGGTGAATTTGATGGGGTCTGCTGATTTTACTAATCCTACATCTGTTTTACTTTTAGACCATACTTGCTCTGGGACCTGTTCTAATAGGGATTCATGTTCTGCCGTCACTGCCATTTGTCTTTTCCCAGGAACTTTAATGTGTTCTGCTATTACTTCATCAGCTTGTGAGAATGAGATCTTGAAGAACAGTCCATCTTTTGACATGCTAATGCAGTCCCATGCTGTGTCATCCCATTCAGTGACTTGCTTGGCTTTTTGAACCATGGGTCCTAGGTCATGTGACTCATACTCGTCTGCAATCAGTAATGTGACATGTGGTGCTGAGTTGGTAACCTGGAACCATTCTGCTACATCTTTATCAGGAAATGTGACAACAGCTGCAGCTCCTTGTGGTCCGACCACAAAGTCCTCATATTGGATGACAGTTGTTTTGTTGTTAATTTCTCCATCCCAGCTTCTCTCGTAGTCTTCATGTGTTTTGCCTTTTTCATAAAACATGGTACAATGGAGAGGGAGAAAAGGTTCTTTAGGTTTCTCGTAGTGATTCATTATCAGGGGTCTCCATGTTTCCCACTCCAGTTGGAGGAAGGAAGTTGGTGATGTGAGTTTCAGCCAAAATACTTGGTCTTCTAGCTCATGACTTGTTGTCTGGGGGGTCTTTTGCAGGCCCAGTGGCATCATGTAGGCTTCATTGTTGTCTATTGCTTCAAAAGAAATTCCATTAGGGGTACATTTGATTTTTGCATTGAGCTGGCACAGCACATCTCTACCCAGCAGATTAATTGGTGTATCTTCTGAGTACAGCAGTGGTGCACACACAGTCTTTTCACCTATGATCATGGGAACTGGCTTAGTCATGGGTATTATTTGGGTCTTCCCAGAGAAACCTACTGTTCGAATCTTTGATGCTGAGAGAGGCAGGCCAATTCCACTTTTTCCTATACAGGAGTAGGCCGCTCCTGTATCAATCATGAAGCGATGATGGCTGTCATATATAGTGACATCAATGGTGGGTTCTGTTTGTGGACGTTGGGTCAATACAGGTAGAATGGCCCCTCCATCAGGTTTCTCTGGGCACCCCTATAGCCAGTACGTGTCTTGTCCCGTTCCATAGGTGGCTGGTCCAGCAGTAGGGGGCTGAGGTCCCATCCATGGGTTAGTGGGGCAGTCCCTTTGCATGTGTCCAACTTGTCCACATCCCCAGCATTGCAGTCTCCCACGCTGTTGCCCCATGTCTGGACCTGCTTGAGGCATCTGCTGGTATGGGCCTTGAGGGGGCCTTCTTGGGGCTCCTTGTGGTCCCCTCCATCTTCCCCTCATGGGTGGCCCCACTCGTCCCCTTCCGAACGTTGTTTGTTGGGGACCTCCTCCTTGGTTTAGATGCACATGAATAGGAGGAACTGGTTGAGGTTGGGTCTGCTGTGGCAGGGCTCCTCCCACAGGTGGCGCTGCTGGATATTGCATCTGCTGCGTGGGCGGAGGGATGATTTCTTCCAGCTTTTCTATCCACCTGTCAGCACCATCTGCCAACGGGGTCAGCCTTCCAGCAAGTGTGATCATGTCCATAAATGACCATGGCACATATCTGTCTTCTTGAGGTCCTTTAGGCAGCAGGGGAGCCATATAGGCCCCTTCTTGATCTGATTCTGTCTTCTGCTGTCCTGCTTGGTACCTGGTCAGCATTGGGTGAGGGCCACTTTTTGCTATTTGCAGGTCCACGTCACATTCAGCTGTGAGTGGCTTCCGTCCTTTTGTCGCTGGCCTGCTTTTCTCCTTAAACCCCTTATGGAATGGGTTTGTTGACGGCAGCACGTCTAAACCTTCATCCTCCATTTCACCATGCGGCCAGTCAGCCCCATCACTCTCTATTAGGGCTTCCTCCTCACTTCCCCTCTCTTCTCCCTCTTTTATTTTTGCTTCTTCAATCAGGGTCCTAGTCCGTGGACTTGCCCGGTCTGGGTAGTCATCCTGGGCCTCTAGTATAAGCTGCTCCGTTTCCATTCTTTCCATTCTTTCCGTTTTTCTAATTCTTCGTCTCACCTTTTCTTTTCCTCCTTTTGGTTTTTCAATGTCTTTTAAATTCTTTAGTTGTCTCATTTGTGCTTCTTCTTCCAACATATGTTTCCGTCAGCTCCACCAACTCCTTGTTTATTTGTTTCGTCAGTTCTGCTGGTTCATTCAAGAATAACTTGGTCCTGGGCTCTGAGTGTTTTGCTGGTTCATTCAAGGATAACTTGGTCCTGGGCTCTGAGTGTTTTGCTGGTTCATTCAAGGATAACTTGGTCCTGGGCTCTGAGTGTTTTGCTGGTTCATTCAAGGATAACTTGGTCCTGGGCTCTGAGTGGCATGTGGGGCCTCTTTGATATGGTGAATGCCTGCAACGTACTGGGGGTAGGGAACGGCTATGGGGAGATTTTCTCCTTACTTCTGGGGTTCTATCCCAATCGCTGTCTTCACTGCTGTAGTTACACTCTTTCTGCTGCGTGTTACTTATTTCTTTTTCTGTTTCTTCTGTTTCTTCCTCTTCTTCTTCTAATACTAATTTGAGTTGTCGTGTAATCTTTCCCTTGCTACCTGATTCTACTACTACTGGGTACTGACCTGCTATGCTAGGGCGATAGGGTGGTGGCTTGTGATCAGTGTAGTCAGGGGCTGTTGGGCTCTTTTGATGTTCAACTTTAAAATATCGCAGGATATCTCTCTGTTCAGCATGTCTCTGTTTTTTATGCAAGTGCATTCGGTCACGTTTCTTTTCTTTATTTCTTAATCTTTCTTCAACTTCGTCACAGAATGAAGGATCAAAGCTGCCCTCTTTAGGCCAACGACTTTTTCCAGATGTCATCTTATGCCATTCTGTCATGCATTTTTGAATTTTGCGCTTATTGGATGGGTGTGTCATTATTACCAGTTTGGCAGGCATTAACCCCTCAGTCTGTTTGCTCACATTGGCTCCCATAGCAATCGGCAGTCACTCAACCCTTAGGGTCTGTGCTTATTCACTAACCTTTATAGTCTTTAATTAATTTTTATTTAACCGGTTCTGCTCTTTCCAATACAGATCGTGCTTTCTTAATTTTTAGATCCCCACAATTTGAGTTAGGATCTTTAAAAGAACAGATTTATAATGTTATTTTTGCACTTTTACTAATTATTAATACCTTATAATTTATTTTATATATACTATAATTTGTAATAATATATGTTTATAATATCTTTATCTTATAATGCTTACAACCTTTGTCAATCTTTTTTTGGGACTTTGTTAATTTATTTCATTCTCTTAATTCTGTGTTTTTCAGTTACCAATTCTGTTTTCCAATCCTTGTTAATTTTCAGGTTATTCTTTTTAACTATATTTTGTAATAATTATTTTCTGTTAATTTATTATTATATTTTAAGTCTTATCAATATTATAATCTTTATTATTATTATCTTTGTTTACCCCTTATTCCCCTTTAGTTACTTAATTCTTTCACTCTTCACACTAACAAAGACACAAAAGACACATTAACCAAGACACACAAGACAAATGATTATATATATATATCTACAGTGCACTTTTACTCTTCCTCACTGTCTCCTACAGTGGCATACGCGTTTTCCCTGCTTGTCCGGACCTAATCAGATAACTGAAAATAGGTAACGTTCCCGGTAGAGCGGTACTATTTCTCCGATTATCGCTTAATCGGTAATACTCTTGCTATCCCTTAGCCTGGCTATCGCTTAGCCTCTCAATACCTTAATACCTAATACAACACAAATTCTGGCTATCGCTTAGCCTTTCAATACCCTAATACCTAATACAACACAAATTCTGGCTATCGCTTAGCCTTTCAATACCCAATTCAATACAAGCTGGTTCATGGAGCACGCTGACTATCTTAGTCACCAATACCCTCACGTAACACGCGTACTTTTATGTTCCGGATTTATGGCTTCCACAGGCTACGTCAAACGCTTTGACCAATCTGTCCCTTTTCCAATCATCCGTTCAGAACATCACGTGTTAAGCCTAACTTATTCACAAAATAATTCCAACACTAAACAGTTCAAATACAGAATAATACAAACATTAATAACACTTAAACCATGCATTCACATATACTCATACATACCTGGACCCTTCCTCAGCCTAGTCTGCCTTTTGTATATTCTTATAAAAATGCTTATCAAATTTGGACAATAATTACTAAATTTGGAATACTAGGTTCTTTTTAGGAGAGCCTGACGGCACCGGACACCCACAAGCAGTCGCTGGAGGCTGGTTCCCCACTAATTTAGAAAATTAGAACAAATTTGCTCACCTGTAACCGGTGATTTTCTGGGCCCGTTTGGGTTTCCTCGCCTCCGAACAGTGCCTGCAGGTTGGTCCGACGCCTGGAGCTTTCTCCTCCTGGCTGGCTCGCCCAAATGTCGTTGAAAAATCTTTTTAACGACTTAAAATTGGAGCTAAGTTTTGTAAAAATTCAAAGTTCTTAAAAGGCAGAAAAGTCTTCAAACAATGATCCAAAAAATCAGGCAGAAGCAGCTGAAGTCCAGGTCCAATGTGATTTATTACAAAATACAAAGAATCACACACGAGTTGACCGCCGGCGTGCAACTGAACAAATGATGAAAATGGCCCTCTTTTATACACTCCTTGGGCTTGTGGGGCTCCTCCCCTAAGCCCCCTCCTTTTTTCATTATTCTAGGTACTCTTTCTTCGGGTAAAACCAATTATTTTTATCTTACCGGTGGAAAACCCCTTTCAAAGCATATTTTTATATATTTAATCAACAGTCTTTGTTACAGGTTATGGTGACATTTCTTTGCAAATCATGATGACATATATTGTCATTAAATCAAAAACACATCATTTCTTTAACTATTAATCTTTCAAAACAAGCTTTTATCCAATGTAACTTATAATTATAACATTTCTTTGAGAACAGTCTTACAAGTCATGATGACATTTGGTGCACTTAAATCAGAAACATATGATACTTTCAATCAATAATATGTCAAAACTAAACCTTTCTTCTAATGTGATCTAAGATTATAATATTACTTCAAACCAGGTCAGCATAACCCTGGTGTTCCATGTCCCAGTAAAACATCAACCTTTCTGTGACCAATACTGCACAGTGTTTTTTGAAGATGACAATTCAATTCATCACAATTGTTTTAACTGAGTTTAGCTGAGCTGTGCAACCTTGAGATGACAAATAACTCATTTTTAATGAGTGTGCCACTTTCACATTCCAAACTTCAAAAGGCCAGGTGCAGAATCATACACACACTGCTTCTCTATTTCTCCCTTTGGCCTCTATAAATGTATTTATGAAAACAACTCTTTAAACATTTATAAAGCATTTAATTCTATTTTATTCTAATCATTGGTGCAGATTAATACACTACACTGTCTGCCTGGTGTCAGTAGGTTCAGTGGACAGGCGCTTCAGCATAGCGTCTCTGCCCGCCCCCCCCACTCCCCCCAGTCTGTGCTTTCCAGTCTGACCCCACTGGAAGGTTCAGCCAGAGGCGCTGCAGCCGGATGTTTCTGTAGCAGAGTTCCCGTGGCTGCCTCTGTCTGTCAACATGCAGCGCAGTCGACTCAAAGCTTAATCACCCAGAAAATGGAAAAAGGTTTCCTTAACCCGCTGCAGCAGAGACAGGTAGGCAATGACCGCCCTCACTCTGTGAGCAGGGAACTGCCATGCGTCCACAGCTGGATGTCCCGTCTGGCAGCAGGCAGCCATCACTTCTAGATAGGCAGGCCGTCTTTATTGTTTCTCTGCCTCGTCGCTGTGGAGACGCCCAACTGTTACCGCTGCACCCACCGAATATCGGCTTCCCTATTTCACTGAACAATCTCCTGGCACCTAGCAAAGCATGGCAGGTAGAGAGAGAGAAGCTAGATTGGTTTGTTTATCTGCTGGCTCTGGGACCAGATAACAGCTGAATTCTGGAAGTTCCACCTTAAAGAGCCTTAAAGTTACCCAGCCAATGATGCAGCTGTCTGAGGTCTGACATCATCCAGTTCAATTATTTTTGTGCTATTTGGACCCTGCAGAATATTCACACTTTATCACCATCATGGTGAGCCACACCGTGGCCACAGCTGCCCTGGAGCTCAGACAGAAGCAAAGCAGTCGTAACCACCGGGCCCTCTGGCCTCCATCTGTTCTCCTCACAAACAGTTTAAAGGGGAACACCGTTGTTTTTCCATTGGTCCTTGATTTTCCGTTATTCCATCATGTTCTACTCTCCCATATGAGTTTAGTGTCATTTGGAGCCGTTCTGAAGATATTCCGTTAGGTTATATCCAGTAACGTCTTCCTATGGGCAACGACTTGAAGGCACAAACTAAACTGTTCATCATTTATTCTTTATGGTACGCCAGCATTCAGAACATGGAGGCCAATCACTGCCCCCCAGACATCCACCGTTATGTTTTTATATTTATATTTTTTTTAAAACAAAGCGGCGTGTGTATGACATCATCCGGGGGCCGGACTGGAGTTGTGACAGGCAGCCCGGGCCACAGGCGGCGACGCTCTACCCCTTCTATTCATTCTAGCTCATCTGAATCGTTCATCTGGAGAGCGAGATCATCTGTGGTAGCAGCACTAGGCATCTTCCAGGCATGTGAGAAAAACTAGCAGCAGTTCAGCGGACAGGATGAAGGAACGGTAGCCGGCGCGCACGGATGATGTCATACACTCTCCGCTTTGTTTTTAAAAGATATAAATATATGTATTGCTGTAACTAAGGACTGGAACTAAGCCACCGTTTGGCTCCATGATCTCCCTTCCAAGAAGCAGGACTCAGCCAGTCCTTCAGGACCAATGTAGGGAAACATGAAAAGGCTGGTTGTGATTTCATCCTCTCCTTTGTTTCCCTTGCAGCCATTGAAACGCAGAGCACCAGTTCCGAGGAGCTTGTCCCCAGCCCGCCGTCGCCGCCGCCTCCTCCCAGAGTCTATAAGCCCTGCTTCGTCTGCCAGGACAAATCCTCTGGGTACCACTATGGCGTCAGCGCCTGTGAGGGATGCAAGGTAGGACCATCCAACAACGATCAGCTGTGCTGTCGTCCTTTTTCTGCTTGATGTTGGCGTTTTACAGGATTCTGTTCCAGAGCACTGCTTGCTCTTACTGTCCACTGCTGACTGAAATCAGTTCTGTTTCGCTGCTTGTTTCAGTTTTTCTGTGTTTCATCTGAAGTTTAGTTCAAAGTCGACCTCATTCAGTCATTTCAGCCTTTTTATCAGGCGACGCTGTTAGAAGGTGATTCATCCTTAAAAAGGTTTCAGATTCAAATCAAATGAGAAATTCAATATTAGACTCAAGTCACAGAGGTTGTAGATGACCCCTCCCCCTAATGCATGGGCGGTTCTAGACAGGGGCCAATCGGGGCCAGTGCCCCTGTAGATCATGTCCTGGCTCCTGTTATGGCCCCTTTACTGAAGACTGCACTGGAACAGACATGGTTACTGATTGGTCCTTTGGATCTATTTCATTTCTTTTCTTTACAAATTCTGTTTTACTAATTATTTAAAGACAATAAGGTGATAGCTTCAGTGGTACTGAGACAGGATCCCAGTTTTCATCCCTAAATGTATTTTTCAAAACAAATTGCTCTAATTTTTACAGCTGAATTGATCAGTTTTTCTTTAGTTCTAATTCAGAAAACAGTAATTTTAACGTAATTTAAGTCAAAAATATGTAAAATTCCTAAATTATGAAGGTATATTGATGGGGTCCCTCCCACTAATGGGGCCCCTCCCCCTAATGGGGGTACCTCCTTCTAATGGGGCAGCTCCTTCTAATGGGGCACCTCCTTGTAATGGGGCCCCTCCCCCTAATGGGGCAGCTCCTTCTAATGGGGCCCCTCCCCCTAATGGGGGCACCTCCTAATGGGGCACCTCCTTCTAATGGGGCACCTCCACTAATGGGGCCCCTCCCACTAATGGGGCACCACCTTCTAATGGGGCACCTCCCCCTAATGGGGGCACCTCCTAATGGGGCACCTCCTTCTAATGGGGCACTTCCACTAATGGGGCCCCTCCCACTAATGGGGGCACCTCCTAATGGGGCACCTCATCTAATGGGGCACCTCCACTAATGGGGCACCTCCTTCTAATGGGGCACCTCCACTAATGGGGCAGCTCCTTCTAATGGGGCACCTCCTTCTAATGGGGCCCCTCCCACTAATGGGGGCACCTCCTAATGGGGCACTTCCACTAATGGGGCCCCTCCCACTAATGGGGGCACCTCCTAATGGGGCACCTCATCTAATGGGGCACCTCCACTAATGGGGCACCTCCTTCTAATGGGGCACCTCCTTCTAATGGGGCACCTCCACTAATGGGGCAGCTCCTTCAAATGGGGCAGCTCCTTCTAAAAGGGCACCTCCTCCTAATGGGGGCACCTCCTAATGGGGGCACCTCCTCCTAATGGGGGCACCTCCTCCTAATGGGGCACCTCCTCCTAATGGGGGCACCTTCTCCTAATGGGGCACCTCCTCCTAATGGGGCCCCTCCCCCATCCTGGGCATGAGGCGGGGGACCCATTGATCAGAGGGTCATGCATGTATTGAATGTTTCTGTCAGCGTTTTCAGAGAACATGAGGAATTCCCTCAGAGCTAAACTGCAGATCTTGGTGGTTTTATCCATCCTGTAGTAACAGATGTAGAGTCCAGCTATGAACACAGGAAGGATGTTTGCTTTCAATCAGGAGGAGTTTCTGAAAATGTGCATCAATAAAACTCAGATCTGTTGGTTTTGGTTCTATTATCAGGGAGGTCTTACCATCCAGACGTTAAGCTTCATCTGTGCTGATCTGCATTCCCTTCTTTAGTGCATTAGCAAAAATAAAATCCACAACATCAACTGTGACCCAGAAACTCTGATTGGTTTGGTTGAAGCTTCTGGGAACCAAACGCTCAGTTTTCCTGCTTTAGGAATTACCTTCACAGAAATATCTGCCCAGCCAGCAGTCTGTCTGCAGCTGTTGCTTAGTAACCGCTCATAGATGCTGCAGATCTGTTCTTACTCCTTAATGTTTTGGTTACTGATAATCATGGGGGTGGGGTGGGGGTGGGGGGCTGTTAAATGGTTTAAAAAAAATTTCTGACTGAAATCTGAAAGCCTGTGGTTCTCTGTAATCCGCCTTTTCTATAGTAACTGATCTTTTTTTAACCGTTAAAAGAGTTTTTCTTTGCTTAGATTAGAATGTCTGTAAAAGTCGTACCGGTTCTCCAGCTGGAAGTGGAACATCTCCCTCCACCGTGTCTTACTGCAGTCAGGGTGATGCTGCTTTATTTCTAATCTTACTCTGTTTTGACCAAAGAACTTCCTCTACATGTTCTTTCATCTTTTGATTGTTTTTTCTCTGCTTTCATTTTTTAAACATCAAACAAGTTCAATAGACTGATCCTCCCACATGAGCTTGGATCTCTTCAGCTACTCCACGTCCACCATGGTATTCTTAGCTGCAGCTCATCTACTGTCAGTTTACACCAAAAAAAGTTACATAAAATCAGCAAAAAAAACATATAAGGAGTTTATTTGCTCTTAAAACAGGATAATTTCTTTCTTACATTGAAAAAGATAATGAAGATGTTTTTTTTTTCCTATTTTTGAAATCAAAATTTTTGGACTTTGCAGCATTAATTTATTTAAATTGACCCTCTGTATGATAAAAAACTTTAAACACTTGTATTATTGGGTCCCTTTTGGAGCTTAAAGTCGTAGGGCAGCAGCCGTTCCAAGCGCTGCATTTCCGAATTCTCCCGAGTGGTGCCCGACTTTACACGAGTGAATAAAGTGAATGTGATTGGTCGATTATATAGGGGGCGGGATTGTTGTGGCTGAAGGTTCACAAGCTATTATGTTGTGGCCGGTTTGTGGGAAGCATCTTGCTAACCAGTTAGCATCTTAGTGCTAGCAGGTTCCCAATGGGAAATTCCATTGGGACCAAGTAGCACTAAATTGGTGACTTAGAAACGACGCTGTCAAGGAACGCTATGGACAGAGGAAACATGCAAGAGGAGGAGAGTTTAGTGTCGGAGGTCGTGGATGAGTCTCCTCCGTCTCCTTTCAAGGGAGCGCTCCCAGAGCTCTGAGTATTAAGTTAAAAGTTCTCTTTCCTGTTGCTGTTGTTCAATAAAAGTATGTTTTAACATCATTTATAGCGAGAAGATTATAATTTTAAGCATCGCTATATGGCCCAATTACCGATTTAATACGTAATTTAAAAAAGATGTTCCGAAGTTGAGAGGACCGCGGCAACTAGCAGAGCTCTGATGGTAATGGCAGCCAGGGCTAACGTTAACCTGTCTGCGGCAGCCACGGCTAGCGTTAGCCCATCAGTGGCAGTCAGGGCTAGCGTTAGCCCATCAGTGGCAGTCAGGGCTAGCGTTAGCCCATCTGCGGCAGCCACGGCTAGCGTTAGCCCATCAGTGGGAGCCACAGCTAGCGTTAGCCCATCAGCGGCAGTCAGGGTTAGCGTTAGCCCATCAACGGCAGCCACAGCTAGCGTTAGCCCATCAGTGGCAGTCAGGGCTAGCGTTAGCCCATCTGCTGCAGCCACGGCTAGCTTTAGCCCATCAGCGGCAGCCACAGCTAGCGTTAGCCCATCAGTGGCAGTCAGGGCTAGCGTTAGCCCATCTGCTGCAGCCACGGCTAGCGTTAGCCCATCAGCGGCAGCCACAGCTAGCGTTAGCCCATCAGTGGCAGTCAGGGCTAGCGTTAGCCCATCTGTGGCAGCCACGGCTAGCGTTAGCCCATCAGTGGCAGCCACAGCTAGCGTTAGCCCATCAGCGGCAGTCAGGGTTAGCGTTAGCCCATCAGCGGCAGCCACAGCTAGCGTTAGCCCATCAGTGGCAGTCAGGGTTAGCGTTAGCCCATCTGCGGCAACCTGTCTGTGGTCTCCGGTTTAAACTGTTTCTCTGACGTCATCATTGGAAATGCTCAGAGCACTCTGGCTAAATCTGATTAAACCACGTTTATCTGCATTTTAGTTGTTTCTTTTTTAGATTATATAGCATAAGGTTAAAACGAAACAAAAACAAAACTTGAAAGGACTAGATTTATGTTTAAATCCAAGTGATAAAACAGAAAGGATTTTAAGGCCTCTGAACAGAACCAACGGTCGCGTTCGTTCTGTATCCGCCGAGCAGCGCAGCATCCAGGAGATCGCCACAACCTGCCGCTCTTTTCCCGATGGCCGGTCCACGCCTGCTTCTAACACTTCTGAATAATCAACGAATTCAGCTGCATTGTTTGATAACCAGGAGGATTTCTCACTGTATTGATTTCATTATGATCAGACTGACTTCTAGTGCCTTAAGAATGTGCATCATATAGATGAACTGAAGCGAGTGTGAGATCCAGAGGATTGTCTGTTCAGCCGTAAGCGAGTCCGGCAGATTGCAGGTTTTTAGATTCGGTTGTTGCAGAAGGCTGGTGATGTTCCGACCCGGCTGGCTCTCGGATCGACAGTCCTCTGTAATGAAGTAGAGGAATGTTAGGAATCCTGTGGAGGGTTTGGGCCAGAGGGAGGCGGGATCAGTTCCCTGATCAGAATGGGGGTCAAACTGAGGTTCTGGAGGACTTCACAGTTCCAGTCAGAAAGATCTGATCTTAAGGCCTGAACATGGACTGCAGACAGTGAGAAGCAAAGACTAGCCTGTTGGATGTTTGATTTTCTGACTGATGGAGCAAACAGTTCATTCTAGATGTGTGTTTCTACGGCTGCATCTCCTCAGCTTCATAACATCTGATGTAAAATATCTCTGGTTTGATTTGGCAGCAGGTTCTGTTTTGGTTCCCATCTGGTTCCTGGCTCTCCATGGCAAAGCTGAGGCCCTTTTATTGAACAGATGCATGCAGACCTGATGTACAGCTGTAGGCCTTTTATACAAGAGGAGCCCTCTACTCCCCAGTGAACGGGCCAATTAAGGCCAGAAATAGACTTCCAGCCAGAGCTGAATGTAACGTGTTGAGGAAAGCTCAAACACCCCCACCCACTTCAAACATGTCCGTTTAAATGCATCCATCTGGAAGGTTCTTCCTAAATGCTTTTAAATCAGATGGGAAGGTTTTTTATTTCTTTCATTTTTAACATTTTCCAAGGAAACTCCTGTCTTGTTTGATCTCATTGTCTAATTTCCACATGTTTTATGCCTTATTGTCACCTGCAGTCTCTTGCTCATTGAGGTTTGCTCAGCCTTCCTCTAAAACATCTACAGATGCTGTTGGAAAACCTGGTTCATCCCTAATGAGGAAGACCTTAACGAGGCGCTGAGGCAGCCTGAGCTTTAGCTGCTGTCCTGGCTCTTCACTCACTTCCTGGATGAGCCATATTTATGCTTAGTAGGCCCAAGCATAGACCTGGAGATTCTCCAGTGGAATATACCATTTCCTACTGGGGCCCCTAGAGTCCCAGAGCCTCAGACATGAGTTGGACCCTCTCTGCAGGTGTTTTAGGGACGTTCCTGAGTTTCCTTCATATTGCAGCATAATTAGTTCTGAGGTTTAAAGTTAACATCTTGTTTTAGATTGGGTGATATGGGCAGTTACCCAGGGCAGCAGAGGGAGGGGGGGGGGCAATGTTTGATTCATTTTAGAAAGATAAGTAAAGAATAATTGGACATTTAAACTGTTTGTTCTGTTCTGTTGGGGGAGTTTGATCCAATCCACTGATAACATCCCTACTAATAGCGACAGAGCTTAGCTTTTAGCTTAGCTCACAGCTAAGCTATTTCACCTCTTGTGTTATTGATATATGTGGTGTTTTTCTCAGCTGCTCATGGTATGTTTTAGATGAGTAACAGCTTTAAAAGCATTAGCCTAATAAAACAGACCAGACAGGGCTGATGATCATCTGCAGTGTTTTAATGGTTCTGCACCAGTACTGGTCACACTGGTCAGCTTCCATTAGTGGAAATCTTGAAGCTTCAGGCTTCGTCTTTTCGATCTGAGAGACAATATTTCCTAACATACAGCGATGCAAACATCCAAACCACAGCTGCTGATGAAGGAAATATTATTTTGGTTGGTGGGTTAACATGGTCTGATCTATGTTTCTTTATCGCAGGGATTTTCTAGTTTCTGTTTGTCTAAGCCCTTTGCACCAAGCTAACCTGGTCCATCAGTCCAGGAAATAAAAAGTGTCCTTTTGATCCCGGCTGCATGCTGTACTGTTTAACCCAGGCTGCTGATGTGTTTTTTTTTTGGACGGGGCTAATTTGAATTGTTAAAGCAGAGTCCTGGCATATGGGCCTCCAGAAGCACATGCATATGCAGAAGGTGACAGGCTCATCTAGTCGACCTAAAGTCAAGAGAACATCCTTCAAAGTCAAGACAAACTTAGTTTTCTGTACAGTTTGTTGTAAAAAGTGTCTGAAGGTACAGGCGTGTATAAAAGCTGACCTCTCTCAGCCTGGCTGCTGGGGCTAATGATGAACCTCCCTCTGCAGCAGACGGACAGAACCACATGATAGAGGACAGAGTTTCCATCCTGGGACTCCTTACAGCTCTGCTTCCTCGCATTTTCAAACCCCTTTCTGACACCGAGAACTCAGATCTATTCACTATACTGAACCCATCCTGCAGCGCCCGGCGTGCTGCATTCACAGACCAGAAAAACATCAGATTTTTGGTTTCCAGATGAATCCAGGCACCAGCCGGTTTCTGATTGGTTCAGTGCATGATGGCAGCGGTGAACTATCTGCGTGTTTTTGGACACTTGAGGCTAAATGAAGCTGTGGAAACTAAAGCAGCTTGATGTCTAATTTCAGCAGTCGCAAAGTTTAGACACAATTGTCCAGCTCATGTCTGGGTGGTCTTAATTCAGGGGTTTTATAGAGATCTAAGTTCAGTCTGAGCAGAGAGATCTGCTCCATTTCCCCGGTCAATGCCTGACATCAGCACAGTTAGCTGGACTCTGCCCTGGATTACAGAGCAGGATATAGATACAGTTTTTATCTAGTTTCATATTTTAACTGTTGCACTAAAATAAAGACCTTTATAGATGTTGGAGCTCAGCCTGTTTTTCAGTGTTTAGTCCTGTTTCTCTCCTACAGCTCTGGGCTCAGCTTCTACTGGGACTAACTGGATCTTCTCTCTTTCATCCTCTGACATGAAAACTAGATCAGAGCTCCTCTGATTAACCGTTTATTTCCCAGACAGGGAGCTAGCTTACCGTTTACTGTTAGCTTTTCTAACATGGAAATTGTTTATAGATTAAAATTTTTATGTTCTTTTTCTATGTCTGCTTCTGTCTCCTTGAACCCCAGTGGGCCTCAGCAGATGGCCGCTCACACTGAGCCTGGTTCTGCTGGAGGTTTCTTCCTGTTTTGCCTCTCCACATGCTCAGTGTGAGGGATTGCTGCAGAGTCAATGACAAAATACTTGCCCATATTGTCACCACAACAATGGATGGATTAATATAATATAATTGAATAATTAGGAATAGAATATGCTTGTGAAGATTCCCAGTCATCCAGGTAATAGTCATTTCAAAGAAATCAATCCTCTGGACTTTGTTTCCAAGTTTGAAGACGTTTCTCTTCCGTCCAGGAAGATTTTTCAATTCCAAATGTCAGAAAAAGCGTTTAGTTCCAGGTTTTATCCAGCAGCCCAACATTCATTCATTCATTATAACATGAAGTCATGACTGCAGAATTTCAGCATTATTGAATTAACAGTGAAACGTCTTTAAATTCCTGGAATGGGAGACGTTTATGGTACAGCTGTGGGATTCGACCACACATCTCTATGAAACCAAGCATAACATGGAAACCAGTTAACGTTTTTGTCTTCCCCAGTAGATATAGAGCAGCGTCCCAGTTTGCATAAGCCCCGAATGTGTAGAGAGGAGGAGGGGGAGTTTCTGCCTGTCGTTGGTGTTGACAGCTCTGAAAGCAGGAGGACAAAACTTTGAGCCGTGAAGTCCCGCCCCCCCCCTGTTGGGTCCGGGGGAGTCCACTCAGTGGGATTAGTCTGATGGAAGTGGTTTGACAAGCGAGAAACCTGGGCTCTGTGAATGAACACATCATTGTGAGCCTCTCACTGATGAGGAGCTGCTCCTCTCTCCTCATGCAGGGCTGGGAGGCTGTTTCACAGCTTCAGTGTTTCTGACTGCTTCACAAACTCATCTTCATTGTTTAACTGTTTCTGCCGGAGTTTCTTCAAAGGCTCATTGGTGTCTGAATGATTGCCGCATTGCAGAGCCTGCAGAGTGTTTTTATCTTTATGTTTCCTGCATGGTTTAGTTTCAGCGGTTTGTTTCATTTCAGTTCATTTCTATAGCTCCAATTCACATCATGTCATCTCAGGTCACTTTATAGATCCAGTTCAACCAGATCATCCAGTCAGATTGATTCAAAGTTTTCTATCTAAGGAAAACCAGCTGATTGCATCGACTCATTGACTCTTCAGCAATCCCTCACACTAAGCATGCTTGTAGCGACAGTGGAGAGGAAAAACTCCCTTTGAACAGGTTTGGTTTAATCAGTTTAGTTTTGCTGGTTTAGCTTCATCGGTTTAGTAGGTTCCTGTTGCAGAGACGGGGGCCTCCATTCGCTCACCCTGGGTGGGTGGTTTTGTTTCGTTTTTTTGACTTTTTAGGGCGTCTGGTATCCGTCCTTAAGTACTGTCACGGTTTTGCACTTTTTGTTCTGTTTAGGTTTTCCTTTATGAGTTTTTGTTTGTTTTGTTTCCATTTTGTCTTGTTTTCTGGTTGTATTTGAGTTCTCATGTATTTCTCATTTACTCTCTGTTGCCCCCTTGTGTCAGTCTCCTCCCCCTTAGCTCCCTTCTAGATGCTTCTGTCCACACCTGCTCCCAATCAGTGGATTACTCCACTCTTTTCTGTTTGACATTTATCCTCCTCCTCTTCAGTTACTGTTTGCTGGATTTTTGTGGTTGCTTTGCTCCTCATGTGTTTCCCCTGAAGTCTCTCCTTGGATTTTTCCTTCTGTTTCCTTCTTCATTTCCTTAAACCTGCTAGAACTCATTTCTGCCTCCTTCTGCTCTGGTCTCTGTCCACAACAACATCCACCAAACCTGGCATTTGATTTCTTTGTAATGAATTTAGTCTGTAATAATAAAATCATAATAAATAAATAATAATAATGAAATATCTTTAAAGTATTTAAATAGCTGTAATTCTTTAACTTGTGTCACTTTCATTTTTCTAAGTTTAGAATTTAACTGAATTTTTAATGTATTGAACTTATAACAAAGGCGGGAAAAAAAGATAATATCAAATATTAAGTATTAAAAACATAAACACCACTAAGTTGTGTAACTGTGATTCTTATTTTTATTATTTTTTTACCAGATGCAATAAATAATTACTGGCGTATCCACTCATATTTATACTCTATAAACGTTGAAAAGTTAAATCATAAACGCACTTTCCTGACATCTGTTTTAAACAGACAGTTAAGGATGCTAATTAGCATTAGCTTTCAGTTTGTCCGTGGGAGATTTTGCCGCTGAACCTGTTGCAGGTTTTCTTATTCAGCCAGGAGGCAGCAGAAGGTCTGACTGCAGAGAAACCAGCAGGCTGCTGCTTGTGTTTTGTTCATTAGTGACTGAGCAGAATCTCAGCGGGAGCAAAGAGACCCGCGTCAGTCTCACGGCCAAAAGAGCCGCACAGAATGGTGAGAAGATTGCTGCAACAGTGGAGCATCTGTGTTGTCATTGTGATCTGAAACCTTCTCACTGCCTTTCCTGCCCCTCGCTCAGTCTCCAGTTCTCTATTCACAGCAGGCCGGCTGAGTCCCTCAGGCTCAGCAGTATCTGCTGCTTCATCTGGGCTCTGCAGGTGCTTGGATGATCGGACGGGGGCCGATTGAGTTTCAGGGGACATTTTGCAGGAGAAGGGAACAGAGGACAGAGATGTCTTCTTTTGTAAGTTGTAGCTGTTTGTGTCGTATCTGTTGAGGTTTCATGTTTGCCCCTGAAACAGAGGGGGCTTTGTGCATCACTGCCTCTGCTCTACAGCATGTGAACCACTCCATGACTGCCTGCGCCATTTTGTTTTTCAAAAGTCAGCTCTTTGTTTTGGTGAAACCCTGAAGAGTTCAGCCCTGGATGCGTTCTCTGGAGTTCTGGAGAAAAACACGAGGTGCATGATGACATCAGTCCAGTCAGTTATATAGATTCCAGCTGCTCCTTTCTTATTAAACAATTCTGCCTTGTTCAGTTTATCTTTAAAACTGTTTCAATGTTTTCCATCTATGGAAAATCAGCTGATCGATCCACTGATTGACTTAGCAGGACTCTCTCCACCTGGATGAGCTGATAGAGACAGTAGATATTAGATTGGCTCTACAGCAACCCCTCACACCAAGCATGGAGTGACAGTTGAGCGGAAAAAACAGGAAGAAACCTCCTGAAGGCAGCAGCCAAGCTGAATGGCGGATGTTCAGGTCATATTGTTCAGGAGTTCTGAACAATATGACCTCAAATCAATATCACTATAAATTGGGCAGTTTCACTTCGGTAACGATAAATGCTCTAACAGCGTGGCTGCGCTGCAGGAGGTTGGATGTGTTACTACATCTATGGTGTAATTGTGGTGCCAGCGATCTGAGCATGCAGCAGGAAACAATGTGCATCCATTAAACTTTCACACCCTCTCTATAAACCGGTCTGACGCAGGCTCGACTGACAACACGCTCTTCCGAGCAGTCTGTCTGATTCAGAGAAGCAGAGATGAAGCTCAGCTCGGCTCCACCGGATGAACTGATGGCATTTGGTTTCCAGCTGTTAGACGCTTCTTTACTGGACTCATCCGCCATTCTGTTTGTTTATGTTTCTGACTGGATGGGCGGAGTCACGTAATTAGGCACACCCTGCAGTATTTAGAGGGGAAGGAAACACGAGCCATCAGCCCACACAGGAAGAACAGTAGAATTACATTTATTTATTTTACCTACATGGGAAAATTGTTGCCGATTTTCGTAGTCTGCCGGTAACGGTTAAAATACGGTTTATTGCCCAGGCCTAGTGTGACAGCTTAACAAATCCAAACCAGATGAAGCTAATATGGTGGGAAAAAGCGACTAGTGAATAGTGGATATAACGTTAGGGTTTGAACAAACAAATACTCCTGAACGGGAGAATAGAGATATTCAATTCAGTTTTTAAATTGAATTACATTTATATAGCACTAATTCACAACATGTCATCTCAAAGCATTGTACAGACACAATTTACCCAGATCATTAAGTCAGATTTGTTCAGTTTAATGATATTATGAAGCAGAATGATGAAGAAGGGGTCCCTATGTCCTCCAGCAGTCTAAGCCTATAGCAGCAGAACTATAGAGATAGATCAGGATAACCTGAGCTAGCCTGACGTAGCCCTACTCAATTCTAGTCAGAATGAGTCTGATGCTGCTCCATAGAGCTGTGATTATGGGGCGTGTTTCAAACGAACCAGGAAAAAAAATGCCTCTGCACTCAATTGGATAGACCTACAACCAATAAGAGCAACGGAGTGCGTGACGTATGTTAAGCCACGCATAGTTGTTGTCAACAAAAATCAAAGCGTGCAGTTGCACGCCTAGAATAAGAAGATGAGCCTTGATCGCGTTTCTCTGTTCCTCTTTTAAAATTAATTTGCTGTCGATATCTTCTAGAACAGACCTAATAGCAGAATCTACTCACCTCAACTCTCCAGCGGCAGCCATTGTTGTTGTCACCCAAGGGCGCTTTGGTCACGTGGTTGATTACGTTACTGTTGATCATCTGTCCATCATCGTATAAAGCCCGCCCTGACCATTTGATTGGATCGCCAGATATTGGGCGAGCATACTTGCACTACTATGGAGCAATGCCAGACCGAACTTCCCGACCTCAAACGTTGTGGGCGGGACTAAGTTCGGAATGGCACCCAGGCTAAACCTGAGCCACTCTAACTATAAGCTTTATCAAAAGGAAAGTTTTAAGCCTAGTCTTAACCCTTTATAGAGCACTCAGTGAAATACTTTGAAAATCAAAATTTCGATCTAAAAATAAGTAAAAGTAGAAATAAGTAAAAAATTCTTAAGTTAACTGTATTTACCCTTAATTTGAGTAGGCAAATACTAGGTAGGTTTACTCTTCAAATGAGATAGTTAGATCATATGCACTTGAAATGAGAAAATGCAATTGTTTTTTCTTATTTTAAATGTAAATTGTCTTGTTCCATTGGCAAAATGTCTCTTTTGCCTCCTCAATCCAAAAACAAATGCACTTATTTTAAGAAAAAAATTACTTATCTAGACTTCAATTTTTTCCAGTGTTCAAGTTAATACTGTTATTGGAATCCAGGACTAAACTTATTACCTTTGTAACATTTAAAAAATATGGATATTTGATGGCAAAAATTAATGTCAACGTAATGACAAGAAACGCCAACTAAAGTGCTTCTGTAAGAAATTCATGACAAAAACTCTGAGGGTAAAAGAAACACATTTATTTTTGGTCCAACATAACCTTAGAGGCATTAATGCTGATACCGGCACCTAAATCTTTTAGTTTATAAACCTAAATATAATTGTTAAATAGGCTTATTCACTTTTTAACTTTTCAATTTCCAGTAGGTAATATATCATTCAATGGTTCATCTAATTGGTCAAATGCCAAAATAAGATGTGCAGCCATTTTGCAGTATCTTTGCTGAATGGCAAGATATAGATCTAGTGCTTCTAGACCTCACTGAGGGATGGAGGGGACTATTTGTAAGAAGTGTGCAGGTGATCAAAAAGGGTAACTTGGCCCATAAAGGGTTAAAAGTAGACAGGGTGTCTGCCTCACGGACTAAAACTGGTAGTTGGTTCCACAGGAGAGGAGCCTGATAACTAAAAGATCTGCCTCCCATTCTACTTTTAGAAGTTCTAGGAACCACTAGTAAACCTGCAGATTGAGAGCGAAGTGCTCTGTTAGGAACATAAGGAACAATCAGATCTCTGATATCAGATGGAGCTTGGCCATTTAAGGCTTTATATGTGAGAAGGAGGATTTTAAATTCTATTCTGTAGTGGAAGAAAACTCAGTTACAGTAAGTTAGAGGGTTATTAGAAAGTGGTCAGAGAGGACAGGGTCGTGAGGAAATCCTGTTATTTCTTCACATTCTATGCCGTATGTCAGCACAAGATCCAAAGTATGAAGATGAGAATGTGTGGGACTATTCACATTTTGAACAAAGCCAATAGTGTCTAAGATAGCATTAAAGGCTGCTCTTAAGCTATCGCCTTCAATGTCAGCATGGATGTTAAAATCTCCCGCTATGATGACCCTGTCAGTATTTAATACCAAATCAGAAAGGAACTCTGAAAACTCATCTAAACATTCAGAGTAAGGACCTGGTGGACGATACAAAGTTACAAAAAGAAGAGGTTTTCTTGCCTTGAAATTTGGATGAGGGAAATTAAGGGTTAAATGTTCAAAAGAGTTGTAGGTATTAACTGTTTTGGGAGTAATCAGTAAGTCAGACTGGAAGATTGTTGCTACTCCTCCTCCTCGCCCAGAACTTCTGGGTATGTGAAAATTTAAATAGCTTGAAGGAGTTGCCTCATTTATGCTCACATAATCCTCTTGCTGCAGCCAGGTTTCTGTAAGGCAACACAAGTCAATGTGATTATCACAAATCAAGTCCTTCACTATAAGCAGTTTGAAGAGAGGCATGTTTAAGAAAATCGTCAATTGTTTTAATTTTGCTCATTTGAAGTTGTATTAATCTTATCAGGTTTTCATGATTTGCTCCTTTTCGATTGTAAACTGTGTTACAGTTTCTGCTTTAACACAACACCCCCCACACAGTTCAAGTACAGTGATGGTATTACAAAGACAAAAAGTCTGAGATGGGTTGGTCACATCTAGATAGTGGATGGAAGCAAGCAGCTGAAGGTGGAGCTGTTGGATTCAAGAGGAAGACAAGGAGAAGGTTTATTGATGAGGCTGTCGGGTCAGAAGAAGAGTCTGGAATCAGCTGAGATGGAGACAGTTCATCGCTATCAGCATTCTTCATCATATGACATCCACATCTCTGTGGATTTTTGAAAAGCCAATTCTTGTTTGGTGTGTTTGTGAACTATGACTGTTGGCTGCTCCTCACTCATTTTAAAGTCTTCGTCAAAGCAGATGGGTCTCCATCTTTAAAGCTCAGCCGTGGGTCACCTTTCATTCTAAAGCTTGAGTGAGACACCTACCCAGGTGTGGCTTTAATGGTATTACATTAGAAATTGCTTGGTATGACTGACCTCATGATAAAAGTCTCATATAAGTCAAACCTCATTTGTTTTTTTATAAAAGTCTTTACTGCAGATAAGAGATTATTTAATTTGACATTTGACCAAAACCGTCCCAAACTGTTTTTTATATGAAATAAGAACATTTTAGAAATGCACCAATATTAGTTTCTGATTTCCAAAATTAGATTTAATTTTGTTAATTGAATAGTTGAGCTGATATTATCAACTGTTAATGTTTGTTATAAATAATAAACTGGTATTTACATGTTGTATTAATTACAGCGTGGTTAGCCTTACAGTCTATCAGTCTTTTTCTTAATTCATTTGTAATTTTCACTCAACTCAAAGGTTTTCAAAAAGCATTTTTAAATCCAGCATTTCCTGTAGAATGTAAATGGTTTCTACTCCAGGACATGTTCTGAAATGTTGCATAACGTGTTTCCTGAAGGAAGGACTATGATTAGAAAGAAAGAAGGAGCTACAGTAACAGGAAGGCTGGATAGGTCCAGTCTCTCTCTGTGGCATTGTTCATGCAGCGTTTGGAAAGCTCAGATTTAATGTCCAGAGTTTCTTCCCCTGGGAAAGCACGTGGGTGGTGCTAGGGTCGAGTTAAAAAGGGAATATTGTGGGCGTGCAGGTGATGCAGTGGACCCATGTACTGACCCTTAGTCCTGGATGGGGCCGACCCAGGTTCCAATCCGGCCTGTGGACCTTTCCTGCATGTCTCCCCCCCCCCTCTTATACCCTCTTTCCTGTCAGCCTACTGTCAGAAAAACGAGCCACCAGTGCCAAAGGCTGGAGGTTTTTGAATCTTTCCATTAATTAACTCCAAAGGTTGAAGCAGGAGGAGTCCAAATGAAGGTCCAAAGCCTGAAACAATAACCGGAGGTCAGAACATTTTGATCTTCATCTTCATCATCTTTACCACGGAGACATCCTGACATGTCCTAGGAAATAAAGTTTCATTTGAAATACTTCTTGCTCCTCGTTGATACAGGAACCCTTCCTCCTGAAGGAACCTACTTCCATTGTTGCCATGGTGACTATGATGCATTGACTGACAGGAAACAGAACATTTCTGCTCTGTAATAGCTACCTCTCTGATAAACCCTTTGGTTTCGGGGAGTGTTCTGCTGTGTCCCCGACTGAAGCTCCCTCTGCTGAACTTTGACCTGTTTTTCCAGTGAAGCCAAGCTGTAAGCAATAGCCTGCACTTGCTGGATATCGGTCACCTTTTACACACATGTGCACACACACCTCTCCTATTGCACTTCCTCATTGTACCTCTGCTCCTTTTACTAGACCCCCCCCCCCCCCCCCCCCGGCGTCCAGTGTCTTCTCCACTTTCCACACTGGAGATAAGATGTCGACACGATTAAGAGCGAAAGCTTATCACCCCTCACCCCCCACCCCACCTGTGCTGAATAGCTAAGCAGCACCGCGGCCCCAGAAAGGCAGGCGATGGGGGGGGGGGGGGGGGGGGGGGTTGGATTGTAGTTAAATAATGAATGGGTTGCACTTTCTCTGGATAGCCTCAGATAGCAGCGCCGCTGCTCCGTCATACGATCCTTCGCCCATTAAGATAACAAGATGTTGGATAATGATCCCAGTATGATCCCAGTAAAGGTGCAGTTTACCAGTCCAGTGGGAAGTGGCCTCGTTTCCCAGGTGTCTTGAACTGCTAATCAGCTTTAATACTGAGCTGTGGTATGAAGAGGACATTGTCTGTCACCTGATCTCCATTATAGCAGCTGGTTCTGTTAATATTATCTCCAGCAGTTCTTTGAAAGCCAAACAAATAAAGAAGTAAACCTCTGCTGTGGCCAGCAGCTCTTTTGTGGCAGTCTGCATTTCTTTACTGAGTTCTTCCTGGAGCTTTTTCTGGATTCATGTCTGTGAGTTCCCCTTGTTGCTGTAGTGACCATCCATCCTTTTAACTTCTTTTTCTTTTTTCTCTGCTGTAGTGGTTCGATCCTGTAGGCACGTAATGTTGGTTTCCTTGTGTCTGAAGTGTGATTCAACCAAACAGCTGAAACTGAACACATCATTCATCTAGTGAAATGCTGCCTCCCAAATCCCCTACTCCACCTCAGCGAGCTGAACACTCAGCTCAGCGGGGTCCTTTGGGTCTCACATTTATAATCCTCCAACAAGGAAACCATCAGGAAACACTTTGACAAACATCAGAGCTGCCGCTGTCATGTGGTCACTGGAGCGACCGCTGCTCCACTGGGACGGAGGGCAGACAAGGAAAAATCCACAATAAAGAGGAAACCTGATGATTGTGTTTAACATCATCTTAGATAATGATAATATCAATGAGGCATAAAACAAGTGTTTTTTATTTGCAAAACCCGTGCTGCGGCTCATACACACAGAGGCAAAAACTCTGGGAGGAATTTGAGGAGGACTATCGGTCGGCCTCGAAGGTGTTCTGGCAAACTGTCCGCCGCCTTAGGAAGGGGAAGCACTGCTTCACCAACACTGTTTACTGGGCAGGTGGGAAGCTGCTGACCGTTAATAGGGATGTTGTCGGGCGGTAGAAGGAGTACTTTGAGGGTCTCCTCAATCCCATTGTCACATCTGCTGAGGAGGCCCCAGAGGCTGGGGACTTAGAGGCGGACTCGCCCATCAGCCGGGCGGAAGTCACAGAGATAGTTAAAAGGCTTCTCGGTGGGAGGGCCCAGAGGGCGGATGACATTCGTCCTGAATACCTTAACTCTCTGGATTTTGTAGGACTATCTTGGGTGACACGTCTCTGCAGCAGGGGACAGTACTCCTGGATTGGCAGACCGGTCTGGGCGTCCCTTTCTTTAAAAAGGGTGTGCTCCATTTAAAGAGGGATCACACTCCTCAGCCTCCCCGGTAAGGTTTTCTACAGGGTGCTGGACAGGAGGATCCAGCTTATAGTTGATAGTCGGATCCAGGAGGAACAATGTGGATTTCGTCCCAATTGCAGCGCCCTGGACCAGCTCTATACCCTTCATCGGGTGCTGGAGGGTTGATGGGAGTTTGACCAACCAGTCCACAAATATCTGAGGGTCTTGTTCCCATTTAAAGGACAGATGGAGAGTGAGATCCATAGACGGATCGGTGCAGCGTCTGAGGTGATGTGGTCGTTGTATCAGACTGTTGTGGTGAAGAGGGAGCTGAGTCTGGGAGCAAAGCTCTCAATTTACCTATCGATCTACGTTCCCACCCTCACCTATGGTCATGATATCTGGGTAATGACCGAAAGGACAAGATCGCAAATACAAGCGGCCAAATGAGTTTCCTTTGCACGGTGGCAGGACGCAGCTCAGGAGCTCAGTTACCCAGGAGGAGCTCGGAGGAGGGTCGTTGCTCCTTCATGTCGAAAGAAGCCAACTGAGGTGGATCGGGCATCTGTTCTGGATGGTCACCTCCCTAAGGAGGCGTTCTAGGCATGTCCTATTGGGCGGAGGCCTGGTGGAAGGCCCAGGACACGCCGGAAGGACTATGTCTCTGAGCTGGTCTGATGTTGCCTCGGGGTCCCCCCAGAGCAGCTAGAGGAGGGAAGTCTGGGTATCTCTGCTTAGACTGCTGCCACTGCGACCCGGCCCCGGATGAAGAAGAAGAAAATGGATGATTGGAAAAATATAGTATTAAACTAACTAAAGATGCTGCAAAAGATTGAACAGATGTCCAACATGGCGTCTCCTCAGGCTTCTTTGGACCACCTGTCCATGTCTGCGCCAGGGACAGGGGATCTGAAACTGTTTAAATGTTTTTAGACTGACTTGATGCAAATTTCAGGTACTGTCTAATAGTACCACGCAAAAGATCTGGTTTAACCCTATATATGGGGAACTTATTGAAAAAGTTTGAAAATCTAAATTCAAACAAAGAGAGTTAATGTAATGCAGGACCTTATTACTTTATTACATTCAATAAATATGTATATATTGATGGCAGAAATTAATATCAATGTAATGACAACAAACGTCTGCTTGCTCTAAAATATTAAGAAAAATAATCAAATTAATTCTATCAAAAATTTATGAAAAACAGAGTGAAAGAAACACATTTTATTTTGTTAAAACATAACCATAGTGTCAGGTTCTGTCCTCTGTTAACGTTTATTTTTACCCTCTTTGTATTTGTAGTTTTTTTCTGGCAGTGTTTGCTTCTGGAGTTACTCTCTGTTGCCCCCTTGTGTTTGTTTCCTTTCCCCTTGGCTTCTGTCTAGATGCCTCCATCCACACCTGCTCCCAATCAGCTCATTTGTCCTGTCTTTGTTCAGTCTCCAATATATACGTTTTTCTGTATTGGTTATTTTAGATCTTTGCCTGTGAGTCCTTCATTAAATCAGCAAAACTCGTTTCTGCCTACTAATCTCTGCATTTGGGTCTTCAAAAACTCAACCCAATCCTGACAATTAGAGCATCAATGCTGATACTGGTACTTAATTTCTTTTCCTTGTAACAGCTTATTAACTTTTCATAAGGTTTTTATCTTAACTGAATTTACTGGAAATAAATCATTCAAGGGCTCATCTAATTTGTCGGAAGCCAAAGTAACACGAACAGCCACGTAGCAGTAGCTTAGCCAAACGGCTGGGTATAAATCTTCTCTGCTTCTAGACATCCCAGAGGGTGGGGGGGTGATAAGTTACCAGCTCTGATTTCTCCATGATAAACGAATCTGAAATGTTTGAAGCCTGACCTGAGCTGCCTTTGTGGGGTGAAGTGGGATGAGGCTCACAGCATAATTACACAACCCCTGCAGTACTTAGACCGTCCACCAGGGGACTGTGGCTCCCTCTGGTCTTTATCATCATGACAGCATAAAGTTTGTTTCCGGTGCAGAAACCTGGACTAAAACCCTCAAGGTTTTTGGTCAAATATTCATCTCCTCACATTTTCCTTCACTTTATTTTAATTCAACATTCAGGACTATGGACAGCTCCAAACAGGAACTCTGTTTTTATGTGTTCAGACCAGTTCTCCTGATTCCTTATTATCACAGCCTTTTACAGGCTTTATATTTCCGTTGTTATTGATAAAATTTTCTAACCCAGCTCCAAATCCTGGATTATAGGAAGCAAAGACTTCCTTCTATTCTTAGTTTCTGTCCTTGTTTGGGGGAAAATCTCAGGATGGAGGAACAGAAAGCATGAGATATGGATACCATATAATAATTCAATTCAATTCAGTTTATTTATATAGCGCCAAATTCACAACACATGTCATCTCAAGGCACTTTACAGTTCAACCAGATCATACAGTCAAATTGATACAAAGTTTTCTATCTAAGGAAAACCAGCTGATTGCATCGACTCATTGACTCTTCAGCAATCCCTCACACTAAGCATGCTTGTAGCGACAGTGGAGAGGAAAAACTCCCTTTGAACAGGAAGAAACCTCCAGCAGAACCAGGCTCAGTGTGAGCAGCCATCTGCTGAGGCCCACTGGGGTTCAAGGAGACAGAAGCAGACATAGAAAAAGAAGCATAGATACAAAAGGCAACTGTCAACCAGCTCCACAGGCGGCCCCGTCCAGGAAACACACAGCCAGGCAGACGAGCTCCAAGGCAGCTCCCATGTCAGAGGATGAAGAGAGCACATCCACCCAGCCACGGCCAGAGAAACAGGACCACACTGGAAAACAGGCCGATCTCCAACATCTAGAAACAAAGGTGTTGATGGAAGCAGCACAGCTGATATTTCTCTCCAGGATGGAGTCACAGCCAAACAGGAACAGACCAGATGAAGCTACTATGAGAAAAAGCAGAGAGAGCAGAACGTTAGAGATTGAACTAACAGATTCTGCAGAGTGGGAGAATAGAGATAGAATGAAGCAGAATGATGAAAAAGGGGTCCCTATGTCCTCCAGCAGTCTAAGCCTATAGCAGCAGAACTATAGAGATAGCTCAGGATAACCTGAGCCACTCTAACTAGAAGCTTTATCAAAAAGGAAAGTTTTAAGCCTAGCCTTAAAGTAGACAGAGTGTCTGCCTCACGGACTAAAACTGGTAGTTGGTTCCACAGGAGAGGAGCCTGATAACTAAAAGATCTGCCTCCCATTCTACTTTTAGAAGTTCTAGGAACCACTAGTAAACCTGCAGATTGAGAGCGAAGTGCTCTGTTAGGAACATCAGGAACAATCAGATCTCTGATATCAGATGGAGCTTGGCCATTTAAGGCTTTATATGTGAGAAGGAGGATTTTAAATTCTATTCTGGATTTAACAGGAATCCAATGAAGAGAAGCCAGGATAGGAGAGATATGATCTCTCTTTTTCATTTTCATCAGAACTCTGGCTGCAGCATTTTGGATCAGCTGAAGGCTTTTAACTACAGTTTGTGGACTTCCTGATAGTAAAGAATTACAATAGTCCAGCCTTGAAGTAACAAATGCATGGACTAGTTTCTCAGCATCACCCCTGGACAGGAGATTTCTCATTTTTGCAATGTTCCTCAGATGAAAGAAGGAAATTCTAGAAACCTCTTTGATCTGGGATTTAAATGACAGGTCCTGATCAAAAATAACACCAAGATTTTTTACTTTATTTTCTGAAATCAGTTTAATCCCATCCAAATGAAGTGACTGGCTAATCAGCTTCTTTTTCAGAGACTCTGGTCCAAAGACTATAACTTCTGTTTTGTCTGCATTCAGAAGCAGAAAGTTAAGAGTTATACCAGGTTTTTATGTCTTCAAGACATGCCTGTAATCTATGTAATGGGTTAGCTTCATCTGGATTATAGACAGATATAGCTGGGTATCATCAGCATAACAGTGGAAATTAATCCCATGCTGTCTAATAACTCTTCCAATTGGGAGCATGTATAAAGTAAAGAGAATTGGTCCTAGCACTGATCCCTGTGGTACTCCACAGGTAACCTTTGAGCGTGTTGAAGATCTATCTTTAACATAAACAAACTGAATTCGATCAGATAGATCAGATTTAAACCAGTCTAGTGCTGTTCCTTTAATTCCAACAAAATATTCAAGTCTTTCTAAAAGAATATTATGATCAACTGTATCAAATGCAGCACTAAGATCCAACAGGACGAGCACAGATACAAGTCCATTATCTGAGGCCATGAGAATATCATTAGTGACTTTCACCAGAGCTGTTTCAGTGCTATGATGAGCTCTAAAGCCAGACTGAAACTCTTCAAAAAGTTCATTATGGTGGAAGTGATCGCAAACTTGTTTGGGAACTACTTTCTCAAGAATTTTGGATAAGAAAGGAATATTGGATATAGGTCTATAATTAACCAAGTCATCTGGGTCAAGAGACGGTTTCTCAAGCAGAGGTTTAATTACAGCAACCTTAAAAGCTTTAGGTACATATCCCTGTAACAGAGATAGATTAATCACATCTAAAATGGAGGAGGAGATCAAAGGGAATACCTCCTTAAATAACCTGGTTGGAACTGGATCTAACATCCAAGTTGAAGGCTTAGATGAAGACAATAATTTTGCTAATTCAGAAAGTTCAACTGGATCAAAGCAGTCTAAACCCGGTTCAGATTCCATGACTACCTCAGGTACAATCGCGGATAGAGGAGTGCTTATGATCTTATTTTTAATAAGATCAATCTTATTTATAAAGAATCCCATAAAATCATTGCTGCTAAGAGCAGGTGGAATGGACGGTTCAACAGAGCTATGGCTCTGGGTGAGTTTGGCAACTGTATTAAAAAGAAATCTAGGATTATTCTTATTCTCCTCTATTAATGAGGAGAAGTATGCTGCTCTTGCTTTACAAAGGGTCCTCTTATACAGCAGTAAACCATTTTTCCAGACTAGGAAGGACTCCCGCAGGCCTGTGGAGCGATATTTTCTCTCCAGTTTCCTAGCATTTTGCTTCAAAGTACGCAGCTCTGCATTAAACCAAGGAGCAAGCTTTCTATTTTCAACGGTTTTCATTTTCAAAGGAGCTGCATTGTCATAATATATATTCATATAATAACAGCTGTAACCGCAATTATTGGATCAACACAGAACCTCCATGTTGGTCAGGAAGGAATCTAGCAGATGTAGGTAGATGATTATACTTTTTTATAACTAACTAACTAACTAACTAACTAACTAACTATATTATAGTTTTTTTTTTCATTTATTGACTGTGCAATATTCTGTGCATCATTCTGAATGTGCAATATATGTGAATATAATAGTCATACCACTGCCTCACCGTTGTTCCTCACCTACTTCACCTACTACACTAAAAGTAAATCCACCTGTATATAAGATTGTACATATGTCACCTCAAATCTCTGTGCTGCTTCCTTGTATTTTTTATTTTTTTATTTTTCTTATTTATATTTTGTTCTTCATTGTGTGCGATACATGTACACTTGCACCTTAATCCTTATTTATCTTAATATACTGTATATATATTGTTTATTGTTAATTCTTAATGCACCTTTTTCCTCCCTGTTTGCACCTTCTTTAATTATTATGCCAATATGTGACCAGTGAATTTCTCCGCTGTGAGATCAATAAAGCTCATCTAATCTCTAATTAAATGAATTTCAATCAGGTAATGATAACTGTTTGTTATTTTCCTTTCAGTCAGAAATCATCTTTTTCTTAGTTATTTTTCTAAACCGTGTAGCCTGGAGCTCTACCAGGTTTAGGTTCAGACAGTAAAATGTTAATATTCCTTGGCAAACATTGCAGCTCTCAGCTCTTCAGTCTGACCCTTTGCATGCTGCACTGAATATCACTGATCCATCCACACACATGATCAAGGCTAAGTAAGCTGCATCCTCTCAGCTCTGAATGGCATAAGTACCTGAGCAGCCTTGGTTCCTGAATGCACCTTTATAGCAGCTTATGGGCCGCAGGACGCTTCCAATGTCATCCATCAGGAAGATGCTTGCATCTGTCAGGATAAGGCTTCTGCTAAAAACAGAGGTGATATGAGCTGATGGCGGGATGGGGCTGACCTCGCTTCGGTCAAATGCCACAGCAGGACACAGAGCGCTGCTTCTGACGAGCCTCGCCGTCGCTGGAAGGTTGGTGTCACAATTGATGGATGCTTTAGGCTGAAGCGAGATGGGCTCCAGAGTCAGCCGTCTCAGTGCTGCGATCTAATCGGTTACCCATCATGCATCCTGGCTCACTAATGAAAAGGCAAGCTCTATCCATCATAGGCAGCCATAGTAGATGGAGTTTCTACCCTCCCATCTCCTCGTTGGTGCGAACCTCACCAGACTAGTGAAAAAAGGCCTAAATGATGGAAAGTGATTTTTCCAAAGATCTCACAGCAAAAGCAAATGAACACAAAGTAAAGAACAACAATCAGCAGAGACGAGGCTTCCTGTGTGAAATCCCAGCAATGAGTGATCCTCTGTTTTGCCTCCATTTTGGCTCCCAGAGGTTCCATTATTGATGTCCAACATAGAAGCATCGCAGCGTCTGACCAAAGCAAACATCTGGACGGTTTTTAGTTTGGAGAGAGAGACTCTATCAGTTTCTAGATTTGCTTATTTGTTGTAGAACAAGAGGTTGTTTTTATAGCATCATCCAGAACGATGCAAAAGTTTGAATCTTTGTCAGTTTGCTCTCAGATATAATCTTAGAAATTCAGTCTGCAGTAATCAGTCAATTGTCACTAAACAGCGTTTAATTGCGTCAAAATGTGAAACAGGTGATATATCTGATACCAGGATTATATTGTGGAGTTCATTGTGGATTTTCCTGAACATGATTTCTATTCTGAAAATATTCATGAATAAATTTTCCACTTTAGTGGACAGAAAAGCTCATAAACCTCTAAATGATTTTCCATCTTCCCAGCAGCAAACAGGCTTCACTCTCCTGTGATGATTGAATTATGTTCAGGTCCACTAGGTGGCGATCATGACTTCATGTGAAATCATAAAAGCGAATCTTTGTGACACACCTATGAGAAACCTGGGCGATGAGACCCATGAAAAAGGAGCTTCAATAAGAGTGTCTGAGACGCCCGGTCATTGTCAAAGCTGTCCATGGTGCTGAAATGTCATCACCTGTAAGGTCCTTTGTTGATTAGATGTCGACCTAAAATAACATCTTTAGTTTGTCCTGCTCAGAGTGGGACCTTTCCTCATAGCGCAGCTGAACATTTAGGCGATTTACTCAGTGCTTCAAAGTTTGCATTCAAATCTTAGATCTTTTACGGTGACGCTCTGACCTTAGAAATGAAGCATTCCAGAGATTGGAGCTCTTTCAGATCAATCTGTTAGAGCCCCAGCTCTGATGTTTGTACCATTTGCTCGACCCTGTTGGTTGAAGTATTAAAATATTATTTGATTAAAGGTTCTAGTTGTTTATTACATTATTACATTGAGAGTTTGCTTCCTGATCCCTCTGACTTTTTTAACATATATGCAGAACAGATCATGATCAGTTTGATCTCATTACGGAATGGAATTTAAATTCCTAGAAAAGTTCAAAAACAAACTACTTTTTTTATTGTTTTACTTTTTGGTGGCGACCATGTGCTGATTGAGAGAGCCTGAATCTGCCGGTGGGTCACAGTGAGAAACGGCGAACATAGAATCAGGAATGACGGATTCATTCAGACTGAATTTAGTTTTCACTGAAATTAAAAACCATCAATGAAGAAAAGTGACCAACCTGATTAAAAAAAAACCCAGAAGAAGAACTGAAAGGCCACCATTTCTTCTGTACCACTTGTCTATTTCCACTAAGCTCATCCCCGTTTGCAAATTTTTTTTCATTTGCATTTGTTTTTCTGTGAAGGTCTAAATTCTTCTTCTGTTTTTTTTTTTGTTTGTTTTTACAATGCCCTTTCTGGCAATGTGGCAAAAAGAATAGTTGTCTTGATTCCAAAAAGAGCCTAACAGATTTTGCTTTCACAAGTGGAGCAGTCCGGCTATAGCCATAGTGTTCCGCTTGATTTATGAAATTAAATAGCTTTATTATAATTATGCAGGGAGATTTACAGATGATATGGACACTGCAATGGAAGTAGAACAGGAAAGGTGTCACGATTTGGTTATGGTTAGTTGACCCAAAAGCAGAGGTAGGGAGGCAAAAATCAAAACATGAAAACTAAATGTACCAGAAACCAAGGAGACATCAGGGGAATCACTATCAAAAGGAGGAAGGCTCAGAGAGAAGGAGTCGGAGCATGTTTGATGAGGAACCGCACAGAGAGAGTATTTATGGGAGACTGAAACAAAGGGAGAGCTAACTAGCAGATTAGGAGCAGGTGTGAACAGAGCAGAAACAAGAAAGGGGAAAGGGAAAAAAGGAGAACTCAAGAGGGCAACAAATAAAAACCTGCGAACTGAAAATAACCAGAAAACACAATAAAATAAGAATTAAACCATAAAAAACTAGAAAACAAGGAGCAAAGCAAAACTGAACATCCAAAAGAAAAAACATAACAGAACCAGAACTCTAACAAAAGGAAAAACAGGAAAAAAGGAGAAATAAAAAAAGGGGAGATAAAAGAGGAGATGTGTATATATATATATTTATTAGGGATGCACCAATCCAATATTTTTATCGGTATCGGTCCAGATATAGAGAAAAAAAACTGTTTCGGTGACAATCTACTCGATATAGGGGCCGATCTATTCATTCTAACTCTAAACTATGTTAAATCTGTAACACCACTAACTTCGCCAAGCCGGAGAATCTCGGTTTATTCAGAGGCTTTTATAATGGATGTTTAATTTCCATTTGCACTAAACATTGTAAAAAGCTGATGGCTGTTTTATTTTGACTGTGTAGAAATTAACATGTAGAAGCTGTTTTATTTTCTTTTAGCTCCTTCATAATTTATTTTATTGTACTGAATTTTAAATTGGATTTTAGATTCCAGTTGCACTGACTCAACCTGTGACAGTTTGTTTCACATGTTGACCAAGTCAGAGAACTTTTGGTTTAAGATTTTGTGCACAGTTGTTAAATAAATCAGTCATAACATTTATATTTGGGTTGTTTCCTATTTTTTAAGCAAGGGGAAGTCGAATCGTATGCATGGAAGAATGATCCCAGATTTTTTTTTCTCACACAATAAAACCATTTGTTAGGTAATAATACAGTGCTGTTTTTGGTATCGGCCGACATTAAACTTCATATATCGGTATCCTATCGGAGGTGAAAATAGTGGATCAGTGATTCCTAATATATTTTTCAGTAAATATAAAAAAAAATATCCACTTGACTTGGTTTCCAAGACTTGAAATTCAAATCTTGGAAACCAAGTCCAGTGGATATTTTTTGAATTTTTACGGAACGACTCTGACCTGGATGACTGAGAACCTTCATCAGCATTCCTAATATATATACACAGTCTCAATCACGCCTTCCCACCCTAGCCCCCCCCCCCACTCGCAACACACAATCTCTGTAAAAAAAGAAAAAGCAGACACACATTCACACATAACACTCACATCCAATAATCCCAGGACCGAGGACCCGACGGCGGCGGTGGTTGGTCCCGGGATTACCGGATGACCCAATAGGTGAATGTGAAACCCATTTCGTTCCTGCTTCTGGACCTGCCCCCCACCCGGACCAGACGACCCCCAGTAAAAGCCCCCTTGGGGACGGGGCCAACATGCCCCGCAAAGGCCACCCAACCGGAGCCTCCCCCCACTCCCCCCCAAAATAATTCACCTAGCCACTTCCTCCCCCTGAATAACCCATTCAGCGAATGGGTTATGGGCTGTTTTGGGGCCTGGGTGGCCCCACATAGGGGTGTGAGAAGACCCCGGTCCTCCCTGCACCTGCTCAAACGTTGTGTTGTTGGGTGTTGTTCTCAGGTGGAATTAAAACTGGGACATTAACGCACAGTCTACTTTTTGTATATAGCTTCTATGTATATATATTAGGGATGGAACGGTTTATGAAAACCGTCTGAGCCGTTCGTTTCGACTGTCTCGGTTCGGTTCGCGTGTGTTTCGTTCGGTTCATGCGCTGCTCCTTTTTCTCATAGGCGAAGCGTTTACACTCCAGAGCAGAAGGTGGCGGTACTGCGACCAAAGCCAACCACCTGTAGTAAACAAGAAGAAGAAGAAGAAGCGAAGCAGCGTAGCCGGGTGTAGCAGAAAAAACTCAGTTGTTGTGGAGAATTGTGTGGGTATGGCGAGTGGGAAAGAACAGGAGTTGGAGACGCGCCAGCAGCACTTTATAGGTCTGCTGTATGGGACCACTTTGCTGCGCTCCAGACCGGCTGCTCAAAGCAAAGCCTGCAGCCTCCACTGTGGCTCCGCTCTGAGTTCCTTGGAGATGGTAGAGAGCAGCGCCAGATGATTAAATGCAAAGCAGCAAAACATGCGGAAATGATCCAGGGTTTCCGTGGATCATTTAAAATAATTACAATCCATTATTTTTGGGGGGATTTTTTCATTAATTCCATAAATTTTTATGGGATTTCGGTGTAACAATCAACATGTACCGAACCGAACCGAAAACCGTGACCAGAAACCATGAATCGAACCGAACCGTGGATTTTGTGAACCGTTCCACCCCTAATATATATTTATATATATATATATATGTATATATATATATATATATATATATATATATATTATTTTGTTTTTTGTCTGCACCAACAACACCAAGTCAAATTCCTTGTAAGTGCAAACCTACTTGGCAATAAACTTGATTCTCATTCTGAATACCAAAGGGGGTGTCCACCCCCCCTCTGGAGGACAGGCAGTGCCAGCGCACCCCCCCAATCAACAACCCAGAACCCTCAATGTGTAAATGTGAGAGGGGGTGGGGGCATTAGGACAAATTGTGAAAAATCTCAGGGGGGTGAATACTTTTATTCTACATATCTGAACATTTGCTCCGATGCTGAATGCTAACGTCTGAATGTTTAGAAGTCAATCCCATCTCCTCACTCATCTCATGCTCGTTATTTCCAGGAAGCAGAGCTTCTGATAGTTTATATAAATGATCTGTGAGTTTGTGTGACTTTCTGGGAAAACCCGATTCCTGATTTAAACTCTAAAATATTAGACAGGCTGGTGGAGTTTGTTTCTAAGTTGCTAATAATTCTTAGCCAGTTTTTCTCTTTCTTCTCTGTTGTTTTCCTGAATTTTAATGAAAGCGTTCATCTGGAAGTGAGAAGCTTTGCTCTTCCACAGAACTCAATGTCACCTTGTGAAGTTCAGGAGTAGTGCGTCCCAGCACAGCTGAACCACAGTTAATCTCCTGCACAGCCTCTTCTTCTCTGTTCCCAACAGCGCTCTCAGTCTGAGCTTAAATCCAACATTAGAGGCTGTGCAGAGCCCCAGCAGGGACCTGCTAACGCTCTGAGCAGCAGTGGCTGCGTGTGGTTATTCTGACATCAGGTTCATTTGTAGCACTGATGGAAAAAATGTGACCGAGGCTACCGATGTTAAGAGGCTACCACTGTCCTCTGTGTGTCTCCTCAGGGCTTTTTTCGGCGCAGCATTCAGAAGAACATGGTGTACACTTGTCACCGGGACAAGAACTGCATCATCAACAAAGTGACGAGGAACCGCTGCCAGTACTGCCGCCTGCAGAAGTGCTTCGCTGTAGGAATGTCCAAAGAGTGTAAGTGTCTAAAGCAGCAGATTGTGGGACACATTTCCAGAGATTGTGGAACAATGTGACATTTCTGGAGGTTTCAAACTAGCCTTGATTAGCAGCAGGGATTCTTAAACAGGGTGGAAACAGGCAGGGGATGAGGAACCACCATGCTATATAATTATAGATCCTACTGCTGGAGGGAACACGGTTCTCCTGCTTCTAGAATATCCAGATAACACAAACATCTGATAGAAATAAATTATTCCTGCAGGTTCTGATCTGATGGACAGAAATCAATAAAGGCGTCTGAACCAGGAGCATCAGAAGTGGAGGCAGCGTTTGGGAGTAAAGCGCTCAGACATGTTCAGAAGATGGCGAAGCAGCTTTTTCTCTAGTTTTTGATCAAACATTATTATCTGGAACTCCTGAAGGAGGAAACTATAGGAGGATTTATCAGTATGCCATATCAGATGCTATGCTAGCAGTGAAGCAAAACACCTGAAAAGGAGATTATACCCTGGCAGACTATATATCCTGAAAAGCATTATAGTTTTATCCATTCCAGGCATAACTGGAAGCATAATGGCAAATTCACTGCTCCTGCACTAATTAAAGAATATCAGGTTTTATTCCTTAATATTTTAGGTGTTCCTCGTTGATTAAATGCCTTTCCCTGTTTCCTGTAAATACTGAACTTGTGTCTCACATCGAACTTTAGAGGTGAAGGATGTTTTTCAATTTAAGTTGCATGTTTGCTTTTATATTTTCAGTCATTAAAGTTGTGTGTCACTGTTATAACTTCTTACATAATCAGAAGCATGTGGTGAATAAATCCAATCAAATCGGTTACTGGTTGGACATTATTGAGTGACTGAAGGTTAACAATATGTTAACAATAAACAATATGATCATTAGATATAATCAGATTAAACTCAAAATTTATATTTTATCTTGGTTATTGTTCTGTTGGGTTAAACAGACATAGAGGTTTGTTTTCATTGACTTTCTTTTTCAATTACCTAAACCAGACATTAACCAAGATATTAATACAAGACCCTAACCCAGAAACAAACCCAGACACTAACCATACACTAAACCAGAAACTAACCAGGCACTAACCCAGAAACTAGCCCAGAGATTAACCCAGACATTAACCCAGACGTTAACCAAGACAGTAACCCAGAGTGTAATCAAGACACTCACCCAGCCACTAACCCAGACACTAACACAGACATTAACCCAGATATGAACCCAGACGTTAACCAAGACAGTAACCCAGACACTAATTAAGACACTAACCCAGACACTAACAAGACATTAACCCAGACACTAACCCAAACATTAACCCAGACACTAACTTAGACATTAATCCAGCCAATAACCCAGACACTAACCCGGTCACTAACCAATCTACTAACCCAGCCACTAAGCCAGACACGAACCCACATTAACAAGAGACTAACCCACCCACTAACTCAGACAATAACCCAAGATTAACCAAGACACTAACCCAGAAACAAACCCAGACACTAACCATACACTAAACCAGAAACTAACCAGTTACTAACCCAGAAACTAGCCCAGAGATTAACCCAGACATTAACCCAGAGTATAATCAAGACACTCACCCAGCCACTAACCCAGAAACTAACGCAGACATTAACCCAGATATGAACCCAGACGTTAACCAAGACAGTAACCCAGACACTAATCAAGACACTAACCCAGACACTAATCAAGACACTAACCCAGCCACTAACCAGACACTAAACCAGAAACTAACCAGACACTAACGCAGACATTAACCCAGATATTAACCCAGACGTTAAACAAGACACTAACCCAGACACTAATTAAGACACTAACCCAGACATTAACCTTGGCATTAACCCAGCCACTAACCAGACACTAACAAGACATTAACCCAGACACTAACACAGACAATAATCAAGACACTGAACCAAACACTAACCCAGACATTAACCCAGACACTAACCCAGACACTAACCCATCTACTAACCCAGCCACTAAGCCAGACACAAACCTACACTAACAAGAGACTAACCCAACCACTAACTCAGACAATAACCCAAGATTAACCAAGACACTAACCCAGACATTAACCCAGACGTTAAGCAAGACACTAACCCAGACACTAGCACAGACATTAACCCAAGATTAACCAAGACACTAACCCAGACATTAACCTAAGATTAACCAAGACACTAACCCAGACACTAACCCAGCCACTAACCCAGACACTAACCCAGACATTAACCCAGACTGTAATCAAGACACTAACCCAGCCACTAATCCATACACTAATCCAGACACTAACCCAGATATTAACCCAGATGTTAACCAAGACACTAACCCAGACATTAACCCAGACATTAAACAAGACACTAACCCAGACATTAACCTAAGATTAACCAAGACACTAACCCAGACACTAACCCAGCCACTAACCCAGACACTAACCCAGACATTAACCCAGACTGTAATCAAGACACTAACCCAGCCACTAACCCATACACTAATCAAGACACTAACCCAGATATTAACCCAGATGTTAACCAAGACACTAACCCAGACATTAACCCAGACATTAAACAAGACACTAACCCAGACATTAACCTAAGATTAACCAAGACACTAACCCAGACACTAACCCAGACATTAACCCAGAACCTAACCCAGACACTAACCCAAACATTAACCCAGACATTAACCCAGATATTAACCCAGATGTTAAATAAGACACTAACCCAGACACTAACAAGATATTAACCCAGACACTAACCCAGACACTAACCCAAACACTAACCCAGACATTAACCCAGACACTAACCCAGACACTAACCCATCTACTAACCCAGCCACTAAGCCAGACACGAACCCACATTAACAAGAGACTAACCCACCCACTAACTCAGACAATAACCCAAGATCAACCAAGACACTAACCCAGACATTAACCCAGATGTTAAGCAAGACACTAACCCAGACACTAACCAAGACATTAACCCAAGATTAACCAAGACACTAACCCAGACACTAACCAGGACACTAACCTAGAAACTAACCCAGACATTAACCCAGACATTAACCCAGACGTTAAGCAAGACACTGACCCAGACACTAGCCCAGACATTAACACAGACACTAACCCAGACACTAGCCTAGACACTAGCCCAGACATTAACCCAAGATTAACCAAGACACTGACCCAGACACTAGCCCAGACATTAACACAGACACTAACCCAGACACTAGCCCAGACATTAACCCAGACACTAACCCAGACACTAACCCAGACATTAACCCAAGATTAACCAAGACACTAACCCAGACACTAACCCAGACATTAACCCAAACATTAACCCAGATGTTAAGCAAGACACTAACCCAGACACCAGTCCAGACATTAACCCAAGATTAACCAAGACACTAACCCAGACACTAACCCAGACATTAACCCAGACATTAACCCAGATGTTAAGCAAGACACTAACCCAGACACCAGCCCAGACATTAACCCAAGATTACTCAAGACACTATCCCAGACATTAACCTGGACATTAACCCAGACACTAACCCAGACACTAACAAGACATTAACCTAGCCAATAACCCAGACATTAACCCAATATTAACAAGACACTAACCCAGACACTAACCCACACTTTAACCAAGACACTAACCAAGCCACTAACCCAGACATTAACCTAAGATTAACAAAACACTAACCCAGACACTAACCCACATGTTAACCAAGACACTAACCCAGACACTAACAAGACACTCACCCAGACACTAACCAATACAATAACCTAGAAACTAACCAAGACATTAACCCAGACACTCAACCAGACACTAACAAAGAAACTAACCCAGATATTAACCCACACACTAATCCAGCCACTAACCCTGACATAAACCCAGACACAAACCCGGACCCTAACCCAGACATTAACCCAGCCATTAACAGAGACACTTACTCAGCCACTAACCCAGACATAAACCCAGACACTAACAAGACATTTACCCAGACCTTAACCCAGACATTAACCAAGATATTAACCAAGACACAAACCCAGACACTAATCCAGACACTAACAAGACACTCACCCAGACACTAACCAAGACATTAACCCAAACATTAACTCAGACACTAACCCAGACATTAACCAAGATATTAACTCAGAAACTAAGCCAGACATTAACCCAGACATTAACCAAGATATTAACTCAGACACTAACCCAGACATTAACCAAGATATTAACTCAGAAACTAAGCCAGACATTAACCCAGCCACTAACCCAGACATAAACCCAGACACAAACCCATACCCTAACCCATACATCAACCAAGACATTAACCCAGACATTAACTCAGACACTAACCCAGACACAAACCCAGACCCTAACCCAGACATTAACCAAGACATTAACCCAGGCATTATTCCAGCCACTAACCCAGACACTAACCAAGACATTAACCCAGACATTAACTTAGACACTAACCCAGACAGTAACCCAGACACTAATCCATTTACTAACCCATCTACTAACCCATCTACTAACCCAGCCAATAACCAATACACTAACCCAGCCTTTACCCAGACACTAACCCAGACATTAACCCAGACACTAATCCAGACATTAACCCAGGCCCTAACCCAGACATTAACCCAGACACTAACACAGACCCTAACCCAGAAACTAACCAGACACTAACCCAGGCCCTAACCCAGGCATTAACCCAGCCACTTATCCAGACACTAAACCAGAAACTAACCAGATACTAACCCAGACACTAACCCAGACATTAACCCAGCCACTAACCCAGACACTAACCTTGAAACTAACCAGACACTAGCCCTGCCACGAACCCAGACCTAAACCCAGACACTAACCCAGCCACTAACCCAGATACTAACCTTGAAACTAATCAGACACTAACCCTGCCACTAACCCAGACATAAACGCAGACACTAACCCAGAAACTAACCAGACAGTAACCCAGGCAATAACCCAGCCACTAATTCAGACACTAAACCAGAAACTAACCAGATACTAACCCAGACATTAACCCAGCCACTAACCCAGACACTAACCCAGAAACCACCCAGACATTAACCCAGCAACTAACCCAGACCCTAAACCAGAAACTAACCTGACCTTCAATTGAATTCCATTCATTTCTACCATATTCCTACAGCCTAACAATGACCTTTACCCATGGGCGTAGGTTTGCATAGGGACCATAGGGACATGTCCCTACCAAAATTTTGAACTGACCTAATTGTCCCTACCAATAATTTGATGTGAACAACATGTTTATAATTTACTATACAGATTTACTGCAGCAGTGGCTTCATTTCCTTCGCTTCGCTGACTGCGCGCTCAAACTGAAGGCAAAAATATCTCTCCGTTCAGCAGCAGCTCCGTCTGAGTGCCTGCCTGTCTCTACTGTCCCTTTAACGTAGCAGCGCACGTGACTGTGGTTCGCTGAGCAGCTACTGGTTGTTCTGCCTTAAGTTCCGCCTTCTCTCTTCCTGATTGGCTGTTTTCCAGTCCGTGAGCATGTGTGTGTGCTTGAAGCACAAAATTGAACATTTATTTCACTCTAGAATAGAGCGGTCACTCCAATAATATTAGGCTACGAAACTAGTCCCACTTAAAAAACTGAATATCATGTACGCTAAAAAAACAACAACTTTTTTTCCATGTATAAAACGAAGCCAGGAGTTCTGAAGACTACTGGAAAAATGGACAAATAAAGGCTGTAAGCATCAACATTTCTGATTCTTAGCCAAAGCCAACTAAAACGAAAAATGTGAGGGTTTCCTTTTTCTGATCTGCTGATATTTAGTTGCTGTTACTGTTTTCATTTTTTGATGACTCTTTGAGGAAGTTCAGGTATAATTATTAGCAGGTTTTATTTCTTTTATAGATGTAACAATAAGAGATGGCGCCTAAACATCTGCTATTTTTTGTTTAAAAAGCATAATTAGGGTTCCACGTAATAATAGTTCTATTTTATTGACTATTTCTACTTCTAGAAATAGGATAAAGACAAGAACAAACATTGATTTTATCTTACATAGATTTCCACACAGTCTATAAGTAAATTAGTGCAAAAATTCATGTCTGGTAAATAATGCTTGAATCTGGCTGTTTATTTTGGATATTATTACATAGTGTTGTCTTTTATAATCATTAAATGTGATTTTATATTTGAATAAATTTTGGCTCATTCTTAGTGTTGAGTTTGTAGATGATGCCACTAAAAAAGAAAATAGACATAGGGATCTATTTTAACAGTCAGTCAACAAGTAACATAGGATGATATAAAAGGTTGTTTCATTTAATCCTTTTATATTAAAAACACACTTTTATATATTATATGGTTATATAGTAAACACAGATATCCAGTTATAAGGATGTTGTGCTTCAGGTGATGTCTAAATGATTTTAATTACAAAATAAGGAGCAACTTTTTTATTTATATACAATATAAATATCATTTAGTATTTGATATGGCTGGATTTAGGGAACGTAAACAATGAGCAGTAATGTTTCAGCACAGCTTGAGAGAGAAGTGTCCGAACCTTCAGGGCTTCAGGTAAGAGTTTTTTTGGTTTTGTTTTCAGTAGGAGTAACTGGATTCTGTGATCGCTTTTGGAGCTCACAAACGATGCCACATGGATTTTAATATAGTTTGGCTGAGTAACATGTTTGTTTCGTTGAATGTTATCTCCCCTTCACATGTATTTAGTAAGAAATGTTATGTTAAATGCAATGTTACGATAAAATTAGGACAGCAACCAACAATTATTTTGCAAATCGATTAGTCTGTTGTTAATTCTTTCGATTAATCAAATAATTGGATAGCCAAAGGTTCTTTAAAGAATATTATTAATGACATTAAACCAGGTGAAACTAAAATATGAAAAAATATGAAGAGTTCTGGATGGAAATTATTGACAGACAAAAACATTTTATAATCTTATTTGCAAAATGTTTATAAATTTCTTTTACAGTTTTGGTATGATTACTGATCTAAGTGGGTTACTCTTTGGGTGGAAAGCCAGATTTAACATGTATATTATGTTTTAGAGTCTCTATGCTCCAGTTAATGATGAATCACTCACTAAATTAGTTGACGATTATTGAAATAATCAAATAATACGATTCATTTTTTTCAGCCCCAGATAAAATACATGAAATGTGCGACACAGAGTAACTACAGCCCAGATGTTCCACTTTTATAGTGAAGTTAATATTTTAATGAATGTATTATTTTGCTTGATACAGAGAGAGAAGTAGGTACAAATATTAGAGTGGGGTTTAACTCTGCACAATTCTATATCTTCAATAGAAAATCCTGTATTTACCTTCTGTCTTAGTCGTTCAAATGAAACCATTTTCAAAGTGGAAAACGGTCCTAATTCCACATTCATCAGAGCCGCTGATACTTCAAACATTGATAAACAGCATCTAATGAGTGTAGAGCTTATAACATTTTTATTAATGGAGCAAAATGATGCTTTTCTCTTTAAACAATGAATTCGTCTCATCAGTACGGATGCTCACGTCAAGCATAAAAAAGGGCACATTGCATAGCACCAATGACACCAGACCAATAGTGTCCCTACCAAAGTTCAAATCAAACCTACGCCATTGCCTTTACCTTAACCCTAAGCATTACGGATTCAAGCCTAACCTTAACTCAATTCATACCTTAGTCCTAAGCAGCTAAGCCTGAAACACCATTTCTACCCATGGGGACCAGACATTGGTCCCCACTAGAGCACACGGTACCCACAATATGCTAAGATTTATAGAATTGGTCCCCACCATGCAATAAAAGCACGCCTTCACACACACACACACACACACACACACACACACATAATCTGATGATGTGACAAAAGCCCTAAATTGATACATGTATCGTCGATTATATTGTTATGATAATTGCATTACATACAGCAGAGTGGGGATTACCAAGATGGTGGCAGGTGACTTCAGTTTATTCTGCAGTCAGAAAGACAACTTTCTGAAAATAAAGGACATCTACACGCGCTCTCCTTATAAATATATACTGCAGATTAACCTTAACACTCCATCTCCATGGTGAAGCATGGTGGAGGCAGGTAACTTCGTAAAAAAAAAAATAATAATAATAGTAAACCGTAAAGATTCATTCTTCTTTTGTTCATCTAAGAAATCCCAATAAAATACATCACGTTTTTCTGAGGCACTAATTTTTCAGTTTGAAATGAAACCAACAGGTTGTGTGGACATGAAACGGTTTAAATACTGGGAGGAACTGTGTTTGAATGTGACTGAACTGACTCCAGGTCTGGGGTCCTGCTGTTGCTCACCCTGTCTGACAGCCCAGGCTGACTGAAAACAGAGGGGATGTTTTCCTACAAGTTAAAGACGTTTGCTGTGGAGAGGCAGCAGAAGACGTGTCCTCATGCATTTCAATGATGGCAGCTTTCCTGCTGAATGAAAATAGCTTCACATCAAACACACAGATAGGAAGTGAAGCTGGCCCTGAACCCAAATGAAGTGGAAGCGCTCATTACTCTGTAGCTTTTCATAGCAGTGGAACAATGTCTACAGTGCACATGTAAATTACAATCTATTTCTGAAGGCGGTGGCCTACATCGCTACTGCTTTATTCCATTGCTCTGTTTTTTTTTTACAAAATGCACATGTACATCACAGAACCCAGTGAAAATGAATGGGTCATCAATGCATTTCAGTCTTAGAGCAACTCTTGCAGGACGTTTGTACTATTCTGCTTTTGCAGCAACAGTCATTCGGTTTACTTTCAGATCCTGACTGCATTTCAACAGGCCAGGAGGAATTGCATCATTCATAAAGGTTTTTTGGACAGCCTGTCAATTTCTACTCAGAAATGTCCTACTTCACCTCCTCATCCTAATGACTCGCTGCTCTACGTTAGACAGACAGAGACAGATTTATTTATTGTCATTTTGTATTCACGAGTGTATACAAAAAATGTTGTTTAAAACAGCTCTAGACAATTTCATTTTTTTGAAGTCCAGCCTTGAAAACAGTAATAAATATATTAAAACATATGACTGTATATTTACAGTTCTAACAAATAATTTTTGTTTTTATAAATAAAAATAACCCCTTTTATCCAACAGTTCATCAGTGTGATGGTGGTGGGGAAGAAGCTGCTGCAGAACCTGCTGGTCCTGCATTGAATGCTGTGAAGCCTCTTCCCAGAGGGCAGCAGGGAGAACAGTCCATGGTGGGGGGGTGAGGGGTCATTGATGATGTCACGGGCTCGGGACACGCAGCGCTGGGATGAAATGTCTTTAATGGAGGGAAGAGGAGCCCCCATGATCCTCTCTGCTGTTCTCACCTTCTTCCAGTCTGAGGCGCTGCAGCCTCCACACCACACAGTGAGACAGCTGCTCAGAACGCTCTCTATGGTGCTTCTGGAGAAGGTGGGGAGGATGGGGGGGGCAGGTGGGCTCTCCTCATCCTCCGCAGGAAGTCCAAGCGCTTCTGGGCCCTTTGGACCAGTGAGGTGGTGTTTCCAGTCCAGGTGAGGGTGTCTGTGATGAATGTGGTGCTGCTGACCACCTCTACAGCTGAGCTGTTGATGAGCAGTGGAGCGTGGTTAGGCCGCTTCTTCCTGAAGTCCACCATCATCTCCTTGGTCTTCTCCACCTTCAGGATCAGGCTGTTATCTCTGCACCACCAGCTGCTCCACGAAGTCGTGTGTCATCAGGGTGAACGGCAGGGGGCTCAGGACGCAGCTCTGAGGGGAGGGGCTTAGACTGATGACATCAGAGGTCCGACCCGGACTGACTGAGGTCTGTTGGTGAGGAAGTCTAGCAGCCAATAGCAGAGGGGTGTATTGAAGCCCAGCTGTTCCAGTTTGCCCATCAGATGCTGTGGGATGATGGTGCTGAAAGCTGAACTGAAGTCCAGGAACAGCATCCGCACGTGGGGGTTACCCCCTGGTGAAATTACCCCCTGGGACTTTCCAATCAGGTCCTTAACTCTGACGACCTGTGCTTTTCAGCTCGTTGCTCCTCTAGTCAGCAAGTGGAAATGTTGGGATCCGGGTCACGGCACCAGGCTCATAGGGGTAATAATGATAACCACTCATAGTCCTAGAAATAAAAACCAAACAAAGCAAGTAATCTTTTCTTTTCTGCAGAAAAGAGAGAGAGAGGACAGACCAAGGATGAGACCCCTTGAAAAGTCTGAACTCAACTCTGCCCAAACCTCTCTTTTCTGCTGCTTTTACTATTGCACTTCAAAGGAATTACAGGAGGTCAAACGTTATCAGGAGGGGTCTGATGTTATCAGGAGGGGTCAGAAGTTATCAGTCACCTCCAGCTTCATAGCTGGATAATACCAGGCCCTGAGAGAAATATTTGCTCTTCTCATTTAGAGCAACACTTTACATTCCTTGGCCAAATGCCTGTAGCCTGAAATAAAATGATAAGATATACATTTTTCTAACAATGGATAATATGGGGAATGCTCTTAAGACGTTTCTAGGTGGCTTTCAAAAAAGCTATATTAATTTATCCCTAAAAGGACTGTTTCCTCATCCTACCTCCAGCACAGACACAGGCTAACTGATGCCTTCTCTCCCCTGCTTTGCTGCTAGGTCGGCCCAGTGGGCCACACTGGACCACAGCTGTACTCCTTCAATAACTGGCAGTTAGCCTCCAAGTTAGCTCCAGCCAGCAGTGGCCTCTACTCACTCTTTTTCCCTCTTTTTCCTTCTCCAATGTGCCACCATGGTTCCTTAGGTCCAGGAGGGGGTACAGGGGTTATTGGACTTAGCTCACCACCATAGCAGCAAACGTTAAATGAAGAGTGAATTTCTCCAATGTGAGATCAAGAAAGTTCCATTATTATTAAGTCAATGACTGAGATACGTAGGCAGGAAACATGACTACTCTACTAGATAATGATTCTACTGTCACTGATGGAAAAGCATATTACCAAGTAGAACCCCGTCGATTAATAAAAAGAATTTAACTTTATGGATCTCACAATGGGGAAATTCCCTCTCTGCATTTAACCCATCCCTTTGGGGAGCAGTGGGCTGCCTGTCATGATTATATTAAAGGTCTGACCCCAAGATGAAGAAGACCAAACAGAGAGACCAGTGAAACGTCTAACAGGTTTATTTAAGGATGAGATGAATCCAGTGCTGCTCTGAGCACTGCTCAACAGGGACTGAAAGGTGAGGGGAAGACACTGCGGTTAGTTCAGGCTCAGTGGGAAATTTGAATCTTTGTTTTTGCATAGAAGGAAAAAGTTGCAGACTCACTTCTCCAGGAAAAGGTGTCCTTTATGGAATCCAGACTGTGAGGATTGTACCAGAGATTGTCTTGTTTGGTGATGGGCATACTGGGTTACTCAGAGTGCGGATGTTCCTTGGTCAATGGAGAAGCTGACTGGCACTCAGATTTCCTACTGTACTTGCACGGGCTGTAGTGCAGAAGAAACCTTTGCTCGGTGTGAAGCTCAAACGACCTCTTGGGGAAAGTGGATCCAAACTTCCTGTTTGGAACCCCAGCTCAGCAGTGTGGGGTTAAGGGTCTTGCTCAGGGACCCAGAGTGGAGGCTGTGGGGATTGAACTGGGTACTTGCAACTTTTTAAGAGCACAAGCACACTGCTCTACCCACTAGGCCAACACTCCCCACACTTGTGAGGGTCATGAGAGTCACCTGGCGTTAATATAACAGTGTCCATATGCGCATTATAAGGTAGCATTAGCTGATCACTTCATGTCTGCTAGCTTGAACCCTTGGTTTGAAACTGCTCCATGGCTCCTGAGCCTCTCTCCAGGGTCTCTGGCCCTCCTCTTTCATTCGGAGGCTGACCGCAGCTATAAGCCGACCAGCAGCAAATGCTGCCCTTGTTTATTTTCTCGACATATTCTTTAACTTTCCTGTCAGTGTTGTTCTCCCACTATATTGTCGTCTATTAAGAGAAGGGTGACAACAGTTTGCATTTCACAGGCTATTGGCATCCTTTGATTGCATCAGCATTTATAGCTCAGGCCCACTTCATACTTCATTAGTCCTGGTGGGGGGTGTCACTCCTTTCATTTATGCTGTTTCACACCTCAGTGGAGGTATCATAGAAAATATGATATGTTGATATCTGCAGGCTAAACCCCCCGCAGCGTGTCTGATGAGAAAGGGGACGTTACTCCTTTTCTGCTGTAGAGGATCAACACCAACTGGATGCTCGCCTCAGAGCCTTCCCTCACTCAGTTCAGTGTTCAGTAGATTAACTTGTTTTTTAATGTTCAACAAATGTTCTTAGATTTCAAACACAGTCTGTCATGGCTGTGCTTCACAGTCGTGACCTTTACAGGGGTTGACAGCAATCCGTTTGGAGAAAATGATAGCTTGAGGACGGCCCATCTGAATCCTGGAGACAATCTGTCTTTTGTAAAACTCTGACATGCCACTGTTAGCCAGCTGCATTTTTGTCTAATACTGCCCCCAAAAAAAGCAGATATGAGAACAGATTTAAAAAAAAAAATCCTCATGTGGTTATATTGTGAGCAATGATTAAATGACAGGAGATAAGAGTGCAGGGGTGACCTTTGACCTAGATTAACAGCACTTGCTACTTGATATTGATGTGTATAGTTATCAGTGTGTCTAACATTATAAAAGCATCAGATTTCTGTATATTCCTCAGAGAATCAAAACCTAATCTCTATAACAGCTGCTGATATCCTAAAATCCATATAGATGACTGAGAGAAGCTGAATGTTTAAAAGTGTTTATTAAACCTTTAAAATACAGCAGAGATCAGCAGAGTTGGCTGAGTGACAGCAAAAGTGGTGGAAAGAGGTGGGAAAGCAAGAGCTAAAAGCTGTTTTCTCTGAAGGCGACATGGGGAGCCATGCTGGGAGAGTCTCTGAAAGTCTGCACTGGACCCTGATGAGTAACTCTTGGTGCTTCAGCTCGCTGTTAGCTGTGATGGAGCCAAAGAGGTAGCCTGCATACAGAGAAGTAGAGTAGCTGAACGCTTTCATTGAGGAGCAATCCCATCCAGACTACGTCTTCTGAGCTATATTTACCTTCCTCTGTCTCCCTATGAAGAAGCATTACTGTCTCTGCTGTGGCTGGGTCCATAGTCTGATTCTTCTGTCATCTGTTCTGATTATATTAGACCAAAACACCAACAGGACAGTGGTAGAGATGCAGTGCTGAGACAGTTTATTACTGCAGATGTAGTCAATAACTCTGCAGGATGAGCTGTAGGAGGACAGAAAGGAACCTGTTTGACAGCAGCTGGAGGTTTTAGTGATGGCAGTGGAGTTTCAAACGATTGTTTCAGTCAGTAACAGTTTCTCCTCTCCCTCTCACTGCGGGTCTTGACTAGTTTTTATTCAATTCTGTGGGGAGTGCTGGTCGAGTGGTTAGAGCAGTGCGTCTGTGCTTTGAGAAGGTTGAATTTACCCGGTTGGATCCCCACAGCCTGCAGCCTTAACCCCACACTGCTCTCCGTGCGCCACACAATGGCAGCCCACTGCTCTCCAGGGGGATGGGTTAAATGCAGAGAGGGAATTTCTCCAGTGTGATTCATAAAGTTTACTTATCTTATAAACCTGGGAAGAAGACACCAAATGGTGAAGACGATTGGTCACAGAGCGGTGCCTACTTCTTCTGCACAGTGTTTTCCAGTGTAGTCCTGTTTCTCTGACTGTGACTAACTGGATGTGCTCTCTTCATCCTCTGACATGGGAGCTGGCTCGGAGCTCGTCTGCCTGGCTGTGTGTTTCCTGGACGGGGCCGCCTGTGGAGCTGGTTGACAGTTGCCTTTTGTATCTATGCTTCTTTTTCTATGTCTGCTTCTGTCTCCTTGAACCCCAGTGGGCCTCAGCAGATGGCCGCTCACACTGAGCCTGGTTCTGCTGGTGGTTTCTTCCTGTTCAAAGGGAGTTTTTCCTCTCCACTGTCGCTACAAGCATGCTTAGTGTGAGGGATTGCTGAAGAGTCAATGAGTCGATGCAATCAGCTGGTTTTCCTTAGATAGAAAACTTTGAATCAATCTGACTGGATGATCTGGTGAACTGGAAAGTGACCTGAGATGACATGATGTGAACTGAAGGTATAGAAATAAACTGAATAGAATTGAATACTGCTTAAAATTAATGACATGATTTTAATTTGGGGTTCTGGAAAGGAGGGTCCGTTGGATAGCCGAATCTTGGATTCAGGAGGAGCAGTGTGGTTTTCGTCCTGGCCGTGGAACACTGGATCAGCTCTACACCCTCAGCAGGATCCTGGAGGGTGCATGGAATTTTGCCCAACCAGTCTACATGTGTTTTGTGGATCTGGAGAAGGCATTCGACCGTGTCCCTCGGGGGTCCTGTGGGGGGTACTCCGTGAGTATGGACTACCGGGCCCTTTAATAAGGGCAGTTAGGTCTCTGTATGACCGGTGTCAGAGCCTGGTCCCCATTACCAGCAGTAAGTCGGGCTCGTTTCCGGTGAGGGTTGGACTCTGCCAAGGTTGGCCTTTGTCACTGATTCTGTTCATAACTTTTATGGACAGAATTTCTAGGCGCAGCCAAGGTGTTGAAAGGATCCATTTTGGTGGCCTTAGGATGACGTCTCTGTTGTTCGCAGATGTTTGGGTTCTATTTGCTTCATCAGGGCGTGATCTGCAGCTCTCACTGGAGCGGTTCGTAGCCAAGTGTGAAGCAGAGGAGATGAGGATCAGTGCCTCCAAATCTGAGACCATGGTCTTGAGCTGGAAAAGGGTAGAGTGCCTTCTCCGAATTGGGAAGGATGTACTGCCCCTAGAGGAGGAGTTTAAGTATCTTAGGGTCTTGTTCACGAATGAGGAGAAGATGGGGCAGGAGATCGATAGGCGGATTGGTGTGGCCTCTGCTGTGAAGCGGGTCCTGTACCAGTATGTTGTGGTGAAGACAGAGCTGAGCCAAAAGGCAAAGCTCTCGATTTACCAAACGTTCCTACCCTCATCTATGGTCATGACCAAAAGAATGAGATCCCGGGTACAAGCGGCTGAAATGAGTTTTCTCCGTGGTGTGTCTGGGCTCTCCCTTAGAGATAGGGTGAGGAGCTCAGTCATCCAGGGAGGACTCAGAGTAGAGCAATGAGGTTATAGCCATGGACACATTGGAACCGGGAAAACTAGTGGATGAACAAGGCAGCGTGTGGTGAGCAAACCCCACCCCAAAGAGCTGCTTACCACAGGAGGAGGAACATCGGGAGGTGAGAATATGTAGACCAGTCTTCAACTCCTGATTAAGACGTTCGGACTGTCCACCTCCACCACAAACTGAAGCAGAGGATCTGGCATTGTGAATCGGAGCAGAGATTAAACATTTCTTGAGCTCCTGGAAGGCAGTGTTAGTTCGAGAAGACCACAGAAACTTAGAAGTGGGAAAGGTTAAGGCAGGCAAGGGTGGGGCGTTTGCTAAAAAAAGTCTCTTATAATTTTCCTGTAGTTTGCAAAACCCAAGCTGGCCCTTTTCAGCGCCCCCAGTCTCTGGCTGCATGCATTTCAATCTCTCCTTGAGCCACAATGAAGCCAAGAAAAGAGACTATAGGAACATTAAACTCACACTTCTCTTCTTCCACATAGAGCTGGTGCTGAAGGAGTCACTGGAGAACCTTGTAAACATGTTTGGCGTGAGAGTGCTCATCAGGGGAAAATAAGGATGTCATCTAGGTACACAAAAACAAACTCATTGAGCATGTCCCTGAGCACATCATTTGTTGGAAAACAGCTTGGGCAGGTATGAGTCCAAATGGCATCACAAGGTACTCATAGTGACCAATAGGAGTATTAAAGGCAGTCTTACATTCATCCCCATCTGTAATCATCAAGAGATGAGAAGCATTTCTCAAATCCATCTTAGTAAGGATCACAGCACCTTGCAAAAGTTCAAAAGCTGAAGAGATCAATTGGAGAGGGTACCTGTTTTTTATGATGATGTCGGTGAGACATTAACAATCGATGTACGGTCGCAGGGACTTATCCTTCTTGACCTAACAAAGAACCCTGCCCTGCAAGAGACAAAGATGGTCTGATGATGCCTGCCTCTAGAGCAGATTCCTCATGGCCTTTTATGACCTGCTGTTCACCCACACATTTGATTTTATCTGTAGGTTGATCCACCTTCCCTTTTACTTTACATGGCAGTTCGTACTGCCATAAAGAAACCACAAGAGGACTCAAATGCAAGACGCAACTAAGGCAAATTAGATAAATGATCCAGAGTCAGAACACCGAGTTGGAGAGACTGGAAAAAAATCCACACAAAGCAGAGGCTGGTCAAAAACAAGTAGACCAAAACTATCTTAGATGCTAGGCGAGGTAGAATAAATGCTGGAACAAGTGACAAAGACGAACTGGCAAAGAAAGCTGCAGAGGGAGAGGTTTCAATAGGCAAGGCAAACGACAACAAGACACAGGTGAGCAGTTTCAGGGAGGCTGAGGGATTGCTGAAGAGTCAATGAGTCGATGCAATCAGCTGGTTTTCCTTAGAAAACTTTGAATCAATCTGACTGGATGATCTGGTGAACTGGAAAGTGACCTGAGATGACATGATGTGAATTAAATTGAATTGATTAAAGGTGAATCCCAGGAAGTGAAGTAATCTGAAACGAGGACAGAGCTTAATGCACCAAAATAAACAGGAAGTTCAAAAAACAACTGAGCCAGACACTAAATAACAAAAGGAAAAGAAAGAAACTAATCAGCAGAGTCAATGTGACAGTTGAGCTGTAATGAGTGATGTTTGGCAAATATTGAGACTTTGCTTAGAGTGTTCTGGTAATTCAGAGCTTGGGTTGAGTAGAGTGATGGTGTGTTACAGCAGATGTACTCACTAAGAGCGGTGGGAGTGGGCACCCTGAAAGAGTTCATATGGTTTCCCCATAATGAGCATCGGTGCCACTTAACAGCGCGACAGGCTCTAGCTGCATCAGCCTAACTGCCCTACTGTTCATAATCCTGCTCTCAGAGTGTCTCTCAGCCGTCAACATTTCCACCTGCTAATAGTTATAAATCCCTACCCTCTGTGCTGGCAGCAAAGAGTTATTGTCATTCCTCCACACCCACCTGGTTACTGCTGGTAAGTTGCCATACTAACTGCTGTGGCAAGCCGCCCGCCTGCAGCACCACCCCAGATAGATGCTGTTTATTTACCCCTGCATCTGTTTACTTGTGCTGTGCAGAGCTTGGCAGCATGCAGCTGGCTGCCAGCAGCTTTTCATAACAACCACCAGCCAAACACTCAAAGAAGATAAGTAGCTCAAACAGGGCTTCTGGCAGCCATAAAAAACTGCAACAAGGAGATTAAAGATAGAAAATGACCTTGTTTATGGACAAAACCTGAGATGGAGTCATAGCGAGTGGAGGGAGGACTGTGTGTTCTCCTGTTGAGCTGCAGTTAGCCACCCTTCATCTGCTGGAAGAACAGTAGAGACCTGGCCGAGTCATCCACGACTTGGAGCTGGAAAACAACATGTCAGTCCTCAGTTCATTCCTACTTTTCAACTTCCTTTTTACTTTTTACATTATATGGAGGAGCCACTGGATGGATGGATGGATGGATGGATGGATGATGGATGGATGGATGGATGGATGGATGGATGGATGGATGATGGATGGATGGATGATGGATGGATGGATGGATGCATGGATGATGGATGGATGATGGATGGATGGATGGATGGATGGATGATGGATGGATGGATGATGGATGGAGGATGGATGGATGCATGGATGGATGGATGGATGGATGGAGGATGGATGGATGATGGATGGATGGATGATGGATGGATGGATGGATGGATGGATGGAGGATGGATGGATGATGGATGGATGGATGGATGGAGGATGGATGGATGATGGATGGATGGATGATGGATGGATGGATGGATGGATGATGGATGGATGGATGGATGATGGATGGATGGATGGATGGATGGATGGATGGATGATGGATGGATGATGGATGGATGCATGGATGGATGGATGGATGGATGGAGGATGGATGGATGATGGATGGATGATGGATGGATGATGGATGGATGGATGGATGGAGGATGGATGGATGATGGATGGATGGATGGATGGATGATGGATGGATGATGGATGGATGGATGATGGATGGATGGATGGAGGATGGATGCATGGATGGAGGATGGATGGATGGATGGATGGATGGATGGATGAATGGAGGATGGATGATAGATGGAGGATGGATGGATGGATGGATGGATGGAGGATGGATGGATGGATGGATGGATGAATGGAGGATGGATGGATGGATGGATGCATGGATGGATGGATGATAGATGGATGGATGGATGGATGGATGGATGGATGGATGGATGATGGATGGATGACCTTAGAGCAACGTTTCTCCACATCTTAATTAATTATGCTTCATAATTAGAAGAGAACAATCTGAACTAGAAAATTTCTAAAGAAATTTTGAGGGGGGCCATCTACTGCCCGTCCTGGGAACCGGGCCAATACGGCCCTGGCAAGTGAAGTCGGGGCTCCTCAGACCAACTGCTTACTCCTTTGAGGGCTGCTGAGGGAAGGAAAGAGGGCGAGGTCATGGGCAAAGAGAGCTGTGTGCCACTTTGGCTGAAATCTGGGAAATAGACGTGCACAGCGTATGATGCACAAGGGTAATATGGGTTGTCCATATTGAACCGCAGTGGGTAAAGCTCAGTTGGCGGGCTTTGCCCACCTGCTAAGAGCCATTGCAGTGAATAAATCACCAATGGCGGGCTTCGCCTGCCTTCTAAGAGCCATTGCAGTGAATAAATCACCAATGGCGGGCTTCGCCTGCCTTCTAAGAGCCGTTGCAGTGATGAAATCAACATTGGGGGGCTCCGCCCGCATGCTCAGAGCCTTTGCAACGATGAAGTTACAAATGGCTATGAGCAATATGCCAGAATGTATGAGTGTGTATAAGGAAGAGGCTTTTATTCTGTAGAGTTCCTGGAGTCTTATTTTGAAAGTCTATCATGGATGTGCATCAAAAGATGGGTCATGCCCAGCAGTGATATAGAATCCATTTCTAAATGTTAAATCACTGGTTTTCCATGTTATTAGGTGAATAGGTGATGTATAACAGTGTAAATGGGAGACTTTTATTGTGAAATTTGCTTTTGGGTGAGTTTTGAAAAGGTCACTAGAGTCTAATAAAAAGAACCTGGAAGAGTTTGGGTCATAATGTTGAGCCATTTGCATCAATTAATGCATGAGTATAATCTAGAGGCTTTTATTTTGTAGGGTCCCTGGAGTCTTATTTTGAAAGTCCAACAGAGTTATGTTGAGAGAAAATGTTCAGACCCAGCAATGATAGTTGATGACTTTCCAATCGTTAAATCACTCTTTTTCCATGTTATAAGGGCAGTAGATGAAGCGGAAATGGGAGGCTTTTATTTTGAAATTTGCCATAGGGTGTGTTTTAAACAGTCTCCTAGAGTCTATTCTCTAAAATGGGGTTGAGTTTGGGTCATAATGTTGAGCTATATAGGGCAATAAATATATGTAAAAAAATATAGAGGCTTTTATTTTGTAGGGTCCCTGGAGTCTTATTTTGAAAGTCTATCAGGGTTGAGTGTCATGGGAAGTATCATGCACAGCAGTCATATAGTGTCCATTTCCCAATGTTAAATCAGTGCTTTCACCCTCCATTAGATTAATATGTGCTGTTTAAAACAGCAGAGGTAAAATCTGTTTGAAGCTTCGTTACCTTGACAACGCTTAACGAGCCTCTCACTGACACAGACCACAGCTGCACTCACTATTGGTTTCTTCTTCTCAGGCTTTTTTTATGGGAAGTCTGCTCCGAATAAAGGAGCGCTGAAGGAAAACCGTAAATGGAATCTAAAAAATTCTTTCAGTCTAAGCAACATCTATCCTTTGTCTCATACTGGGGTAACCTTCATGTCTGTAGGTCTTTCACAACCAAAAACGAAGCACAAACAAAATGGTTGGTCCCACCTGCTCCTCCCTTTGTTTTAACTGCAGCACCTCACTCTCACTCACCTTTTACTGTAGCTGCTAAAGCACCCCTCCAAACAAACGACTGCTGAGTAAAAACCGTAAAAGGTATCTGAAAAATTCTTTTTATCTAAGCAACAGCTATATCTTGTCTTCAATTGGAGTAACTTTCATGGCTGTAGGTCATCTACAACCTGAATGGGAAGAGAAAGAAAAAACGTTTCGTCACACCTGAGCTTCTAATTGAGCTAGCTGCAGCAGGTCACTCTCAGCTTTCAGGTGCTTAAAATGTCATCCGAACAAACGACTGCTGAGCAAAAACCGTATGAGTTATTCAAAAAAAAATTTCACCGTGAGCGTCAGTCATCCTTCGACTCCAACTATGCCAACTTTGGTGTATGTGTGTCATTCAGAGCAATATTTATGACGAGTTGAAAACACATAGTCTTGTTCGTTTTTCTCCCCTCTTCTGCTCCAAAACCAATGGAAAAATGCTCTGATTCTCATCGTATTCAGGTCGGTCTGGAGGGTTTTTAAGGAAAAGTATTAATCCTACCGTAATTTGGAAGACATTGTGTGAGTCCAGAGGTTTCAGTCTACAAACTGACCAAAAATGGTGACTCTAGCTATAAATATGTGGCCGTGAGGGCGAGTTTAAAATGTTTTTTTGTGTTTAAAAAACGGCTGCCTCACACTCTAGCTTTTCAGCTGCTCCACTCTAGCAGGCTGGATTTTGCTAAAACTTTGTGGCGCTTGAGGTCTGATTATACAAAAACCGTAGCAGTTATCAACATACCGTCTTCAGTTTTAAATAGACGAAGGATTTATCTACAAACTGAGCTTGAGACTGTTTTTCTAGGTGAATGTATGGTGACACAGTGAAGGGCTGTTTTTAATGCTTGGGAATGGGGAGAGCTTTTTTTTGCTCTCCCCATTCATTTCCTATGGGATTTTTTATATACAAGCACACATCACCCCATTGGTCCCGATGCGTGTGCCAACTTTGGGCCCGATCCGACGAATGGTGCGTGACTAGTTACGCGCCGAAGTTTTGGTGGCGAGGAGAACTATAAGCTAGTATAATAATACGCGGAATAAATATGTGAGATAGTAGTAGGTGGGTCATGCCTTCGGCATGTGGCCCCCCAATGAATCAAATTCAGAAGAAAGGTGAGGAAGTGAATGATGGAGAGACGCTGCTCCTCTGATCAATGAAACTCTTCAGTTATTCAGTTAATTCACATCAAAGGCTGGTGTTGCGATTTTATGTCCAACACCCATCCAGGTTGGATGCTACATTAATGTTGTGGATTTATATTCTATTCTATTCCCAGGGAGATGGGAGTTTATATTTCTGATACTTTAAGATGTTAATTGCCCTCCCCGGTAGGGGGGTAAATATCTATTTTAATCAGATATTGTTTCGGCTGTTATATACTGTTTATGACACACAGTCCTACTAACTGTGTTTTAGAACAATAGATGAAAGAGTGATTCGAGCTCTAATCATGGTCAAACAGTTAATTCTGAACATGGAATAAATTCACCACAACTGTTCAAAATATAAGAGATTATTAACAAAAATCATTCAGGTCCAAGTCAAACATATTTCAGTTTAAAACTATTAACTAAAACTAGTAAAACTCAACTAAACTAAACTACTATTTACAAAGAGGAAGTGGAAAACTGTTGAAAACCAGATTACAGTTTCAGATGGATTTTGAGTTTGAAACCAAAGTTTATCTGAAGGAATTTGGGATCTGATCAAATTAGCTTTTCACTAATTTAAAGAAATAGGAATGTTTTCAGACCAATTCACAATGCCAGTCCATGAGCTTAATAAAACATAATTTGGCCAAATAATTAAGTATTTAAAGATTTGCTTAATCAGGAACCAAAAACCTTTAGTTAAATGATTCCTCTTTGAAATAGCTAGCAGCGAATAGACGTCAGGATTCCACTAAATGACTCTTGGTCATACTTGGTAATGGAAATGTAATGAGCATCTGAGGAACACGTGAACACTAATGTTATATCAGTGTTTAACCCTTAATGAAATAAAGCTCCGAGCTTCAACAACAGCTCAACACATATTCCTGTAGCATAGCGTAGCATGCAGTCCATCCTGTTAGCATTGTCTTTACTAATCAGTAAACATATATTGTTTGTTCTGTCCCTAATCATGCCAGACCTGCAAACCTTTTTGTCCATGTCCATTTGGAAAGCTTGAGTTTTATCCAGCAGTTCAGCAGTCAGGCCACAGCAACCAGAGGTTTCTTTGTCTCAGTCTCACACCAGGGGTCCTTCTTGTCCAGTCTGGCTCTATAAGTTCAGAAACTCAAGAGAAATGTGTTGCAAAAGGTCTGTTTTGTAGCAGTTTGGTTCTGAAAGGTCACCATAATGCCTTATCCTTGATGATTCTGGAGATCTTGGTTTTTTTGGGGGGTCCGGATCTCCATTCTGGCCAAGACCCTGCCGAAGGGGACCCCAGCTTCATGGGCGAGAGAGCAGGAAAAGAGGAGGAATCTGGTTTTCTCTATGGTTTTCTGCTGTCCTAACACAGAGGGGGCTGGGAAGTCACACCTCTGTGGGTAGCAATGTGACTTGCCTGTGACTGCTTTTGCTGAAAAGGGGGGCCGCAGAGGTTCCCCATCTGTCATTCACTGCATCTCCTTCTCTGGTCATCATGTCAAGATGATACATGGACACTGGTTCCCAATGTCCAAGAACCATGATCATGGCATATGGCACAACACTGAGGAGAAATACCATCCTTCATTCCTCACACATTTCACAGTTTTTATGGTTTAATATTAACTGTAAACACACCATTAATAAGTTAAATTCATTACATAGAGCAGGGCTGAGATTTAGAGGCGTTGCCATAACACTGACGGCTCTTTAAAGGCAGCATTTATTAATGAAACTAATATTCCTGGAACCAAACATGAACTTTTCTCTGTGTGTGGAAGTAGTGAAGGCAGCCCTGCATTTGCACCGAGGTTTCTCTCCCTGCCCTGCAGACAGTGTTAAAAAGCCATTCGTTCTCATGTTCAATGCATCATCCGGATGGATCTGCTCACCCTCAGTAATCTGCTTGAAGAGCAGAAGTAATGGATTGGCCCTGGTGAGGGAGGGGGATATATTACCCCAGCTGCTGTCTACCTAAATTGCCAGCTTGTGTTTCCACTGCCACCCTCTCACCGGCCCCATCTTATCACCCGGCATGCTGTGGATTGTACGGACTTTGCATTGGTTCCTTGGTTCAGGACATGGTGTGTTCATCAGGTCTGACGATATTCAACATTTATTTTGCACATTTATTAAATGCAGAAGGAACAAACAAAGCTCACATATCAGCTGATTTTTGTTCATTTAATTGAGCCAGAGCTTCAATTGGTTCAGCAGGAAAGAGACAATTCAGCTTTGATTGAATCACAGATTACCAACAGCTTATTCTAATTCGTCCAAATAGGATGCTAGGATGACTCAAGGGTTTGCAAAGTCAGACATGTTGAGTATTTGGAAAGACAGGATTCTTCATGAGGTTAATCAAACACATAGACATTTGAATATGATCATTTTCACTGAGGAACAATCATGACAATATTTAGGTTTCTGTCAACCAGGGGGGTGAAAGGAGACTGACACAAACAAGAGGGCAAACAATACCTGAGAACTCAATTACAGTAAAAAATAACTAGAATAACACAAAATGGGAATAAAACCAATAAACTGTAAAACACAGAAAGACAGAAATGAAAGTATAACTGAAAACAAAAAAACAACTTAAACAGAACCAAAATTTGCAGTCATGACAGTTTCCAGAAACACTCTCAGTTTAAGTTTTCTTCCTCCTTTAGCTTAACATGATTTATTTTCCAGCAGATGTTTGACGTCTCATGTTTTTTCCTCCTTGAACTAGCCGTTAGCTTTAGCTTGTGAAAACTGATCTGCATCTATAATGATACTGATAATGATCCAAAAAGCCAGGGCTGATGTGCTCTAGTGCAGATTTGTCCATGCAGCTTCTTGCTGCTGTTATCAGGTATCAGCAGATATCAGGAAATCAGAAGTTGATGCAGATAGTTTCTAAATCCCTGCTTTAATATCAACCCTGCATTTATTCAATAAAAACAGCTTTTCTCTGCAACACAACGCAGAGCTGCTTTTGCTCTGAAAACCAAGCGCTCCTAGAAACCAGAGGCCCTCCAGACAGCTGGTGCTGGGATGGTCCCATCATCCACCCTTTGAAACTTTACGTTCCTGTAATGAAACATGATTCCCAGTCAGATCTGACTTCAGCTGGTAAATTCACTAATATTGAACAGTCTGCATGCTGCAGGTAGTGCTGGTCTGTTTTCCTTCTTCTGTTATTTAAACTGGACCAAAGCTTCAAATGGTGTCAAATCACTGATGAAATTCATATTTAACTCAACCAGATCAACCAAACCAACCTAGTTTACCAGGTTTCTATCAAACATAGAGCTAATTCTAATGTTGGATTAGCTCTAGCCTCCAAGTTGTGCTGTGGTGATAAAAGTCTCCACAATAATCTGAAAGATGTTAATCTGTTCTCCTGCAGCTGTTCGAAATGATCGGAATAAGAAGAAGAAGGAAAGCCCGAAGCCAGACCTGTCAGAGAGCAACGAGCTGACAGCTGAGCTGGAGACCATCATCGAGAAGATCCGTAAAGCTCATCAAGAAACCTTCCCGTCCCTCTGCCAGCTGGGCAAATACACCACGGTGAGTGTTTGCTTCAGAGGAGTCTCTGCTCAGTGGGATCAATGGGAATTCTGGTGTCCTTCAATCATCTACAGTACGCTCAATGACTCGTGGAACTGTGCTGCTTTCATCCCGTATAGATAATCAATCTGTGCTGTAAATCCCAGTTTAATGCAGCCTGAACCCCCAGATGTACAGCTGGAAGCGTCCAAACAAATCCTCAGCAGAGGCTCCCGTTCATTACCATCAGCCATTGATTGAACATTAAGCTACATGTTTGGACAGTAGAGGGGATCATCGTAGAACCGATCACATCTGACCTCCCCATCACACATTTTTTTATACCTTGAAACGCTGGCAACTGCACATCGTCTGACTCTCTCCTCCGTTCAAACTTTGACACATCTGGAGGATTGCTTTTTGTGGTCAGGAAGACATAAACCCCGCCGCTGAATGATGGACGGCCTGTTAGCAAGGGGGAAAAACAGCCATTGTGTTTTCTGCATATCAGCTGAGTATATATACTGTTAAATACTGTTGATATTAAATGTTATTTAATCAAATTACTTTGAGACTGTCATGCTGCTCTGCAAAAACTCGCCTAACAAAGGAAAATTATCATCACAATATGGCAACTCCACTCGGACAAACTGCACTGTTCCCGTTTCATAAGAATCAGATCTCTTCCAGAGTTTCAACATATAATTGGCTATATTTGCTATTATTTCAGGTTTCCTCAGCGATCTAAAGTAGAAAAACAATCACTGTCAGTCTTGAAGGAAAACCACGGAGCACAGCGAGCCACAGGGCTACCCTGTCATGAAACGGGAAGGATGGACCCAGTATTCGGGCGAGTCAGGCAATGGGTAGTTTCAAAATATTCAATGACAGAAATTAAAACAGAGAATGGAATGCTGGCTGCTGTGGACCTGCAGTGACTGCAGCGGGAGGGCAGATAATTGCTCATCACTGGCACTCTGGTCAGGTCAGTCCATCCTTTCTGAGGAAGGCAGGATCAGCTGATGACTGCCAAACGAGATGCAGCACTGAGCCGTCTAGAGTGTCCCCAATGCAGCAACTGCAGGAGCAGGCAGGAGACCGATCCAGGTCATGGAAACAGTTCAGAACCAGACAGTTCTGAGATCCAGGAGTCCAAAGCCCTACCAGGGGTTCCGATCCAAACAGGAACCGACTGATCCAGGGTTCCAGGAATCCTCAGATTATGATGATTATTTGAGAGGGACAGAGACAAGACATGGCAGCAGTATAACTTCAGAAACTTCAAACTGTACCCATCCAGAAGCCACTGACCTCCCCCATGTTCCGAGCCAAAATCCTGAGGGCTCCGCGAAGAAGGACCTGTACCTGAGCTCCCCTCGCAAGCCGAGCCAAAATCCTGAGGGCTCAGCGGAAAAGAGCCAGACAGCAGACAAACACCAAACCCTCCAAGAGTCAGGACATGAACCAGGGACTTTACTAAACTCAAAAAACAAACATGAATAAGAAACGTGAAAAAATAAGAATAATGATCGGGCCCCAATAGCTGGGCTGAACCGTATATATATATATAGCAGAGGGAACAGGTGGATAAAATAAATGATAATTAGAGAACGGGGAAGGGAACGGCAGGTGAATGAAGTGAGTAATCAGATAAGCTAACGGAGCGGCTTTTATCATTATCTAACAGTTAGATAATGATAAAAGCTTTTCAGCTTCGTTATCAATCAGATAAAACTTTATTGCTCATTAGACATTCTCACATTATAGATGTTCCTGACTCGGCACACAGTTATGTTATTATCCTCATCATTGCAACCGCGATTTTTTAAGTCATCTTTGCAATATTCAGCCAGTCATATAGTATAACGTCACTAGCGTGTGCAGGGTCCGAGCAGATCTGTTACAGACACCGCTCTCCATGTCACTACTCAATCCGTACCCTCAGCTCATTTCTACCCTTAAATCACCAAAGAATGCAAATAAACATCTGTAAAATGTTTTATGACTGTTTCTCGGATATCATCATCGGACATGCTCAGAGCAGTGCGGCAAAATATGATTAATACGTGTTTATCAGCCTGTAAATTTTATTTCTTTAGATTACGCACTATATACCATAAGGTTAATACAAAAGGAAAGCATAAAAGTCTTAAAGAATAGATTTATGTTTAAATCCAAAGCTGGAAAAGTTAGCTCCCGGAAGTAGCAAGGATCCAATTCGGACACAAACAAGTGATAAAACAGAAAGGATTTTAAGGCATTTATTTTGTCACAAAATATATTATTAACCTTTAACATATTATAGTTTAGTATGCTTACTATTTTTTAGGTATGGAAAAGTAATTTAGTTATTTTAAAAAAGTTAAATTAAGGGCAACCTGGTTCATATCTGGTTGCGCAAATGAGCTGTTGGTACTGATTGTGCTACCGGTACGGACAATGCCCAAGGCGATGTGGGTTGCATTTATTTTCAGCCTCTGCATCCTCCAAGGACCCGGTTTCAAGGATCAGAAGAGAGGACCCAGTTTTCAAAGCAAACACAAAGGAGATCAGAGTCAGAAGTGGTACTGAAGGGAAATCCAGGACAGAATCAGTTTCAGGTTTGGTTCACAGGCAGAAATTCAGCAGAAGTCGGAAGACAGTTCAGGCAAACAGATCGTTATGGGGATAGGCAGGCTCAGAGGATCAGTGCAAGAACAGGATCAGGCTATCAGAAACACTTAGTTAAGCTGGAAAACTCTCACCACATACTTGAATAATCTGGTACTGATGACTGGTTGAAGGCTTGTTAAATAGACATGAGCCCGAAGATCAAGACAGTCAGAGAGGACAGGGTTGCGAGGAAATACTGTTTATACTTCACAGTCTATGCCAAATGTCAGCACAAGGTCCAAAGTATGAAGATGAGATTGGGTGGGACTATTTACATTTTGAACAAAGCCAATAGTGTCTAAGATAGCATTAAAGGCTGCTCTTAAGCTATCGCCTTCAATGTCAGCATGGATGTTAAAATCTCCCACTATGATGACCCTGTCTGAGCAGCCTCCATGAACAGTAGAGGTCCAAGCCATGTCAGGGAAACAGTCCAGAAATGGACGGTTCTGAGATCCAGGAGTCCGTAGCCTGGCCAGGGATTCTGATCCGAATAGGAACAGGCAGGTTCAGGGTTCCATGAGTCCAACAGAGAGTTCAGACAGAAACGTTCAGATGGAAAAAAGGTAGGCTTAGTATTTGAGATGCAGGACAAGACATGACATCAGGAAAAACCACGCAAATTTAAACTAGCTCCCTCCTCTGAGGTAAAAGAGGAACAGGGTATGCTTAGTGAATGAGATCCAGGACATGATCAGGAAACACTAAGACATGACTAAAAAACCCTCTAACCACTGGAAATCATGGAAATCAGCCATGATTTCCAAATAAAGACATAAAGTCAAACAGACAAACAATCAAACAATGATCTGGCCCCAATATCTGGGCTGAGCCGCAAATAAAGCAGCAGGAGCAGGTGGATGAAAAGAATGATGATTAGTAACTGGGGAGGGTTAGGCTGGTGAGTGAAATTAACAATTAAGTCAGCTATTAGGGCAGTGATCATGACACTTGCTGCAGCCAAGTTTCTGTAAGGCAACATAAATCAACGGGATTATCACAAATCAAGTAGTTAACTAGCAGACTTTTTTAAAGAAAAAGATCTTATGTTAAATAAACCACATTTAATCATTTTAACTTGTATTTAACTTTCCTCGCTTGGGAATGTTTCCTAATATATTAGATTTTGGTCGTGGGTAAGACACGCTGGATTAGCTCTCCTCTCTCTGCTTGAGTCTAGCCATTAGTAGCTGCGGCTGCTGGCAACAGGTAGCAAACAGGAAGCTGGCTCTTTTAAAAGCTGTGGCAGTGGGGTGTGTCTTCAGGGAGGAGTAGTTCCGGTTACATAGGCGACATTTGATCTAGTAAGGCTCGGTGCTCGATAGGATCAGTGGCACCGCTTTGTTTTAAAGGATTTGGAATGAGGTCAAATTAGCCTTTAAACCAACTTGGAGCAAAAGCTATGTATTCAGATGAATTCACAATGCAAATCCAAGAGGTAAATAAAATATTATTTGCTAAAATAATATTCAATGAAATGATTTTTCTGATCAGAAAAGTGACAATTTTGGATAATTTATCCCTGAACTTTTGCAACTGTTCAACATGTCTCTGTGAGACGAAGGTCTTCCTCTGCAGAGTCTGTAGATGTGGTGCAGCTTGGCGAGCAGAGCCAGCATTTAGCTCCATCAGTACTTCAAATTAATCTCACTGCTTTCGGTATAACAGTGTTAAAAAGATGGAGGTCATGGAAACGATGCTCTAACTGTCTCTGCAGGTGACGGCTTTAAAATGTGAGGAAGCTGATGTTCGGGTTGAAAGTGATGCAGCAGCGATGTGACGGAGCTGACAGCATCTAATCTGGTTTACATCCAGATTACAGCTGATGGCTGGGAAAGATGATTGACACCAAACTCTCCTGTGGGATGGGGGGGGGGGCTAATTTGAAGATGCTAGTTCGTGAAAAAGCTGTCAGTCATCAGGGTTGGTCTACTGACCCCCGCAGCGTGTTTATGGGAAAATATCCAAAGCAACGGCAGCCTTTATGAGAATGTCTGACTCCGCAGTGATGCGATCCATTCAGCCAATCACTGCAGGTTTGATGGCAGAGCTACGTTAGCGATGCTAAAGTAGGCCAGTCTGCAGAGCACAGCTGCACCCTTAGCTTCCAACCCCATTTTCCCTTTTCAATCCAAACACAAAGCTCCTAATCGCCGTAGCAACGCTCCACCCTTATCGCTCTCTTATGAGATGTGTTTTTCATTTAACCGCATCACATAAACGGCGCGCGTTGAGCCAAACGGCGCAGCTGGAAATAGTCAAAGGAGAGAATATTGCTTTCCAATGATGAAGCCTAAGCTGGTGTTTGTTGTTTATCGGAGCGACAGTCGGGCTCTAATCTGGATCAGTGGTAATTAGTGTTGCTCTCAGGCGGTGAGAAGTTCGTCATTATGATCCTGATGCAGCGTCTGACTTCTCAACAGGAACAGGATTTGGTGTAGATTAGGTTAAAGCTGCCTTTATGTGATGAAATATTCAAATCCTAGTCTGTGGTGCTTTAGGAGTTCACTGCCGGGTTAGCAGAGACGGCTCCACAAAGAGAAACCCCTGGCTGACAGCGAGGGGGATGAAAACCCAGCCTGGTGCTTCCAAAGACAAACTAAAGCAGCAGCCAATGGCGAAGCGGCCTGCAGATATGGCCGTCTGTCTCAGGCTCTGGCTGCACCCCTTTCTGCATGTGATGCACCCCAACCTGCTGCTCATCTCACTGCAGGCCTTCTTTAACGGAGCAACTCGTCGAATTTGCTGGGATAAAGGAGCATAAATGACATTAGGATTCCTTGGCAGCGTCCTTGTTTAACTCTATTGAATTAGCAGACTGCTGTAACTGACTGGATATTGCTGCTGGGGGGGTTATAGGTGGTCTGAAAAGTGTTGCACCTCGTTATGGCCTGCACCCTCTTTTCATTCGGCTCCGCCTCCTCAGCTGGAGGGCAGAAGCAGATGAGTGTCTCTAATATCTGCCCCCCTTTGGAGAAAGAAACTGTCACCCGTCTCCACCTCCTTCCTCCCAATGTGCGTCGCTGGTGCTGTTTTATCGACTGCAGCTCACTGTGTTTGATATAAACTCATCACTAATGTTCTTCTCACTTAACCCCATCAAACTTAACCACCTCTTCCTCTCCTACCTGTCTGTTCGCTCCGTTTGTCTCCGTTTGTCTCCCTTTGTCTCCGTTTGTCTCCCTTTGTCTCCGTTTGTCTCCCTTTGTCTCCCTTTGTCTCCGTTTGTCTCCGTTTGTCTCTCAGTGTCTCCCTTTGTCTCCCTTTGTCTCCGTTTGTCTCCCTTTGTCTCCATTCGTCTCCCTTTGTCTCCCAGTGTCTCTGTGTGTAACGGCGGCCAGCGGCGGCTGCCTCAGAGCGGCGGGGATGTCAGCTGTCCGCTGTCTGGGCTGGAGCTGCTGTTCAGCAGCTGATCTCTGTGTGTTGGACCTCGATGCTAACATGCTGCTTTAGTTTGTCCTGATATCATTCAGACGCTGAAGGAAAGTTTCCACCTTGAAACTTTCTCTAAGCTTCTTCTCCTGAGCAGAGATCACTGAAAACAAACTCCTTAAATAACATTTTTCACCTCAAAGATTCTCCAATAAAAAAACATTTAAAAATGAGAAATGAATATTTCTATAACTTCATGCAGCATAAAACTCTCCAGTCATTCCTACTTAATGTTTAAAGAGGGTTTAAACATTTAAAAACATAATTAGAAGTCAAATAAAACCAATTCACAAAACTAGACTAAAATAAAGATGAAATTAGCTTAAAGCGGGCCTGAATGAATGAAAGAGTGAATGAATGAGTGAACGAATGAGTGGGTGAATGAATGAATGAATGAGTGAATTAATAAATGAATGAGTGAATGAGTGGGTGAATGAATGAATTAATGAGTGGGTGAATGAATGAGTGAATGAATGAATGAGTGAATTAATAAATGAATGAGTGAGTGAATGAATGAATGAGTGGTTGAATGAATGAATGAGTGAACGAATGAGTGAGTGAATGAATGAGTGGGTGAATGAATGAATGAATGAGTGAATTAATAAATGAATGAGTGAATGAATGAATGAGTTGGTGAATGAATGAATGAATGAGTTGGTGAATGAATGAAAGAATGAATGAGTGAATTAATAAATGAATGAGTGAATTAATAAATGAATGAGTGAATGATTGAATGAATGAGTGGGTGAATGAATGAATGAATGAATGAGTTGGTGAATGAATGAATGAATGAAAGAATGAATGAATGAGTGAATTAATAAATGAATGAGTGAATTAATAAATGAATGAGTGAATGATTGAATGAATGAGTGGGTGAATGAATGAATGAATGAATGAGTTGGTGAATGAATGAATGAATGAAAGAATGAATGAATGAGTGAATTAATAAATGAATGAGTGAATTAATAAATGAATGAGTGAATGATTGAATGAATGAGTGGGTGAATGAATGAATGAATGAATGAGTTGGTGAATGAATGAATGAATGAATGAGTTGGTGAATGAATGAATGAATGAGTCGGCTCTGAATTGAATGTCATTTACAAAGAATCCGTCTTCCAAAGAAAAACAGTGAAACATGAAATAAACTATAAAGATACGGTTTGAACTTTAGCATAGAGATCATTTCATTCATGTCTTCATCCTGGGTGGTGAAGCTGCAGCAGGCCCAGCCTCATCCTCTCACCCGTCACAGAGACGTCTCTGCATCCTATCAGAGCTCCATCGCGCTGACACCGCGCTCCTCATTCCTGCCGCCGCTCTGTGACTCATGCAGCACTGAGAACATCAGCAGCCGGAGCTGCTTCTCCTGACTCCCTCTGTTGCTGTGTTGCAGAAGTCGAGTGCGGATCACCGCGTCAGGCTGGACCTGGGCCTGTGGGACAAGTTCAGCGAGCTGGCCACCAAGTGCATTATCAAGATAGTGGAGTTTGCCAAACGAGTGCCTGGCTTCACAGGGCTGACCATCGCCGATCAGATCACGCTCCTGAAAGCGGCCTGCCTGGACATACTGGTGGGTTCTGCTGCTGATGGTGGGTTACGACTGAAACTGGTTCCCTCTGATCCTAATGTATGAATGGAGATATATGAAGATCACAGTTATTAAAGGAGTAGCTCACATTATCTGAAGTCAGGTTCTGTTACAAGCTTATAAGCATCAGGCCCGCAGCATGACACTTACTGGACATGAAGAACATTGCTGTGAGAAGAAGCAGGTAGAGGTTAAAGGATCTTCTGTAGGAGATCAACTTATCAGATCTAAAGCTCCGCTTGTCTGGATGGGTCTGTCAGTTACTGGCGTCTCCTCAGGAGTTATCAGAGACACCATTTACTGGGGTTTGCATCTCCGTCTGTGTTGCAGGTAACAGTACTGCAGCTTTCCATCACCATAGTAATAGTAGTTTCGAAATTAGAACATTTATTATGCATCATGAATAAATTATAAACCCATAAAAATAAACTCCCATTTCGTCTTCATGGAAAATGTTTTTATTTGTTGTTTTTATCTGCTGTCAGTCGGCTGTTTAATTCCCAGATTAACTGATTATCGTTTTAATAATTGACTCATCACAGTTAATGCAAATGTTACAGCAGGTTGTTTTTAATGAACTGAACTGCTGTAACGTTTATGACTGGAGTGGATTTAGGATGACAGAAATATCTTTGACTGTTTCTGAGTCTCTGTTTTGTGGAAAACTAATCATCCCTTCCTTAAAAACAGCTAAATAAAGCGCCTGCTGTCCCTCCCCAACCTGCAGGATTCAACTTTTAATTGACGACAGTTTGCATTTCCGTCAGGAAGTCCCATTATTCCGCTTTGCAGGATTCTGTCAGGATGACGGTGACAAAGAGCAGCGAGCGTCTGAACGGCGTCTAATGATGCAACCGTTCTGTAAAAGGTGAAATATTTTTCATCTGTCTGGAACTCACTCAGAGACATTTAAAATCAGCAGCAGCGTTTAATCCAGACGGATTGGTTCAGCTGCTCTGAGGCGACCTTGGAGGTGAAGGATCCTCCTTCTCTCTCTCTCTGTAACAATATTTACATTTCTTCAAATGCTGCACTGAGTTACCGGCTAAAATCTACCAGGAAACGTGATTTATCATCTAACAGGCCTGGTCAGCTGACAAGCAGACTCAGAAACGACATTTCAACCTCGATGGCGGTTATCTCCTCTGGTTCTATGTGTCACAATGACAGCGTCTGCACGCTGCTGACTGTTAATGACAGCGTCTGCAGGCTGCTGACTGTTAATGACAGTGTCTGCACGCTGCTGACTGTTAATGACAGCGTCTGCAGGCTGCTGACTGTTAATGACAGCGTCTGCACGCTGCTGACTGTTAATGACAGCGTCTGCAGGCTGCTGACTGTTAATGACAGCGTCTGCAGGCTGCTGACTGTTAATGACAGCGTCTGCAGGCTGCTGACTGTTAATGACAGTGTCTGCAGGCTGCTGACTGTTAATGACAGCGTCTGCGTGCTGCTGACTGTTAATGACAGCGTCTGCAGGCTGCCGACTGTTAATGACAGCGTCTGCAGGCTGCTGACTGTTAATGACAGCGTCTGCAGGCTGCCGACTGTTAATGACAGCGTCTGCAGGCTGCTGACTGTTAATGACAGCGTCTGCACGCTGCTGACTGTTAATGACAGCGTCTGCAGGCTGCTGACTGTTAATGACAGCGTCTGCAGGCTGCTGACTGTTAATGACAGCGTCTGCAGGCTGCTGACTGTTAATGACAGTGTCTGCAGGCTGCTGACTGTTAATGACAGCGTCTGCGTGCTGCTGACTGTTAATGACAGCGTCTGCAGGCTGCCGACTGTTAATGACAGCGTCTGCAGGCTGCTGACTGTTAATGACAGCGTCTGCAGGCTGCCGACTGTTAATGACAGCGTCTGCAGGCTGCTGACTGTTAATGACAGCGTCTGCAGGCTGCTGACTGTTAATGACAGCGTCTGCAGGCTGCCGACTGTTAATGACAGCGTCTGCGCGCTGCTGACTGTTAATGACAGTGTCTGCGCGCTGCTGACTGTTAATGACAGCGTCTGCAGGCTGCCGACTGTTAATGACAGCGTCTGCAGGCTGCTGACTGTTAATGACAGCGTCTGCAGGCTGCCGACTGTTAATGACAGCGTCTGCGTGCTGTTGACTGTTAATGACAGCGTCTGCACGCTGCTGACTGTTAATGACAGCGTCTGCACGCTGCTGACTGTTAATGACAGTGTCTGCAGGCTGCTGACTGATAATGACAGTGTCTGCAGGCTGCTGACTGTTAATGACAGTGTCTGCGCGCTGCTGACTGTTAATGACAGCGTCTGCAGGCTGCTGACTGTTAATGACAGTGTCTGCACGCTGCTGACTGTTAATGACAGTGTCTGCAGGCTGCTGACTGTTAATGACAGTGTCTGCACGCTGCTGACTGTTAATGACAGCGTCTGCGTGCTGCTGACTGTTAATGACAGCGTCTGCAGGCTGCTGACTGTTAATGACAGCGTCTGCAGGCTGCTGACTGTTAATGACAGCGTCTGCAGGCTGCTGACTGTTAATGACAGTGTCTGCAGGCTGCTGACTGTTAATGACAGCGTCTGCGTGCTGCTGACTGTTAATGACAGCGTCTGCAGGCTGCCGACTGTTAATGACAGCGTCTGCAGGCTGCTGACTGTTAATGACAGCGTCTGCAGGCTGCCGACTGTTAATGACAGCGTCTGCAGGCTGCTGACTGTTAATGACAGCGTCTGCAGGCTGCTGACTGTTAATGACAGCGTCTGCAGGCTGCCGACTGTTAATGACAGCGTCTGCGCGCTGCTGACTGTTAATGACAGTGTCTGCGCGCTGCTGACTGTTAATGACAGCGTCTGCAGGCTGCCGACTGTTAATGACAGCGTCTGCAGGCTGCTGACTGTTAATGACAGCGTCTGCAGGCTGCCGACTGTTAATGACAGCGTCTGCGTGCTGTTGACTGTTAATGACAGCGTCTGCACGCTGCTGACTGTTAATGACAGCGTCTGCACGCTGCTGACTGTTAATGACAGTGTCTGCAGGCTGCTGACTGATAATGACAGTGTCTGCAGGCTGCTGACTGTTAATGACAGTGTCTGCGCGCTGCTGACTGTTAATGACAGCGTCTGCAGGCTGCTGACTGTTAATGACAGTGTCTGCGCGCTGCTGACTGTTAATGACAGTGTCTGCGCGCTGCTGACTGTTAATGACAGCATCTGCGCGCTGCCGACTGTTAATGACAGCGTCTGCAGGCTGCTGACTGTTAATGACAGCGTCTGCACGCTGCTGACTGTTAATGACAGTGTCTGCGCGCTGCTGACTGTTAATGACAGTGTCTGCAGGCTGCTGACTGTTAATGACAGTGTCTGCGCGCTGCTGACTGTTAATGACAGCGTCTGCAGGCTGCTGACTGTTAATGACAGTGTCTGCACGCTGCTGACTGTTAATGACAGTGTCTGCAGGCTGCTGACTGTTAATGACAGTGTCTGCGCACTGCTGACTGTTAATGACAGCGTCTGCAGGCTGCTGACTGTTAATGACAGCGTCTGCAGGCTGCTGACTGTTAATGACAGCGTCTGCAGGCTGCTGACTGTTAATGACAGTGTCTGCAGGCTGCTGACTGTTAATGACAGCGTCTGCGTGCTGCTGACTGTTAATGACAGCGTCTGCAGGCTGCCGACTGTTAATGACAGCGTCTGCAGGCTGCTGACTGTTAATGACAGCGTCTGCAGGCTGCCGACTGTTAATGACAGCGTCTGCAGGCTGCTGACTGTTAATGACAGCGTCTGCAGGCTGCTGACTGTTAATGACAGCGTCTGCAGGCTGCCGACTGTTAATGACAGCGTCTGCGCGCTGCTGACTGTTAATGACAGCGTCTGCAGGCTGCCGACTGTTAATGACAGCGTCTGCAGGCTGCTGACTGTTAATGACAGCGTCTGCAGGCTGCCGACTGTTAATGACAGCGTCTGCGTGCTGTTGACTGTTAATGACAGCGTCTGCACGCTGCTGACTGTTAATGACAGCGTCTGCACGCTGCTGACTGTTAATGACAGTGTCTGCAGGCTGCTGACTGATAATGACAGTGTCTGCAGGCTGCTGACTGTTAATGACAGTGTCTGCGCGCTGCTGACTGTTAATGACAGCGTCTGCAGGCTGCTGACTGTTAATGACAGTGTCTGCACGCTGCTGACTGTTAATGACAGTGTCTGCAGGCTGCTGACTGTTAATGACAGTGTCTGCACGCTGCTGACTGTTAATGACAGCGTCTGCGTGCTGCTGACTGTTAATGACAGCGTCTGCAGGCTGCTGACTGTTAATGACAGCGTCTGCAGGCTGCTGACTGTTAATGACAGCGTCTGCAGGCTGCTGACTGTTAATGACAGTGTCTGCAGGCTGCTGACTGTTAATGACAGCGTCTGCGTGCTGCTGACTGTTAATGACAGCGTCTGCAGGCTGCCGACTGTTAATGACAGCGTCTGCAGGCTGCTGACTGTTAATGACAGCGTCTGCAGGCTGCCGACTGTTAATGACAGCGTCTGCAGGCTGCTGACTGTTAATGACAGCGTCTGCAGGCTGCTGACTGTTAATGACAGCGTCTGCAGGCTGCCGACTGTTAATGACAGCGTCTGCGCGCTGCTGACTGTTAATGACAGTGTCTGCGCGCTGCTGACTGTTAATGACAGCGTCTGCAGGCTGCCGACTGTTAATGACAGCGTCTGCAGGCTGCTGACTGTTAATGACAGCGTCTGCAGGCTGCCGACTGTTAATGACAGCGTCTGCGTGCTGTTGACTGTTAATGACAGCGTCTGCACGCTGCTGACTGTTAATGACAGCGTCTGCACGCTGCTGACTGTTAATGACAGTGTCTGCAGGCTGCTGACTGATAATGACAGTGTCTGCAGGCTGCTGACTGTTAATGACAGTGTCTGCGCGCTGCTGACTGTTAATGACAGCGTCTGCAGGCTGCTGACTGTTAATGACAGTGTCTGCGCGCTGCTGACTGTTAATGACAGTGTCTGCGCGCTGCTGACTGTTAATGACAGCATCTGCGCGCTGCCGACTGTTAATGACAGCGTCTGCAGGCTGCTGACTGTTAATGACAGCGTCTGCACGCTGCTGACTGTTAATGACAGTGTCTGCGCGCTGCTGACTGTTAATGACAGTGTCTGCAGGCTGCTGACTGTTAATGACAGTGTCTGCGCGCTGCTGACTGTTAATGACAGCGTCTGCAGGCTGCTGACTGTTAATGACAGTGTCTGCACGCTGCTGACTGTTAATGACAGTGTCTGCAGGCTGCTGACTGTTAATGACAGTGTCTGCGCACTGCTGACTGTTAATGACAGCGTCTGCAGGCTGCTGACTGTTAATGACAGTGTCTGCACGCTGCTGTGCTGACTGTTAATGACAATGTCTGCAGGCTGCTGACTGTTAATGACAGTGTCTGCAGGCTGCTGACTGTTAATGACACCTGTTAATGACAGTGTCTGCAGGCTGCTGACTGTTAATGACAGCGTCTGCAAGCTGCTGACTGTTAATGACAGTGTCTGCACGCTGCTGACTGTTAATGACAGTGTCTGCAGGCTGCTGACTGTTAATGACAGCGTCTGCAAGCTGCTGACTGTTAATGACAGTGTCTGCAGGCTGCTGACTGTTAATGACAGCGTCTGCAAGCTGCTGACTGTTAATGACAGTGTCTGCACGCTGCTGACTGTTAATGACAGTGTCTGCAGGCTGCTGACTGTTAATGACAGTGTCTGCAGGCTGCTGACTGTTAATGACAGTGTCTGCAGGCTGCTGACTGTTAATGACAGTGTCTGCACGCTGCTGTGCTGACTGTTAATGACAATGTCTGCAGGCTGCTGACTGTTAATGACAGTGTCTGCAGGCTGCTGACTGTTAATGACACCTGTTAATGACAGTGTCTGCAGGCTGCTGACTGTTAATGACAGCGTCTGCAGGCTGCTGACTGTTAATGACAGTGTCTGCGCGCTGCTGACTGTTAATGACAGTGTCTGCAGGCTGCTGACTGTTAATGACAGCGTCTGCAGGCTGCTGACTGTTAATGACAGCGTCTGCAGGCTGCTGACTGTTAATGACAGCGTCTGCAGGCTGCTGACTGTTAATGACAGCGTCTGCGCGCTGCTGACTGTTAATGACAGTGTCTGCAGGCTGCTGACTGTTAATGACAGCGTCTGCAAGCTGCTGACTGTTAATGACAGTGTCTGCAAGCTGCTGACTGTTAATGACAGTGTCTGCAGGCTGCTGACTGTTAATGACAGCGTCTGCGCGCTGCTGACTGTTAATGACAGTGTCTGCGCGCTGCTGACTGTTAATGACAGCGTCTGCAGGCTGCTGACTGTTAATGACAGCGTCTGCGCGCTGCTGACTGTTAATGACAGTGTCTGCAGGCTGCTGACTGTTAATGACAGCGTCTGCAGGCTGCTGACTGTTAATGACAGCGTCTGCAGGCTGCTGACTGTTAATGACAGCGTCTGCAGGCTGCTGACTGTTAATGACAGTGTCTGCGCACTGCTGACTGTTAATGACAGTGTCTGCAGGCTGCTGACTGTTAATGACAGCGTCTGCGTGCTGCTGACTGTTAATGACAGCGTCTGCAGGCTGCCGACTGTTAATGACAGCGTCTGCAGGCTGCTGACTGTTAATGACAGTGTCTGCAGGCTGCCGACTGTTAATGACAGTGTCTGCAGGCTGCTGACTGTTAATGACAGTGTCTGCAGGCTGCTGACTGTTAATGACAGCGTCTGCGTGCTGCTGACTGTTAATGACAGCGTCTGCAGGCTGCCGACTGTTAATGACAGCGTCTGCAGGCTGCTGACTGTTAATGACAGTGTCTGCAGGCTGCCGACTGTTAATGACAGCGTCTGCAGGCTGCCGACTGTTAATGACAGCGTCTGCAGGCTGCCGACTGTTAATGACAGCGTCTGCAGGCTGCTGACTGTTAATGACAGCGTCTGCGTGCTGCTGACTGTTAATGACAGCGTCTGCAGGCTGCTGACTGTTAATGACAGCGTCTGCAGGCTGCTGACTGTTAATGACAGTGTCTGCAGGCTGCCGACTGTTAATGACAGCGTCTGCAGGCTGCTGACTGTTAATGACAGTGTCTGCAGGCTGCCGACTGTTAATGACAGTGTCTGCAGGCTGCTGACTGTTAATGACAGTGTCTGCAGGCTGCTGACTGTTAATGACAGCGTCTGCGTGCTGCTGACTGTTAATGACAGCGTCTGCAGGCTGCCGACTGTTAATTACAGCGTCTGCAGGCTGCTGACTGTTAATGACAGTGTCTGCAGGCTGCCGACTGTTAATGACAGCATCTGCGCGCTGCCGACTGTTAATGACAGTGTCTGCAGGCTGCTGACTGTTAATGACAGTGTCTGCACGCTGCTGACTGTTAATGACAGTGTCTGCGCGCTGCTGACTGTTAATGACAGCGTCTGCAGGCTGCTGACTGTTAATGACAGTGTCTGCAGGCTGCTGACTGTTAATGACAGTGTCTGCACGCTGCTGACTGTTAATGACAGTGTCTGCACGCTGCTGACTGTTAATGACAGCGTCTGCGCGCTGCTGACTGTTAATGACAGTGTCTGCACGCTGCTGACTGTTAATGACAGCGTCTGCAGGCTGCTGACTGTTAATGACAGCGTCTGCGCGCTGCTGACTGTTAATGACAGCGTCTGCGCGCTGCTGACTGTTAATGACAGCGTCTGCAGGCTGCTGACTGTTAATGACAGCGTCTGCAGGCTGCTGACTGTTAATGACAGTGTCTGCAGGCTGCTGACTGTTATTGACAGTGTCTGCAGGCTGCTGACTGTTAATGACAGTGTCTGCACGCTGCTGACTGTTAATGACAGCGTCTGCAGGCTGCTGACTGTTAATGACAGTGTCTGCAGGCTGCCGACTGTTAATGACAGCGTCTGCAGGCTGCTGACTGTTAATGACAGTGTCTGCAGGCTGCCGACTGTTAATGACAGTGTCTGCAGGCTGCTGACTGTTAATGACAGTGTCTGCAGGCTGCTGACTGTTAATGACAGCGTCTGCGTGCTGCTGACTGTTAATGACAGCGTCTGCAGGCTGCCGACTGTTAATTACAGCGTCTGCAGGCTGCTGACTGTTAATGACAGTGTCTGCAGGCTGCCGACTGTTAATGACAGCATCTGCGCGCTGCCGACTGTTAATGACAGTGTCTGCAGGCTGCTGACTGTTAATGACAGTGTCTGCACGCTGCTGACTGTTAATGACAGTGTCTGCGCGCTGCTGACTGTTAATGACAGCGTCTGCAGGCTGCTGACTGTTAATGACAGTGTCTGCAGGCTGCTGACTGTTAATGACAGTGTCTGCACGCTGCTGACTGTTAATGACAGTGTCTGCACGCTGCTGACTGTTAATGACAGCGTCTGCGCGCTGCTGACTGTTAATGACAGTGTCTGCACGCTGCTGACTGTTAATGACAGCGTCTGCAGGCTGCTGACTGTTAATGACAGCGTCTGCGCGCTGCTGACTGTTAATGACAGCGTCTGCGCGCTGCTGACTGTTAATGACAGCGTCTGCAGGCTGCTGACTGTTAATGACAGCGTCTGCAGGCTGCTGACTGTTAATGACAGTGTCTGCAGGCTGCTGACTGTTATTGACAGTGTCTGCAGGCTGCTGACTGTTAATGACAGTGTCTGCACGCTGCTGACTGTTAATGACAGTGTCTGCAGGCTGCTGACTGTTAATAACAGCGTCTGCAGGCTGCTGACTGTTAATGACAGCGTCTGCAGGCTGCTGACTGTTAATGACAGCGTCTGCGCGCTGCTGACTGTTAATGACAGTATCTGCAGGCTGCTGACTGTTAATGACAGTGTCTGCAGGCTGCTGACTGTTAATGACAGTGTCTGCACGCTGCTGACTGTTAATGACAGCGTCTGCGCGCTGCTGACTGTTAATGACAGTGTCTGCAGGCTGCTGACTGTTAATGACAGTGTCTGCAGGCTGCTGACTGTTAATGACAGCGTCTGCGCGCTGCTGACTGTTAATGACAGCGTCTGCAGGCTGCTGACTGTTAATGACAGTGTCTACAGGCTGCTGACTGTTAATGACAGTGTCTGCAGGCTGCTGACTGTTAATGACAGCGTCTGCAGGCTGCTGACTGTTAATGACAGTGTCTGCAGGCTGCTGACTGTTAATGACAGCGTCTGCAGGCTGCTGACTGTTAATGACAGTGTCTGCGTGCTGCTGTTTGTTAATGACAGCGTCTGCAAGCTGCTGACTGTTAATGACAGTGTCTGCGCGCTGCTGACTGTTAATGACAGTGTCTGCAGGCTGCTGACTGTTAATGACAGTGTCTGCACGCTGCTGACTGTTAATGACAGTGTCTGCGTGCTGCTGTTTGTTAATGACAGCGTCTGCAAGCTGCTGACTGTTAATGACAGCGTCTGCAAGCTGCTGACTGTTAATGACAGTGTCTGCAGGCTGCTGACTGTTAATGACAGTGTCTGCGTGCTGCTGTTTGTTAATGACAGCGTCTGCAAGCTGCTGACTGTTAATGACAGCGTCTGCAAGCTGCTGACTGTTAATGACAGTGTCTGCAGGCTGCTGACTGTTAATGACAGTGTCTGCACGCTGCTGACTGTTAATGACAGTGTCTGCAGGCTGCTGACTGTTAATGACAGTGTCTGCTTGCTGTTGACTGTTAATGACAGTGTCTGCGCGCTGCTGACTGTTAATGACAGCGTCTGCAGGCTGCTGACTGTTAATGACAGCGTCTGCAGGCTGCTGACTGTTAATGACAGCGTCTGCTTGCTGTTGACTGTTAATGACAGTGTCTGCACGCTGCTGACTGTTAATGACAGTGTCTGCAGGCTGCTGACTGTTAATGACAGCGTCTGCAGGCTGCTGACTGTTAATGACAGTGTCTGCAGGCTGCTGACTGTTAATGACAGCGTCTGCGCGCTGCTGACTGTTAATGACAGCGTCTGCAGGCTGCTGACTGTTAATGACAGCGTCTGCAGGCTGCTGACTGTTAATGACAGCGTCTGCGCGCTGCTGACTGTTAATGACAGTGTCTGCAGGCTGCTGACTGTTAATGACAGTGTCTGCAGGCTGCTGACTGTTAATGACAGCGTCTGCGCGCTGCTGACTGTTAATGACAGCGTCTGCAGGCTGCTGACTGTTAATGACAGTGTCTGCACGCTGCTGACTGTTAATGACAGTGTCTGCAGGCTGCTGACTGTTAATGACAGCGTCTGCGTGCTGCTGACTGTTAATGACAGCGTCTGCAAGCTGCTGACTGTTAATGACAGCGTCTGCAGGCTGCTGACTGTTAACAGTGTTTTTCTGGACTGTTTAGTGAGCATGGAAGGAGATGGAAACCTCAACATTGAAGTCTATAGGAAATCCACTCACACAGACCAATATCTTCTTTCTGACTCACACCACCCACTGGAACACAAACTGTCAGTCATCAGAACCTTACAACAGGTGGGCCTACTAAAACAGAAGCAGAAAGAACAGAAACTCATCAAAGATGCTCTCCACACCTGTGGATACCCAAACTGGGCGTTTTTCAAATCAGCATGAAATCCTAAAGACACGCAGCAGAATATAATGCTGAGAAGATTAAACCAAAAAAAATCTCCATCCCATATGTTGCTGGAGTCTCTGAAAACTCAATAGTATTTTCTCCAAACACTAAATCCCAGAACATTTCAAACCAAACAGACCGTTAAACAGAGACTAGTTCATCCTAAAGACCAAACCTGAGACTTAATCTGAGCAGAGTGGTGTCTGCAGTTCAATGCAGGGAGGAAAGCTCTGATCTTTATATTGGAGAAACCAAACAACCTCTCCACAGACGCATGGCCCAACACAGAAGAGCGCCCTCCTCTGGACAAGACTCTGCGCTAGATCTACACCTTATGGACAACGGACATTCTTTGGAGGACCAGAATGTTCACATTTTGAACAAAGAAGACAGGTGGTTTGAGAGGGAGGAAGCCATCTATGTTAAGAAAGAAAAAACAACCTTAAACGGGGGGGGGGACTCAGATTTTGCCTTTCAAAAACCTGCAATGCAGCAATAGAATTGATTTCTTCCCGCTATCATCTCAGCCCCTTTACAGGGGAAAAGAAGACCTCACCTATTCAGCCAGGCCAACAATTCCCTCTAACGACCCCTTCCAGAGAAAAACGCCAGTATCAGGTATTGCAGGCTAACAAAGACCTCAATGACTGCCCATTCCTATGGGGCGGACCTGTTCTTCCGTTTCAGTTTGCATGTTTTCTAAGCCATAATAAGGCTTTGTTGGGCTCAACGCTGTTTCTGACATTTTGAATTGAAAAATCTTCCTGGATGGAAGAGAAACGTCTTCAAACTTGGAAACAAAGTCCAGTGGATTGTTTTTAACTTTTTTGGAATGACCGTTTCAGAAGTAACGTAACCGTTTTATTGATCCCTTTGGGCAGAAATTATTTAGTAAAAAGTTTATAATCAGCTATTTAAAGAGCTGTTTCTCTGTTCTCTGCCTTAAGACATTCATCCATCTTCTACGGCTTGTCTATCAGGGTCACAGGGGGCTGACAGACGTGAGCCTTTGGCTAAGGTTAGGGTACAGGCCACTTTCAGCCCACCATGCAACTCACCTTCATCACCAGATTCCGCATCCTCCGTCAGCGCTCCGCTCACCTACGTCATGCGGAATACTTGTCTTTCATTAGATCAATGAGAGCTGTTCCACATCCACCGCAGGCTCTCCTCTGAGTCCAGGGAGCGAGCAGGATGGGAGGGGCCGTGGAGGCTTTGAGCAGGCGGCTGGAACGGAGCGGGGAGGTTACGATGTAGCTACCAGATCTGCTTCCTGCCAGTGACGTCACGCTACATGATCGGCTGAACGTTGCCACATGGCGTAAAACATACTGGTTGCCCAGACAACAATAATATCATCAGGCAGCGTCAGTGTGGCGAGTCAGGAGCATCTGTAGTGTTAGCGTGTCTAATGACTGATGAAGTTTCACCTGATCAATAACAAAACTGAATAAAACTGTTTCTGGTGAACAAAGTGACTGTTAGACCGTGATATAAAGAGCTGGGCAGCGCTGTGGCTAGCTGTAGCTAACAGGTTAGCCTCTGTTAGCTCGCTCTGTTAGCCACATTAAGCTACACTACTTTTAACTTTGTGTCAACAACCATTAGTCTTCTACCAGTAGAATAACTTGTCATGATGGGCTAAGGACTTGACCCATACGCAGAACACTACTGGAGACTGAGTAAAAGTTTGAACAATGTTTATTGAAAAACACACAGAGAATATAAAGACCGGTTCAGGTGCTGGTCCGGGACTGGTCTCAATTCTTATCTGGAGAGATGAGAGTTTGATAAGCTTTGTGGGTTGATGATTTGATGACAGAGTTGAATTCTTTAATGTACCTGAAGAGGTTCTGACAGATCCTATGAGAGAGGGAACCGGTTGGGTCCGGAGATGGTTTAAGCAGCAGCAGCGTCTAGCTTCGGGCTGGAGAGTTTTCAATCTTGGGTTTGTGTCAAAGCTCTTCTTCTGAGAGCTGATGGAGGAATCCAGATTGAGATCTTCAGGTTTGGCTTACTTGGGCAGGCAGGCAGGTTCTCAGATTAAGCTCATCCAGAGCTTCAGACGTCGGAGGGGTTTCCTGTGATCAAAGAAGACAGAGGCAGGTTAGAAATGCTTGTTTCTCTCTAGACTCTACAAGTATTCCTAGATTCTTAGAGGCTCAGGTTCGCTAACCAAACTTGGTCAACACTGCGGCGTCGAAGGAAGGTCTGACTGCTGCTTATGAAGGGTGGACTTCTGATGAGCTGATGATCCTCAGGTGTGGTGAGGACTCCAGCTCAGGACGCCCACAGCGCTCTCTGCTGGAGACAGGTGACAGATCTCCAGATCCCAACATAACTGTTTTATTCGTGTAAAATCTCTATGAAAGTCCTTTTTTAAGATTTGTCCTCCTCTGACCTCAGATCTTAATCATTATAATAATAAAATGATCCTTTTAGTGTCTCCTTGTTAAACAGCAGAGCTCAGTGTGTCTCAGAAGGCAGCGCTTTCCTTCCAGACTGACGATGATTGTTTTCTACTTTCTGCTGCTTTAGATCGCCGAGGAAATGGAAAATAATCGCAAATATAGGAAATAATATGTTAAAACTCCAGAGGAGGTTTGATCCTTAAGAAACGGGTAAATACAGGTTGTCCCAGTGGAGTTGCCGTATGATGATGTCATAAGAAGGGGCGGGGCCCCGAGCAGATCTGGTACCTACAGAGAGGATTTTGGGGTCAACCCACCATGAAGCTCGCCTTCATCTTCTTCTTAATAATGTTAGATTGTTTTTTACAGGATATATTTCTATGCAGGATCCATTCATTGCCATCCCTGCTAAATGTGAGATAAGATAAAAACTCCTCAGGTTTTTCTCATTGAATATAATTTCAAACATTTCTATTGGAAGGGTTTTAAAACCAAATATCAGCAACAAACACGTCCAAAGAAAAAGGAATAGTTCAATCAGTAAATAGGAATATTTTACACATGAACAGAATGATGTCCAAAGAGGACAGCAGCTAAATCCTGTCTGTGTTTCGATCCTTCAGCTACATGCAGATAAATATCAGCTGCTTGGATGTGAACTGATGGCCTGCAGGAAAGTTGCTCCGTATCTCAGAACTGCAATGTGTGAAACTCACCGATGCAAATCATGCAAATGAAATGGTTCCAGCTACATTTCTAGAGCCTCCAGTAAGCGCTGCTAGAGTCATTATCTGTGAGTGGAACGTACATCATTTCACCATAAACCAAGACGTCTGATGGAGGAGTCTGGAGAATAATGAGTGAAGCAGTCAGGGAGGCAGTCATCCATCTTTTCAATCTGTTAACGGCTAGCAGCTAGCAAAAAGATCGCTGCTTTCTGAGCATAAACCTCAACATGCAGAATCTCATTTCCATTATGATGTTCATCGAATTGGAGTTTTTTATTTTCTGCAAGTCATCAACACTTTCAGAAAGGCTAAAATATCAGCATAGTGTCTCTGCAAAATATTATTCATAAAGATCACATATAACTTCTGGAATGAGAAAACGATTTCTGACCATATTTCAATTGGAAAGAGTCCTTCTCATAACTGTAGATGAGGACTAAGTTTATATATCGGTCTATAGATGGTCTATAGAGTGTCTATAGATGGTCTATAGACAGTCTATAGACGCTCTATAGATGGTCTATAGACAGTCTATAGATGGTCTATAGACAGTCTATAGATGGTCTATAGATGGTCTATAGACCGTCTATAGACGGTCTATAGATGGTCTATAGACAGTCTATAGATGGTCTATAGACAGTCTATAGATGGTCTATAGAGTGTCTATAGATGGTCTATAGACAGTCTATGGATGGTCTATAGACAGTCTATAGATGGTCTATAGATGGTCTATAGACAGTCTATAGATGGTCTATAGATGGTCTATAGACAGTCTATAGATGGTCTATAGATGGTCTATAGACCGTCTATAGACGGTCTATAGATGGTCTATAGACAGTCTATAGATGGTCTATAGATGGTCTATAGACAGTCTATGGATGATCTATAGACAGTCCATAGATGGTCTGTAGACAGTCTATAGATGGTCTATAGACAGTCTATAGATGGTCTATAGAGTGTCTATAGATGGTCTATAGATCTGTAGAAGACTAAAAATATTTTTAACAAAGAGAAGGAAACAGACTGAAGAGGGTTGGAAAGAAAAGGGAGATGGAAGAGCACAGATATAGATGAATGAATGAATGAATGAATGAATTAATGCAGTAAGCCCCCCCCCCCCCCCCCCCCCCTCCATTATAGGCCATTTAAATGCTTTACCTCTAAATTCTTCCTGACCATCTTTAGATCAGAGAGAGAAAATACTGTTTCCTTGTTGGCGGCAGGTTGTAGCGCTGCTGCCTTGCAGCTAGAAGGTTCTAGGTTTGATTCCCGTTCGAGTTAGCATGTTCTCTGTGTGCAGTGTGGGTCCTCTCTGGGTACCCCAGGATCCCCTACAGTCCAAAATCAGGACTGATAGCTTAACTGCCTCCTAGATTCTCAGTGTTTGCATGGTTGCATGTCTCTGTGCCTCAATCTAAAATTAATTTGCAACACAAGTCTTTTTTTTTAGAATTACATCACTTGGAGATAATTCTGCTGCTGATCTGGGCTTAATTATTGACAGAAATGCCTTCATGAAACTTGACTCATTTTTCTCATCACCTCTTTAAAATTCTTATTAAAATAATGTCTCACCTGCAGCTACCTAAAGAAATCATCTTTTCCCAGACCATGGTCCTTCTGTAAGGTTGAAATGAATAATAGGAAGTTAATCCTTTTGAAATCCATCATTTGAAACTGTTTAATTTCATTTGGTGCAAAATCTGAATCATAGGCACGCCACTTCATTATTTTAGACGCATCTCCTATTCTAAAAATTTGAGCCAATTCCTGCAAGGACTACAAAAAGCTATCTGTTATGGACTTCTCTGGGCTCTGCTGTTCTTCCTGTAATTTATAATCACTAATTAGGGCTGTTATTGGGATTCCTTTTATTGTTTATTGTTGTTCCTCCAGGCTGCCAAGTCTTTTTTCTAAGAGAAATTTGGTAGTTTCATAGTTTGTTTGTTAATTTAAGCGGAACCTTCCAGCCACTGAGTGGCGCTGTCTCCCTCTCTCATTACTCACTGTTTGCCAGGTGTGCTGATGCTAATGCTAACCTTTGGTTGCTTTTTATTCTACACCACTCTAGATCTTCACTGGATTAATTTTTTCAGAAAATTATGTAAACTTTCCAGGTTTGACCTGAAATTGTCTTTATGTCCCTTTTTCACATAAAGAAAATAAAAAAGGAAGCTTGAGTTTTTGCAACGTTTCTAGTGTTAGTTGGGAGCAGATCAGTAGGGAAATGGATTAGGTCTCCATGTTGCTGGTTGTTCTCAGAGGTTCTCTAAGGAACCAGAAACAGAACCTCTGCAGTCAGACTGGTTCCTTTAAGTTTACTGGTTCTGACTCCTGTTTCCATCACATAAAATCTCTGCCAACAGTTTGGAACTTGACCAATAGGGTCAAAGGTTAATGGTTGATTAGATTTATAAATTATTCAGGAAGATTCAACCAAAAAAGTAAAGTGAATCGGGATGAACTGCTGGTGGAACATGAGAAGAACATCGTCCGGCCGCTGGTTCTGCTGTCCAGGCGGCGCCGTGTTGATGGGCGGTTGTGGCAGGAAGTACGGAGCGGTCCTGCTCGGATGATATGATAAAACCGTGGAGGAGGGAACCAGCAGCAAAGCAGGGTTGAGAAGTTGAAGGCCGACTGTGATGACTTTGTGGCTGTTGCTCAGCCATCATCATCATCGTCTGCTCACCAACACGTTTCTGTGGTGAAGGACGCGGCCGCTGCGCTCTGATCAAACGCGGCATGTATGGATGAGTGTGTGAGTGGGGCAGAGCTGGAGCGTGACTGGGAGCAGGCCTGGCCAGCCAGCCGGTGAGACTCGCCGCCAGCAGCCATGTTTTATTCTGTTTCATGTTGCCGCCACGCCTGCCACTCACTGTCAGAGGCAGCCCACTCGAACGGCTTCAAAGGCTGCTGTGGGCTCCTCGTCCACAATCACAGGCCCACGCTGCTGTTAGGTGCCTCATTATGGGTCAACAGAAGGTCACAGGGTGGCTTTCTGATTGCTAGAGTAGGTGAGCTACGCCGCTCGCCAACTTTCCCAGTTACCTGATTTCTGAAGGATCGGCTGTAAAACAGAGGTTTGGTTACGGTCGGATATTCAAACATTGGAGAGGGATTAAAAATGATCAAATAGATGGATGTTATTTTATGTTTTAAAGGAGAGAAAATGATCAAAACAGACAGAGACACAGACATGAACGGGTGGTTTATAGGTGTTTTATAAAAACAAATAGATTGTAGATAAGCTTATTTGGGCTTGATCTGCATTATTCCTAAATAAAGTTCATCTGTGTTGCTCTGAGTTTAATAATCCTGAATAATTGAATCTCCATAAAACTGAGAGCATTTCTGATTTGATTGTTTCTGGCAGAGCTGAAGCTTTTCTAATATCAGTATTCCTGCAGTTTTCTAACCAGCCTGGCATCGTCAAACCCGCAGTTATGGTCCATTATTTCATGTATTCATCTGGATTCAATTATTTATCTATGAACTGAATTATTATTTCATTGCAAAATTTAAAAATAAACCTCTTGAACAACAGCGACAACACACAGAGCATGGCCCTTTTTTAAATCATCAAAGCCGCCCCATCCCCAAGAGACGTGGAGCATCGGGAAGCTGAGGGGGAAATGCTCTGGTTCTGGTTCTGATGCCTCCAGTCTCTCTGGTTCTGATGCATCCAGTCTCTCTGGTTCTGATGCATCCAGTCTCTCTGGTTCTGATGCATCCAGTCTCTCTGGTTCTGATGCCTCCAATCTCTCTAGTTCTGATGCCTCTAGTCTGTCTGGTTCTGATGCCTCTAGTCTCTCTGGTTCTGATGCATCCAGTCTCTCTGGTTCTGATGCCTCTAGTCTCTCTGGTTCTGATGCCTCCAGTCTCTCTGGTTCTGATGCCTCTAGTCTCTCTGGTTCTGATGCCTCTAGTCTCTCTGGTTCTGATGCCTCCAGTCTCTCTGGTTCTGATGCCTCTAGTCTCTCTGGTTCTGATGCATCCAGTCTCTCTGGTTCTGATGCCTCCAGTCTCTGGTTCTGATGCCTCCAGTCTCTCTAGTTCTGATGCCTCTAGTCTGTCTGGTTCTGATGCATCTAGTCTCTCTGGTTCTGATGCCTCCAGTCTCTCTAGTTCTGATGCCTCTAGTCTGTCTGGTTCTGATGCCTCTAGTCTCTCTGGTTCTGATGCCTCCAGTCTCTCTAGTTCTGATGCCTCTAGTCTGTCTGGTTCTGATGCCTCTAGTCTCTCTGGTTCTGATGCCTCTAGTCTCTCTGGTTCTGATGCTCCAGTCTCTCTGGTTCTGATGCCTCCAGTCTCTCTGGTTCTGATGCCTCCAGTCTCTCTGGTTCTGATGCCTCCAGTCTCTCTAGTTCTGATGCCTCTAGTCTCTCTGGTTCTGATGCCTCTAGTCTCTCTGGTTCTGATGCATCCAGTCTCTCTGGTTCTGAGGCCTCCAGTCTCTCTGGTTCTGATGCCTCCAGTCTCTCTGGTTCTGATGCCTCCAGTCTCTCTAGTTCTGATGCCTCTAGTCTGTCTGGTTCTGATGCCTCTAGTCTGTCTGGTTCTGATGCCTCTAGTCTCTCTGGTTCTGATGCCTCCAGTCTCTCTATTTCTGATGCCTCTAGTCTGTATGGTTCTGATGCCTCTAGTCTCTCTGGTTCTGATGCTCCAGTCTCTCTGGTTCTGATGCCTCCAGTCTCTCTGGTTCTAATGCATCCAGTCTCTCTGGTTCTGATGCATCCAGTCTCTCTGGTTCTGATGCCTCCAGTCTCTCTATTTCTGATGCCTCTAGTCTGTATGGTTCTGATGCCTCTAGTCTCTCTGGTTCTGATGCTCCAGTCTCTCTGGTTCTGATGCCTCCAGTCTCTCTGGTTCTGATGCCTCCAGTCTCTCTAGTGCTGATGCCTCTAGTCTCTCTGGTTCTGATGCATCCAGTCTCTCTGGTTCTGATGCCTCCAGTCTCTCTGGTTCTGATGCATCCAGTCTCTCTGGTTCTGATGCCTCCAGTCTCTCTGGTTCTGATGCCTCCAGTCTCTCTGGTTCTGATGCATCCAGTCTCTCTGGTTCTGATGCCTCTAGTCTCTCTGGTTCTGATGCCTCCAGTCTCTCTGGTTCTGATGCCTCCAGTCTCTCTGGTTCTGATGCCTCCAGTCTCTCTGGTTCTGATGCCTCCAGTCTCTTGTCCCTTTTTCATCCATCTCTAACTCAGTTTGAATATGTGCATCATGTTTCTTTGAATTGGACTGTGAACCACTTTGTTTAGCCTGCTGATTACTGTAGAAAGTTGAAATTGTAAATCTGTTATTATTTCTATGTTTGGAGGCAGGCTGTGGAGCAAACTGAAAACAAATGGTCATGTTTTTGCATCCAGTGATTAAAGGACTCTCCATTCAATTCTCTGACCAGATCCTTCTGTTCTGTCCTTTGCCTTCAGATTCTACGCATCTGCACCAGGTACACTCCTGATCAGGACACCATGACCTTCTCGGACGGGCTGACCCTCAACCGGACACAGATGCACAACGCTGGCTTCGGCCCGCTCACTGACCTGGTGTTCACATTTGCCAACCAGCTGCTGCCCATTGAGATGGACGACACAGAGACGGGTCTTCTCAGCGCCATCTGTCTCATCTCCGGAGGTTTGTGAACCACAACTCTATTTCTGAGCTTCCCTGGTAGCTTCATGGTTGGTTTCCCACATGATTAAATTATAGTCCTGACCAACTGCAGTACCCAATCAGCTGCAGCAGCACCCTCCATGGGCCTTTGCTTAGAAAGGTTCAGGTAGAACCAAGCAGCACCTTCAGCTTAGAGAAGAATGGTGACTGCTGGGAACTTTCTTCATCCCACCTGTCAGATCAGTTCAGTCTGAGACCAACTTTAACTAGTGGAGCCTAATGACATCATTTGCTCCTGATTGGAGGATGATACCAGGCCGGAGTGTTTCCTGGGTTCTCCTCTTCTCCCTCGGTGAGGTGATTTATGTCAGAGCGAAGCTGCAGCCTGCTGTGGACGGAGCAGAGCTGGAATCCACAGCTCTATAACGTGGTGAACAGCAGCATGAATAGCTCCATCTCTGGGTGCTCAGTCGTTCCGTTCTGGTCATTTCCCATGTCTGGCTCTCCTTACCCAAACCCCCCCCCCCCACACACACACACACACACATACACACACGCACACACACGCACACACACACACACACACACACACACACACACACACGCACACACACACACACATACACACACGCACACACACACACACACACACCTTGTTTGGGGCGTTGCTACCGTCGCTGCTGGGTTCTCCATCAGTTCAGTCCACACAAACATTACAGGCTCTTGCATAATCCATGAAAAGAAAAGAAGACCAGTCCTCTGACAGCAGGTCCAACTTAGAAAGTACACACTGCCCCCTGCTGACTTACCTCGGTATTAGCTTCCCTCACCATCCTGTTTATTAGACTGATGGAAAAAGTCTCTGACTCCATGATTACTTTATGCTAACATGTCGCTGCACTACTGATAAAACCATGCATTTAATCTGAGAAGATGAGGACAGACACCTTCATCACTGGAGTCATGTCTGCAGTGATCAAGTTAAAAGTGAAATAAAGATTAAGACCGGCAACCTTTGAACTTACTATATCTGCTTTTCTTTAGCTTCCACTAAAGAAAAGGCCTATAGGATCACATGGTTCCTTTGACACAACAGAGTATTTGGTTGTTATTAAATATTGTCCGAAAACTTTCTTCAAAACCGGAGAAAAGAGGTTCCTGTTTATTGTTACAGCCTTTGGGTTCATATATGAGAAAAACTATTTAAAATATCTTTATCTTTACTGAATGAAAGTTGATGAAACCAAGCATGATGGTGAATGCAAAGAGAAAGATGTTGTTCAAAACAAGACGTCTTTCCAGAGTTTGTTATAAAAGGAGCAAGACTACAAAAAAGGAAAAGCATCCTCAGGGTTTTGTTCACCAACAGAGGAGGTTAAGTCTCTGACTTTCTGAATACGCTGTAAAAAACATATTTTCCTCCTGATAGTTTCCTTTTTTTTCAATTAAGATGATTAACAAACCAGTTCCAATAAGGAACCTGATGTGGAGCAGAAACAACATCTTTCTAAAATAAGGAACGATTCCTATTGGATGATGAAGAGAAGAAATTAGACCAATTTCTAGTTTGGTTGGATGATAAGATAAAAGTGTTAGATTCAGGTTTATATTTTATATAAAGAGATTGGATTGAATACAAGGCTGTATTCATGCTACCATATTTTTATCAGCTTTGTATTTCCGTATTGAGTCATCAGAATCAAATAACTGATAAATGTAAAAGATGTTATGACTGAATCAATAAAAGTAGAACAATGATTGATTTCTGTGTAAAATATCTTTGATGTTCCATATTCAGCTTCTATGTGTGCCAATTAAAAATCTGTTCAGTTCAAATGGCGGAGCTGGACTTAACCGAGCCAATCACGGTGCTTTATTGATAATAAGCTGAGCAGTGGTGCCAGCGTCTCTGGATCCACCAGATCCTCCAGAGATGCTCCAGTTCAAGGAGCCTCTGATTAGCTGTCACAAGTCTTCCTGTTCCCTTCTGTTTGCCCTGATCGCGGCGTTTGCATCGCTGCACTTCTGAACAGTCCTCTACATCCCAATAGAAGGCGCCGCAATCATTAGCTAAAAAAGAGCACTTGCTGTCGCTGTGCAAATAAGCCGCTAATATTCTAAAGCTGGAGCGGGGGATGGTATTGGGGGGGGGGGGATGCTCATGTTTTTTAGGGGATAGGTGAGATTTCTTGGGGGTCACTGAGGCTTGAATCAAAATGATGAAGATGAAGGCAGAGCGTCACATTAAAGGCCCCAAACATCCAGTGAGTTTAATGCTGTCTTCTTCCTTCCTGAAGTTCACCGTTTACCCTCTGCATCCACTAACTGATGCCGGGAGCCATGTTGTAGCAAATGTTCTGCCATCTCTACCCGCCACTTGGTGTGTAGCTGACCATGAGCTCTGCTGATCACTGAATGGCTGCGGTCCAGTAGTGGAAAACTGCAGCTGGATTTTTGGAAAGTTTAGTTTTCTGCTTAAAATAATCTGAGATGTTGTTGTCTGTAGACCGCCAGGACCTGGAGGAGCCTTCCAAGGTAGATGAGCTCCAGGAGCCGCTACTCGAGGCTCTGAAGATTTACGTGAGAAAGCGGCGGCCAAGACAACCCCACATGTTCCCCAAGACCCTGATGAAGATCACGGACCTGCGCAGCATCAGTGCTAAAGGTAGGAAAGACGTTGTCTGTTGTGGTTCTAATCAGTAAAATCGTGATTGGTTTAAGCTTCGGTCTGAGTGAGCCTCATCAACATCGTTGTCATTGTTCTTCAGGAGCTGAGCGGGTCATCTCTCTGAAGATGGAGATTCCAGGTTCCATGCCACCTCTCATCCAAGAGATGCTGGAAAACTCAGAGGGTCAAGATGGTCAGAGCAGCAACAGCAGCACATCTGCTGAGGCTGAGGACAGCTTCAGCACCAAGGACAGCTCCGGCCCAAAGGACAGCTCCAGTACCAAGGATAGCTCCAGTACCAAGGACAGGTCCAGTACCAAGGACAGCTTCAGTACCAAGGACAGCTCCTGCACTAAGGACAGTGCTGTATTGGAGTCCCCAGAGTCATCTGACCCTGAGGACGTCTCATCTTCTCCGTCCAGCAGCGGGCCGTAGGAGGCAGCAGGGCGCCGCTCCTGTTCCTTTGAACAAACAGTTCAGCCTAGAGGAGGAGCTCACTCCTGGAGGAGGAGCTGACTCCTGGAGGAGGACCCACCTCTTCCTGGAGGAGTAGCCAACTCTTCCTGGAGGAGCTGACTCCTGGAGGAGGAGCTGACTCCTGGAGGAGGAGCTGTCCCCTGGAGGGGGACCTGACTCTTCCTGGAGGAGTAGCCAACTCTTCCTGGAGGAGCTGACTCCTGGAGGAGGAGCTGTCCCCTGGAGGGGGACCTGACTCTTCCTGGAGGAGGAGCTGACTCCTGGAGGAGGAGCTGTCCCTTGGAGGGGGACCTGACTCTTCCTGGAGGAGGAGCTGACTCCTGGAGGAGGAGCTGACTCCTGGAGGAGGAGCTGTCCCTTGGAGGGGGACCTGACTCTTCCTGGAGGAGGAGCTGACTCCTGGAGGAGGAGCTGTCCCCTGGAGGGGGACCTGACTCTTCCGGGAGGAGGAGCTGTCCCCTGGAGGGGGACCTGACTCTTCCTGGAGGAGGAACTGTCTCCTGGAGGAGGAGCTGTCCCCTGGAGGGGGACCTGACTCTTCCTGGAGGAGGAACTGTCTCCTGGAGGAGGAGCTTACTCCTCATTCCTTCTTTTTGCCGGGTGTATCATGAACTTGACCTTCTTCTTCTGTCCACTCACTGATTCCCTGCGTCTGTGAGGTCTGACATCATGGAGGCCCCAAAGCAGAGGAGCTTTGTGTTAAAGGTCATTTCCAGGCCTCTGGTCGGGGGCTACAGGAGGACCAGAACACCCCCCTGAACCACAGCACTTCCTGCTCCTCAGGTCTCCTCTCTAAATTGTTGTCTGCATGACAGGAGTTTGCTAACGGTTTCTGTGTTTCTGCGCCTCCACTGTACATACCACGCTGTGGGCGGGGCTTGGTTCCCGGGGTGAATTTCATGGTGCTTGTTGTTCATTGTGTTAAAAACGATTTCGAAGGTTTAAAGCAGAAGTTCTTTTTTAAAAAGGATGTAAATGTTTTTGCACAGAGTCTGTCTGTATTTCTTAAACATGAATGACTTTTAATCCACGGTGGCAGAATGCATCTTCGCTTCGTTCTGTTCTACTGAGGGAAGCTCAAAGGCGGAGCCTCTGAGACTCACTCATCAGGCCAGCTGTTTGGAAACAGCGCTGGGAGTTCCTCTAGATTACCTTGGTTCCCCACATCAACACCCTGATAGACCAGTTTAAGCTGAAGAGCATAAACCTCAGCCTTTCTGTTATCTGCTGAAGATTAGACTCTCTCCAGGAAGTGACTCCAAACAAAGTCCTTCTTGGCAGAACTTGCTGCCGGTTCCACTGATTGGCCTTTAGAGTTTCTAACGACTTTATGAAGCAGAAAAACATTAAATACTGGTAACCAGTGGATTTACTGGTCCATGGTGAGGCCTCTTCTCTTCTTATCATAAAAGGAACCAATAAGGGGAGTTTAGGCAATTTCATTAGTTTGATCATGGTTTCAACCTGCAGGAAGTTCTTCCAACTCTCCCGGCTGTTCAACCTCCTCCCGCTGCCTCCCCCTAAAGCCTCCTCTAGCTGCCGGCCTGATGAGCGCGTATCCAGGGCTGCGTGGGCTCTGCTGTGGCCTTATGAGCAGCGCTCTGCTCCCTCCTCCTCCCCTCATCAAGTGTCTTGTTTGAAGCGGTGCAGTCGTGACACACGCTGATTGTAGTGAAGCAGAAAGCACACCGTGGGCTCAGATCGGCGAGTCCTCTCCATCTGTCTGCCTTCTCTCCTGACCTGGCCGTGAGCGCTACCTGCTGGTGGAAAAGGAGATTCCTGGGAATGGAGGCATGAGGAGATCTTTCTCCACAGCCAAGGTCAAACTGAACCAGAGCAGGAAGTTCCTCTGCCCTTGAGGGACCCAGAACTTCACTGCTTGTTGCTGATTTGGTCCCAGATCTCTGAGCTCAGAGGAGCCGCCGGCTAAAAGCCGAACTGGAACAGCAGGGGAAAAGCTACAGCTTCCTGCTTCCTCCTGTTCAGCGAGCTAATGCTAGCTAGCTCAGTCAGGTTGCTCCAGCAGACATACCGCTGGAAGAACAAACATTAGCAGTTAGCAGAGAGAAGCAACAGGTGTAGGAGGGGCAGAGCTGTGTTACAGCCTGTAGGAGGCTAAAAGCAGGTAAGATGCTTCCTGCCTCAGAAGCCAGAGCTGCTGCCTCCCTGTGTTCAGCTCTGGATGAAGCTTCACCCTGGAACATCTGGGTTCTTCCTGCTTGAGGTGGATTTTCTCTGCTGAGTCATTCCAGTTCGTCTGTTTGAGGTGAGTCAGCAACCAGCAGCAGGTTCTGGGTCTCAGAGGCACAGAAACCTCCTCAGCATCCCATCCATCCTCAGACGTCCATATCATCAGGGAACCAGAGCCGCTCCAGCTTTCTGTTTCTGATTGTCTGAATGTCTCTGTCTCGCTCTCCTGCTGAGAGACTAAGGGACATCTGTTGGTTTTTGTGTCTTTGTCTTCTAAACTTTCACAGGGACACAGTGGGACAGAGGAGCGCTTCCTCCAGGACTTCTGCTGAATGTTGTTCCATCCAGATGTTACAGAAATGTCCTGCTTTGCATTTCAAAGGGCAGCTAAGTGGAAAGATGAACTGATCTAGTAAAGATTTCAGACACTGATGGCAGAAGCTCATGCAGGGCAGAACTGGACCGACCCGGTCAGGAGGCAGAACTGGACCCACCCGGTCAGGAGGCAGAACTGGACCGACCCAGTCAGGAGGTACGGTCCATGTTTGTTCTGTGGTCCAACAATCAGCCAATCAGCTGTTTGAGAAGAGAGAAGCAGGGTCAGATGGTTCCTGTAGCTCCTTCAAAGCAGCACGGTGTGACCTTTGACCTCAGGATTAGCTTCAGGCGACAGAAACCATCCTTTAGCTCCTTCAGCTCCTGATGCTCCTCTGATGCTCCTGCTGTTTCCATATAGTTCTAAAGAGGTTCTTTAAAAGTTCCACAGAGATCCTATATAGAGGTTCTACGGAGGTTCTATAGTGGTTCCATTTTATTTGCTTTTATTGGTTCTGTTAGGATCATGGGTGGTTCCTCTGATGTTCCTCTATGGTTCCTCTGATGTTCCTCTATGGTTCCTCTGTAGTTCCTCTATGGTTCCTCTGGGGTTCCTCTATGGTTCCTCTGTGGTTCCTCTGTAGTTCCTCTATGGTTCCTCTGTGGTTCCTCTATGGTTCATCTATGGTTCCTCTATGGTTCCTCTGTGGTTCATCTATGGTTCCTCTATGGTTCCTCTGTGGTTCCTCTATAGTTCATCTATGGTTCCTCTGTGGTTCCTCTATGGTTCCTCTGTGGTTCCTCTGTAGTTCCTCTATGGTTCCTCTGTGGTTCCTCTGTAGTTCCTCTGTGGTTCCTCTGTAGTTCCTTTATGGTTCCTCTGTGGTTCCTCTGTGGTTCCTCTATGGTTCCTATGTGGTTCCTCTGTAGTTCCTCTGGTTCCTCTGGAGTTCCTCTATGGTTCCTCTGTGGTTCTTCTGGGATTTCTCTGTGGTTCCTCTGGGGTTTCTCTGTAGTTCCTCTATGGTTCCTCTGGGGTTCCACTGTAGTTCCTCTGTGGTTCCTCTGGGGTTTCTCTGTGGTTCCTCTGTGGTTCCTCTGGGGTTTCTCTGTAGTTCCTCTATAGTTCCTCTGGGGTTCCACTGTAGTTCCTCTGTGGTTCCTCTGGAGTTCCTCTGGGGTTTCTCTGTGGTTCCTCTGTGGTTCCTCTGGGGTTTCTCTGTTGTTCCTCTATGGTTCCTCTGGGGTTCCACTGTAGTTCCTCTGTGGTTCCTCTGGAGTTCCTCTGGGATTTCTCTGTGGTTCCTCTGGGGTTTCTCTTTGGTTCCTCTGTGGTTCCTCTGGGGTTTCTCTGTGGTTCCTCTGTGGTTCCTCTGGGGTTTCTCTGTGGTTCCTCTATAGTTCCTCTGGGGTTCCACTGTAGTTTCTCTGGAGTTTCTCTATGATTCCTCTGGGGTTTCTCTGTGGTTCCTCTATGGTTCCTCTGGGGTTCCTCTGGGGTTTCTCTGTGGTTCCTCTATGGTTCCTCTGTGGTTCCTCTGGGGTTTCTCTGTGGTTCCTCTGTGGTTCCTCTATGGTTCATCTATGGTTCCTCTATGGTTCCTCTGTGGTTCATCTATGGTTCCTCTATGGTTCCTCTGTGGTTCCTCTATAGTTCATCTATGGTTCCTCTGTGGTTCCTCTATGGTTCCTCTGTGGTTCCTCTGTAGTTCCTCTATGGTTCCTCTGTGGTTCCTCTGTAGTTCCTCTATGGTTCCTCTGTGGTTCCTCTGTAGTTCCTTTATGGTTCCTCTGTGGTTCCTCTGTGGTTCCTCTATGGTTCCTATGTGGTTCCTCTGTAGTTCCTCTGGTTCCTCTGGAGTTCCTCTATGGTTCCTCTGTGGTTCTTCTGGGATTTCTCTGTGGTTCCTCTGGGGTTTCTCTGTAGTTCCTCTATGGTTCCTCTGGGGTTCCACTGTAGTTCCTCTGTGGTTCCTCTGGGGTTTCTCTGTGGTTTCTCTATGATTCCTCTGGGGTTTCTCTGTGGTTCCTCTATGGTTCCTCTGGGGTTCCTCTGGGGTTTCTCTGTGGTTCCTCTATGGTTCCTCTGGGGTTCCTCTGGGGTTTCTCTGTGGTTCCTCTATGGTTCCTCTGTGGTTCCTCTGGGGTTTCTCTGTGGTTCCTCTGTGGTTCCTCTATGGTTCATCTATGGTTCCTCTATGGTTCCTCTGTGGTTCATCTATGGTTCCTCTATGGTTCCTCTGTGGTTCCTCTATAGTTCATCTATGGTTCCTCTGTGGTTCCTCTATGGTTCCTCTGTGGTTCCTCTGTAGTTCCTCTATGGTTCCTCTGTGGTTCCTCTGTAGTTCCTCTATGGTTCCTCTGTGGTTCCTCTGTAGTTCCTTTATGGTTCCTCTGTGGTTCCTCTGTGGTTCCTCTATGGTTCCTATGTGGTTCCTCTGTAGTTCCTCTGGTTCCTCTGGAGTTCCTCTATGGTTCCTCTGTGGTTCTTCTGGGATTTCTCTGTGGTTCCTCTGGGGTTTCTCTGTAGTTCCTCTATGGTTCCTCTGGGGTTCCACTGTAGTTCCTCTGTGGTTCCTCTGGGGTTTCTCTGTGGTTCCTCTGTGGTTCCTCTGGGGTTTCTCTGTAGTTCCTCTATGGTTCCTCTGGGGTTCCACTGTAGTTCCTCTGTGGTTCCTCTGGAGTTCCTCTGGGGTTTCTCTGTGGTTCCTCTGTGGTTCCTCTGGGGTTTCTCTGTTGTTCCTCTATGGTTCCTCTGGGGTTCCACTGTAGTTCCTCTGTGGTTCCTCTGGAGTTCCTCTGGGATTTCTCTGTGGTTCCTCTGGGGTTTCTCTTTGGTTCCTCTGTGGTTCCTCTGGGGTTTCTCTGTGGTTCCTCTGTGGTTCCTCTGGGGTTTCTCTGTGGTTCCTCTATAGTTCCTCTGGGGTTCCACTGTAGTTTCTCTGGAGTTTCTCTATGATTCCTCTGGGGTTTCTCTGTGGTTCCTCTATGGTTCCTCTGGGGTTCCTCTGGGGTTTCTCTGTGGTTCCTCTATGGTTCCTCTGTGGTTCCTCTGGGGTTTCTCTGTGGTTCCTCTATAGTTCCTCTGGGGTTCCATTGTAGTTCCTCTGGAGTTTCTCTATGATTCCTCTGGGGTTTCTCTGGGGTTCCACTGTAGTTCCAATTGAGTTTCTCTATGATTCCTCTGTGGTTTCTCTGTGGTTCGTCTGGGGTTCCACTGTAGTTCCTCTGGAGTTTCTCTATGGTCCCTCTGTGGTTTCTCTGTGGTTCCTCTGGGGTTTCTCTGTGGTTCCTCTATAGTTCCTCTGGGGTTCCACTGTAGTTCCTCTGGAGTTTCTCTATGATTCCTCTGGGGTTTCTCTGTGGTTCCTCTATGGTTCCTCTGTGGTTCCTCTGGGGTTTCTCTGTGGTTCCTCTATAGTTCCTCTGGGGTTCCACTGTAGTTCCTCTGGAGTTTCTCTATGATTCCTCTGGGGTTTCTCTGTGGTTCCTCTATGGTTGCTCTGTGGTTCCTCTGGGGTTTCTCTGTGGTTCCTCTATAGTTCCTCTGGGGTTCCACTGTAGTTCCAATGGAGTTTCTCTATGATTCCTCTGGGGTTTCTCTGGGGTTCCACTGTAGTTCCAATGGAGTTTCTCTATGATTCCTCTGGGTTTTCTCTGTGGTTCGTCTGGGGTTCCACTGTAGTTCCTCTGGAGTTTCTCTATGGTCCCTCTGTGGTTCCTCTATGGTTCCTCTGGGGTTCCACTGTAGTTCCTCTGGAGTTTCTCTACTGTTCCTCTGTGGTTCTTTGATGGATCTCAAGCTCAGACCAGAGAGCTTTGTCCTTTTTAATCAGCTGGATGTAATAGGGACCTGTAGATGGCGGCGTTTAGCTGTTAGCTGTTTTTAGCCTGTTTTTTGGGCCCGTTCAGCTGGGGCCTCATGTGGCTGAAGGGCCTTGGCTTCCTCACTAACATCTGAGCCGCATAGGATCCAGTCCTGCTCAGCGGTTCTGCTCTGAGTAGCAGAATCAGGGGAACATCTGGGTCGGTCAGTCCTGCTCCACCATGAGCTTCTGCATCATCTGCTCTTCATATTAAATATTGTCTCTGAATATTAACATCTGCTTTTTATCTTCATAAACAGTTTAACTTTACATCAACTGTCCTTTCAAAGTAATAAAATATATTTATTTTAAACTTCTGACTGTTGTGACCAGTTTGTGTTCAACCATGAATTAACTATTAATACTCCGCATTAGAGAGCCGGCAGCCATGCTACCTCTGGAGAAGCTGCTGCCATCCACGGCTCAGGTGAGTGGTTCTGTTAGCACTGCTGGTCCATATTCCCACAGACCCTCAGAGCTGCTGGCTCCACATAAAGTTCCTCAGAAGGATTCATCTGCTGAGACTCTGATCAGGAGGAGAGAGGAAGCCTCCATCTAAATACAGAAAACTGAATCTTCTCCTTCTATGGGTCAGCAGCAGATCTCTATCCAGGGAGGAATTCCAGAGAGCCTTTAGCATTACTGATGTCATTATGGATGGAAAAACACATGGATGACTCTGGTTGAAATAAGGACTACAACCTGCAGGAAAAGAACTACAAAAAGCGCTCCAAATGTAGCTAAAATCTGAAGCCTTTTGTTCTAAACCCAAACATCTGAGGGTGAGAACAGGGAGAGACAATGTTAAACTCGGTGAGGGGAGCTGTGCCTCACGGTCTGACACGCATAGGATTGTGGGAAACCTTTCAGCTCCTAAGTGATAGATAGAAACATCAGGAGGTCCCTATGTTAAAGAAACTTTGTTAGGAAGCGTCCTGCTTGTCACGACCCGATTGGTCCCGGAGGAACGATTGGTCCTGCTCATGCGAGAACAGATATACATCTGGCTGTCCATAAATAATGTAATTATGGTACTAAAACTACTTATTTCTATCCTTAACTCACTAAAGAATGCTAATACATCTTTAAAAATGTTCTATGACTTTTGTCAGAAAATTTTGATGCTTTTTACATTTTCTCTATTAAACAGCTTCTCTGACGTCATCATGGGACACGCTCAGAGCAGTAAATCTGATTAAACAATGTTTATCTGCATTTTAGTTGTTTCTTTCTTTAGATTACGCATTATATACCATAATGTTCAAATGAAACTAAAACATAAAACTCAAAAAGACTAGATTTATGTTTAAATCCAAAGCAGAAAAAGTTAGCCACCAGAAGTAGCGTAGCATCCCATTTGCTGTGCAGATCGGGCAGAGACGACTAATAAAACAGAAATTTAAATGCAAGATTTAAATGCATTTATTCTCATAGAAAATACATTATTAACATTTAACACATCATATTACTATTTTTCGTGAGGGAAAATACACTATAGGTATTTTAAACAAAATAAAAGGATGATGACCCGGATGCATATCTGGATGCGCATGCGCGGAACACATCGTGCTTCCGGGATGGATTGGGTAGTGACACGGCTTCCTCTTCTATGGCGCTAGAGCTGTCTCAGTTTTCAGAAATACACACATGTGATTCATACATGCACCGTACAAGATCCATGGTCCATAACTAATTATAAATTAAATTACGAAGTAACAGTGGTCTTTAAACTTCACTGCATTTGTGTGTAGATTTTTTAGACTCTCCTGACTCTCCTCGATACACAAATGCATTTTTAACCTCTTAAAACCCACATGATCGCCGGCGACCTTAAGTGAGGGTAATAATTCAGAATGCATGAAATTCCACTGGTAAAATTTTTACCAGCAGGTGGAGCTATTGTGCGCAGCTCCAAGCTGACACCAATCTTTATTACTGATGTTCAAAAAAGACCTGTTAATTCCAAGAATAAAAAAAAAACAACTTTGAGTCTGTTGGGATCTGGGGATGTACCACCTTCCACCAGCAGAGTGCGCCGTGGGTCTCCTGGGCTGGAGCCCTCCAGCACACCTGAGACGCATCTACTCATCAGGAGACCTGCCCTTCTTAAGCAGCTGCCAGACCTTTCTTCGACGCCGCAGTGTTGACCTTAGTTTGGTTAGCAACCTGAGCCTCTGATACCTGAAGAATCTAAGTTGCCTCTAAGTGAGAAAACTGGTTCTAACCCTCCTCTGTCTTTGCTCACAGGAAACCTGTCTCAAGCCTGAAGCTCTGGGTGAGCTTAACCTGCCTTCCAGCCCTGGTGAGCCAAACCTGAAGATTCCTATTTTGATTCCCCCTGCTGCTCTCTGTGAAGAGCTGGAAACTCTGATCAAGGTCTGCCATTCAAAGTCAGAAGCTAGACGCTGCAGCTGCTTGTGCACTCTGCTGAACCAACAGTCTCTGGACCCAACGGTTCCCTCTCTCACAAGAGAAGCCTGGACTCCTTCAAGGTAGAATCAGAATTATCTAAAGGACTCTTTAATCATCTGTCTGCCCAGCTAATCAAACTATCATCTCTGCAGACTTCAGTGAACCCAACCCGGACCTGTTCCAGATCCTGTTCATGTCTTTGTGTCAACAACCTTTAATAAACTCTGTTAAAGTTTTACCCAGCCTCTGTTGTGTTCTGCATGTGGGTTTGAATTAAAACCAATCATGACAGAACACTGCGGCCAAACACAAAGCCCAGCAGATCACCTCTGGAGGAGGCTTGAGGAACAGGACGCTCAGATCCTTGGACATGCGCATACCCTCCGTGAGTTACACACTAAAGTTGAACATCAGAACCAAATGCTACAAACGTTTGCCAGCTACATGGGAAATGCTAATGCCACGCCAGCAGTACGTCCCGTTCCGGATCCACTTCCACCTCTAAGGTCACCGGACGTCATTTCCTGAGTTCCGCCTGAAAGATTTTCAGGTAACCAAAGGGATTGTAAAGGATTTTTGTTTCAGTGTCGTTTACTTTTTGAGCAATCTCCCGGCAGTTTTCCGAATGATAGAAAAAAAATATCCTTCATTCTCTCTCAACTCACTGGACGAGCTCTTGAATGGGCGGAGGCAAGGTTCTCTTCAGAGTCCAGTTTTTCTTGTACATTTTCCGAGTTCATATCTGAGTTTTCCCAAGTATTTAACCATGACTCAGATAAAACAATTGATTCCCGAGCCCTGCTAAATTTAAAACAGGGAAATTCTACAGTGGCTGAGTTCTCCATTGACTTCCGGGTTAAAGCCGCAGCCTCAGGTTGGAACGAGTGTGCACTTAAGAGTGCTTATTTTAAGGCTTTAAATGATAACATCAAGGATGAACTAGCCACAATCGACGAACCAGCTAGTTTGGAAGACTTAATCCGTTTAACCATCAGACTGGATAACAGACTCCGAACTAGAAATAACTCTAGACGAAGAAGTCTAAATTTTTCTGTGTCAGCTCCTGCATTTAACAATGCTTCTGTTTTTTCTGGACCCGCAGAACCCAGTTCCAAGCCAAAGTCTAAGAACCAGACTCTTTCTGTGCCTGTCCAAGTGTCTCACTCAGATGGAGCGGAGGTCGAACCCATGCAGATTGGACACACAAGGCTATCCCCTGAGGAAAGACAACGAAGATTTAGAGGCAATCTGTGTCTGTACTGTGGTGAGACTGGCCATTTCATAGCTTCATGCCCGGCTAAGTCAAAAGCCAGGGCCCGTCAGAGGAATTGAGGAGTCTGACGGGCCATCTGAAAACTGAAAAAACTCCTCATCTGATGTTGCCTGCTATTCTTTTTTTCTCCAACCAGAATCTCACCTTGTCGGCTTTCATTGACTCTGGGTGTGAAAGAAATCTCATTGATTCAGATCTGGTCCAGCAATTAAATATTGAGACTGTCCCTTTATCTAAGCCTCTCAGAGTTTCCGCTATTGATGGAAAGAAGCTTCATCAAGTCACTCATCAGACACAACCTCTAGAACTTTTAATCTCTGGAAACCATCGTGAAACATTAACGTTTTTTGTTTTTCCCTCTGCATGCTCCCCTCTGGTGCTGGGATTCGAGTGGCTGGAACGTCATAACCCCCATATCAATTGGGCTGAACGCCACATTGAGTCTTGGTCCACTTCCTGTCACGTGTCATGCCTTCGTTCTGCGGCTCCTGCTATTCAGTCCCCTAGAGGTAGGGGGGAGATGGACTCTCCTGACCTTACTTCTGTTCCTCCCGAGTATCACGATCTGGCACCAGTCTTCAGTAAGGTCAGTGGAACGTCTCTTCCACCTCACAGACCATATGACTGCGCCATAGATTTACTACCAGGAGCCCCCTTTCCCAGCAGTAGACTATACAACATCTCCAAAGCTGAACGCGAGACCATGGAAAAATACATCAATGAATCTCTAGCTGCTGGAATTATTCGTCTTCATCTCCTCTTGGTGCTGGTTTCTTTTTTGTGGGTAAGAAGGATGGTTCCCTACGACCCTGTATAGATTACAGAGGCTTAAATCAGATAACCGTCAAAAATAAGTACCCCCTACCATTACTGGCATCAGCGTTTGAACCTGTTCATGGTGCAACAGTGTTCACTAAACTCGATTTGAGAAACGCTTATCACCTCCTTAGAATAAGAGAAGGAGACGAATGGAAGACAGCCTTTAAGACCCCCTTAGGCCAATCTGAGTATTTGGTCATGCCTTTTGGTCTCACAAACGCTCCTGCTTGCTTCCAAGCTCTAGTCAACGACGTCCTCAGAGATTTTTTGAACGTATTCGTTTTTGTGTACATCGATGATATTTTGATCTACTCCAAGAACCTCTCTGACCACAAGAAACATGTTCGTCTGGTTCTTCAGAGACTTTTGGAAAACAAACTCTTTGTGAAAGCAGAAAAATGTGAATTTCACCAACCATCTGTCACTTTTTTAGGGTTTGTGCTCCAGGGCGGGCAGGTGAAGCCATCCGAAGACAAGATAAAGGCAGTTCTGGACTGGCCGACTCCTGAAAACCCCAAACAGCTTCAGAGATTCCTTGGGTTTGCAAACTTTTACAGACGCTTCATAAGAAACTATAGTCAAACAGCTCTACCTCTCACAACTCTGACTTCTGTGAAGACCTTTCAATGGACACCTGAAGCCCAGAACGCTTTTGATAAATTAAAGAACCTGTTTTCCAGAGCACCCATCCTTATTCAGCCAGACCCCTCTAAGCAGTTTATCTTAGAGGTGGACGCATCTGACTCCGGTGTTGGAGCTGTTTTATCTCAGCAATCTGACTCAGACCAGAAAACTCACCCCTGTGCTTTTTTTCACGCAGACTCTCACCAGCGGAGCAAAATTATGATGTTGGAGACCAAGAACTTCTAGCCATTAAACTCGCCCTGGAGGAATGGAGAAACTGGCTCGAGGGGGCCGAGCATCCAGTATTGGTTTGGACAGACCACAAAAACCTGGCTTATCTCCAATCGGCAAAACGATCCAACCCACGTCACTCTAGATGGTCATTATTCTTTTCCCGTTTCAACCTCATTATTTCTTACAGACCTGGATCGAAGAACGTCAAGCCCGATTCTCTCTCTCGTCTGTACTCCACTGATCAACCTGAGACACCCGAGCCTGTTCTTCCTGCCTCCTGTACTGTTGGAGTCGTTTCCTGGGAGATCACTGATCTCATCAACTCTGCCCTAGCCTCTGAACCTGACCCAGGTAACGGCCCTCCAAATAAAACTTATGTTCCATCTTCCGTCAGCTCCCGCCTGATCCAGTGGATGCATGCAGCTAAGTTTTCCGCCCATCCTGGAGTGAGCAGAATCATTGCCCTCATTACAAGACGTTTCTGGTGGCCATCACTACACAAGGACGTTAAGGAGTACGTTTTGGCATGTCCCATCTGCGCCAGAAACAAGACCTCTCATCAACCACCTTCTGGCCTGCTGCATCCTCTACCTGTTCCAACCCGTCCTAGGTCACATATCGCCGTAGATTTTGTCACAGGTCTCCCGATTTCCAGAGGTATGTCCACCATTTTAACCATCGTCGACCGTTTTTCCAAGGCCTGTCACTTAATTCCCCTCAGGAAACTTCCCACGGCTTTCCAGACGGCCTAGCTTCTGGTGAAGCATGTTTTCCGACTCCATGGTATTCCACAAGAAATCCTCTCTGACCGCGGTCCTCTGTTCATCTCACAGGTCTGGAAAGCTTTCTGTTCCGCGTTAAACTGTAAATCCTCCCTCACCTCTGGTTATCACCCACAGTCTAACGGGCAGACGGAGAGGATGAATCAACAACTAGAGTCCACTCTCCGCTGCCTGACATCTAACAACCCTACTGACTGGAGTCAGTTTCTGACCTGGATCGAATACGCCCATAACTCTTTAAGATCTGCTTCTACTGGTTTATCCCCGTTCCAGGTTTCCATCGGTTATCAGCCTCCACTCTTCCCTGCAGACGAGAGAGAGATAACCGTCAGATTAGTCCATCACCACATCCAAACGCTTCGCTGACTCTAAGAGACGTCCTGCCCCTGAATATACCGTAGGCCAAGAGGTATGGTTATCAGGTTATCAACACGTGACATTCCCCTAAAAGCCATGTCCAAGAAGCTGTCACCCCGGTTCATCGGCCCATATAAGATAGCTCAGATAATCAACCCCTCTGCTGTCCGCCTGCACCTGCCACCGAATCTTCGTATCCATCCCATGTTCCATGTCTCCCAAGTCAAACCTGTCATTTCTAGCTCCCTGTGTCCACCATCCGACTCCCCTCCACCTGCTCTGTACGTCGATGGTCATCCGGCCTTCACTGTTCGCCGGATCGTGGAATCCCGTCAGCGAGGTCGCGGTTGGCAGTACCTCGTCGATTGGGAGGGCTACGGTCCGGAGGACCGCACCTGGGTTCCTGTTTCATACATCCTCGATCCGTCCCTGATCGAGGAATATGAGAGCTCCCTCCCGTCGACATCCTCAGGACCGCCAAGAGGCGGTCGTTGAGAGGGGGGTACTGTTGGGATCTGGGGATGTTACACCTTCCTCCAGCAGAGTGCGCCGTGGGTCTCCTGGGCTGGAGCCCTCCAGCACACCTGAGACGCATCTACTCATCAGGAGACCTTCCCTTCTTAAGCAGCTGCCAGACCTTTCTTCGACGCCGCAGTGTTGACCTTAGTTTGGTTAGCAACCTGAGCCTCTGTTACCTGAAAGAATCTAAGTTGTCTCTAAGTGAGAAAACTGGTTCTAACCTTCCTCTGTCTTTGCTCACAGGAAACCTGTCTCAAGCCTGAAGCTCTGGGTGAGCTTAACCTGCCTTCCAGCCCTGGTGAGCCAAACCTGAAGATTCCTATTTTGGATTCCCCCTGCTGCTCTCTGTGAAGAGCTGGAAACTCTGATCAAGGTCTGCCATTCAAAGTCAGAAGCTAGACGCTGCAGCTGCTTGAGTACTCTGCTGAACCAACAGTCTCTGGACCCAACGGTTCCCTCTCTCACAAGAGAAGCCTGGATCCCGTCAAGGTAGAATCAGAATTATCTAAAATGACTCTTTAATCATCTGTCTGCCCAGCTAATCAAACTATCATCTCTGCAGACTTCAGTGAACCCAACCCGGACCTGTTCCAGATCCTGTTCATGTTTTTGTGTCAACATCTTAAACTCTGTTAAACTTTTACCCAGCCTCCGTTGTGTTCTGCATGTGGGTTTGAATTAAAAACCAATCATGACAGAGTCATGTTTGAGTTGATGCAGGTTGGTCTGTGTTCTAGTTTTGTTTTTATTTATTTATTTTTATATATTAGGAAACTAAAGGGTGTTAGCTTGCAGAATAGGCGAGGATTACCCAAAATGAGGTGGATGTTAAGAGGCTAACAGGGGATGATTTGCAAGCAATCACAGAGCTACCTTGTATAAGCCCATCCCAAGAAACTGACCCCCAGATTCTGTATCCTCAGTCACAGCTCCGCTCCAGACCGCCTGCTCAAAGCAAAGCCATCTTGCTCTGCTACGACTTCCTTGGAGCTGGAGGAGAGCATGCGCAATATTATTTAATTCATAGGAGAAAAACATGTGGTAGTGAACGCTTCATTTAATGACATATTAAACTCAGCATCAGCACATTTTTGCTGTGGATCTTTGTAAAAGGACTAATCATACAGGCACACTGGGGCATGTCAGGACGGTCTCAAAATCCACATAAAAATGCAGTGAAGGTTAAAGACCACTGGTACTTTGGAATTTAATTTATAATTGTTTATGGAGTAGAAATACTTTGGCGAATCATGTGCTGTGCATGCATGAATCACATGTATATTTGTGAAACTTCAGACCGATTCAACTTCATATGCTTCTGCCATATTGAAGAAGGGGAGCCTCACACCTCACAATATTGTTTCATGGAGTAATGTGCCACCTTCTGGTGTGAGTGTGCAACTACAAATTAAGGATATTAGCCAAGTCATTCAATTCAAATTCAGTGTATTTCTATAGCTCCAATTCACATCATGTCATCTCAGGTCACTTTATAGATCCAGTTCACCAGATCATCCAGTCAGATTGATTCAAAGTTTTCTATCTAAGGAAAACCAGCTGATTGCATCGACTCATTGACTCTTAGGCTTAGACTTAGATTTATTTTGTCATTTTGTATACATGAATGTATACAAAAAGAAATTTCGTTAAGAACAGCTCTCTAGACAATTTCAATTTTTTAAGTGCAGCCTTGAAAAACGGTAAAAAAAATACATAAAATAGTCCTATATACATATGACTGCATATTTACAGTTCTAACATATATAAATAATAAAATATAATAAAATACAATAAAATAACCATTTTACACAACAGTTCATCAGTGTGATGGCGGTGGGGAAGAAGCTGCTGCAGAACCTGCTGGTCCTGCATTGAATGCTGTGAAGCCTCTTCCCAGAGGGCAGCAGTGTCATGATGGGTCTCTGTGATTGAACCCACATGCAGAACACCACACGAAGCAGGGTAAACGTTTAACAGTTTATTAAGGAGATGCAAAAACACAGAGTATCAAAGCACTGGTTCTGGTACTGGTCCAGGACTCGGTTTCACAGAGAATCTGTAGAGAGGGATTGTTTGGTTAGCCAGGCTGTAGTGATAGCTTGGCAGAGTTTGGATCTTGGTTTGTACCTTGATGAGGTTCAGACTGTTCAGTAGAGGGAGGGAACCGGTTGGGTCCAGAGACTGTGATTCCAGCAGTGGGTTCAGCAGCGACAGAGCTTTGCTTCAGGCTAGCAAGATTCAGACCTTGAGTTGTTCTCCTAGTTCTCTCCTGAGAACTGGTTGGGAGATTCAGACTGAGGATCTTCAGGTTTGGCTTCTTCGGGCAGGCAGGCAGGTTTCCAAACATGAGCTCCTCCAGAGCTACTGAGTTCAGTCGGGTTTCCTTTGAGCAGAGAGGACAGAGACTGGTTAGGATCAGGTTACTCTCTAGAGCAGACAGAGATTCTTAGTTCAGGTTGAGGCTCAGGTTCCGCTAACCAAAACTGGTCAACACTCCGGCGCTGAAGACAGGTCTGGTCGCTGCTTAAGTAGGAAGGTCTCCTGATGAGCTGATGATCCTCAGGTGTGTAGAAGGCTCCAGCTCAGGAGACCCACAGCGCTCTCTGCTGGAGACAGGTGGCAGATTTCCAGATCCCAACAAGCAGGGAGAACAGTCCATGGTGGGGGGGTGAGGGGTCATTGATGATGTCACGGGCTCGGGACACCCAGCGCTGGGATGAAATGTCTTTAATGGAGGGAAGAGGAGCCCCCATGATCCTCTCTGCTGTTCTCACCTTCTTCCAGTCTGAGGCGCTGCAGCCTCCACACCACACAGTGAGACAGCTGCTCAGAACGCTCTCTATGGTGCTTCTGGAGAAGGTGGGGAGGATGGGGGGGCAGGAAGTCCAAGCGCTTCTGGGCCCTTTGGACCAGTGAGGTGGTGTTTCCAGTCCAGGTGAGGGTGTCTGTGATGAATGTGGTGCTGCTGACCACCTCTGCAGCTGAGCTGTTGATGAGCAGTGGAGCGTGGTTAGGCCGCTTCTTCCTGAAGTCCACCATCATCTCCTTGGTCTTCTCCACCTTCAGGATCAGGCTGTTATTTCTGCACCACCAGCTGCTCCACCTCCTCTCTGTAGTCCATGTCGTTGTCGTCTCTGATGAGGCCCACCATGTGGTGTCGTCTGCAAACTTCAGGTCTCTAATAGGGTGTGTAACATTTGTTGGGCTGAAAATGGCATATTTGCTGTTCTATGAGCCCTAATGCAGCCTGGTTAAAAGCCCTAGAATGAAACCACAGGTTTCTTCCTTTTATGGTTTGCTATGATTGGTTGGTTTACAACGTGCGAAGCAGCTGAGTAAAGATGCATCATAGCAACAAGCACTCACTCACTTAAACATCAGATTGATTATATGGTAGGGTGATAAGACGTCCTCTTTTTCCGGAACATGTCCTACTTTTCAAACCTGAAAAAATGTACGGGGGGAATTTAAACATAGTCAGGGATTTTGGGCGAGTACAGCGCAGCCGGAGCTGTCAGCTCCGGGGCTGGTCCAGGAACCCTGGCAGACAGGGACGGAGCGATGATGGTAGCCGCGGCCCCATGTGTCATGATTTTACTTAAAGTTCAGACCCAAATAATGAAGACCGAACAGGGAGACCAGGGGAAAAGGTTTAACAGGTTTATTGAAGAGATCATGCAGAGAGAAGTGTTGCTCTGAACACTGCTCAACCGGAACTGAAAAGTGAAGGAAAGACACAGCGATTAGTTCAGGCTCAGTGGGAAATTTGTGTCATGAACTTGGAGAAGAGGATCTGATTGCCGACTCACGTTTCCAGAGAAGTTGTTGAATCTTTGACTCCAGTCTGTATGCTGTTTTTCCAGTGTTTGTCTGATTCGGTGAAGGGCAGAACAGGGTTTACCCAGAATGAGGTCGTTTGTAGGTGAACAGAGAAGCTGACTGCCACTTAGATTTCCTGCGGTACTTGAAACGGGTCATAGTGGAGATGAATCCCTTTCTCAATATGAAGCTCAAACGATCTCTTGGGGAAAGTAGGGCCAAACCTCCTTTTTGTAACCCCAGCTCAGCTTGAAGCTCAGCTGATCCTTCCAGGGACAGAAGGTCCAAAAAAATCCAGTTTGCAGGATGACTTCCTGCCAAGAGGCAAAGACAAAAACAATGATAAAACTCATGTTGACATGAACTCAGTTTGACTCAGCAAAACTCAGCTTGGCTAGGGTAGGGGAGACCAGGGGCTAGTTGTCACACTTTTTACATTCATATATAAATATTAGAATCAGAACACCTTATATAAAAAACATATATATCAGATGAAAGACCAAAGTCTCAGGTATATATTTTGTATTCAGGTCATTTTTATATCTTATTACTGTGCAGAGCTATAAGCGATCTAATGGAGATTGTCACCATGTGACAAGTTTCCCCTCCACAGGGTAAGTTGTCATACTTTATGGGATAAGATGTGACACTGGATTTTGCTACCAATAAAATAATGGCAAAATTAAAGCTAACTCTTTTTTTTATGTTAAGTGAACAAATGACAATAACTCAATTTTACTGCTTATAAAATAATATGCAACAAGCATTACAAAACTTAAACTGGTGCATGAACAAAAGGAAATTTCACGAGTCAGACACCTCAACTGAGCTGCAGTTTAAGCATAGATTATGTAGGTTGAATTGGCAGGAGCACATGCATCATATGAAATAACATGAAATAAAATGAAATATTATGAAACAATGATTATAAAACATTGATTATAAAACTGATTATGGGAAAAAGGAAAACCTAAAAAAAACTGAATTTATTAGTCACAATCCTCTTCTGAGTTACAGTTTTGGCATATGTAGACTGAATTGCCAGGTGTGCATTCTTCATGTGCCCCTCCCTTGCATATCATGCACTGAACCCATGTTTCTCAAGGGGGCTGTTTTCAAATGGCTCTATGCAGACCAGGCACATGGAATCATCTTCTGATGAGGAGTCGTCTGGAGTTTTTCTTGTCCTCTGTTTCTTTCCTGTTTTAGATTTGGTTGCCTTGCATTTCTTTTTGAACAGTCTTTTCTTTCCTTGTGCCTGCCTTTCAGCTTCAAGTGCCTCCTTCTCACGTGTGTCAGTGAGAATAGAAGTTTTTCTCTTCTTTTTCTTGGGTGCAACTTTTTTTTTCTTGGACCAGCTTTTGGATAAGGCCGGATATCCTCTGGAGAAAATGTGTTAGTGGAGGAATGCTGGGTCACTAGGGCCTTGAATAGCTTCTTGGATGGTGCCTGGGCCTGGAGCAGCTGGGCCAGTGCTGGGTGCAGGAATAGGTGGGAAGGTGTTTGGGTTTGGTAGAGCTGGATCCTGGTAGGGGTAATCTGAGACGTAAGAAGGCACAAAATCTGTCTCCAAGAGAGCAGAAGAGCATGAAAAGAGTCGCACAGCTTGTGTGCGCGTTGAAGAGCATGAGAAGACCCGCACAGCTTGTGTGAATGCAGAAGAGCATGAGAACAGTCGCACAGCTTGTGTGCGGGCAGAAGAGCATGAGAAGACCCGCACAGCTTGTGTGCTCGTTGAAGAGCATGAGAAAAGTCGCACAGCTTGTGTGAAGGCAGAAGAGCATGAGAAGAGTTGCACAGCTTGCGTGAAGGCAGAAGAGCATGAGAAGAGTCGCACAGCTTATGTGAAGGCAGAAGAGCATGAGAAGACCCGCACAGCTTGTGTGCGGGCAGAAGAGCATGAGAAGAGTTGCACAGCTTGTGTGAAGGCAGAAGAGCATGAGAAGAGTTGCACAGCTTGCGTGAAGGCAGAAGAGCATGAGAAGAGTTGCACAGCTTGTGTGAAGGCAGAAGAGCATGAGAAGAGTTGCACAGCTTGCGTGAAGGCAGAAGAGCATGAGAACAGTCGCACAGCTTGTGTGCGGGCAGAAGAGCATGAGAAGAGTTGCACAGCTTGTGTGAAGGCAGAAGAGCATGAGAAGAGTTGCACAGCTTGCGTGAAGGCAGAAGAGCATGAGAACAGTCGCACAGCTTGTGTGCGGGCAGAAGAGCATGAGAAGACCCGCACAGCTTGTGTGAATGCAGAAGAGCATGAGAACAGTCGCACAGCTTGTGTGCGGGCAGAAGAGCATGAGAAGAGTCGCACAGCTTGTGTGAATGCAGAAGAGCATGAGAACAGTCGCACAGCTTGTGTGAATGCAGAAGAGCATGAGAAGACCCGCACAGCTTGTGTGAATGCAGAAGAGCATGAGAACAGTCGCACAGCTTGTGTGCGGGCAGAAGAGCATGAGAAGACCCGCACAGCTTGTGTGCTCGTTGAAGAGCATGAGAAAAGTCGCACAGCTTGTGTGAAGGCAGAAGAGCATGAGAAGACCCGCACAGCTTGTGTGCGGGCAGAAGAGCATGAGAAGAGTTGCACAGCTTGTGTGAAGGCAGAAGAGCATGAGAAGAGTTGCACAGCTTGCGTGAAGGCAGAAGAGCATGAGAAGAGTTGCACAGCTTGTGTGAAGGCAGAAGAGCATGAGAAGAGTCGCACAGCTTGTGTGAAGGCAGAAGAGCATGAGAAGAGTTGCACAGCTTGCGTGAAGGCAGAAGAGCATGAGAAGAGTTGCACAGCTTGCGTGAAGGCAGAAGAGCATGAGAAGAGTTGCACAGCTTGCGTGAAGGCAGAAGAGCATGAGAAGAGTTGCACAGCTTGCGTGAAGGCAGAAGAGCATGAGAAGAGTCGCACAGCTTGTGTGAAGGCAGAAGAGCATGAGAAGAGTTGCACAGCTTATGTGAAGGCAGAAGAGCATGAGAAGAGTCGCACAGCTTGTGTGAAGGCAGAAGAGCATGAGAACAGTCGCACAGCTTGTGTGCGGGCAGAAGAGCATGAGAAGAGTCGCACAGCTTATGTGAAGGCAGAAGAGCATGAGAACAGTCGCACAGCTTATGTGAAGGCAGAAGAGCATGAGAAGAGTCGCACAGCTTGTGTGAAGGCAGAAGAGCATGAGAAGAGTCGCACAGCTTGTGTGAAGGCAGAAGAGCATGAGAAGAGTTGCACAGCTTGTGTGCGCGTTGAAGACCATGAGAAGAGTTGCACAGCTTGTGTGCGGGCAGAAGAGCATGAGAAGAGTTGCACAGCTTGTGTGAAGGCAGAAGAGCATGAGAAGAGTTGCACAGCTTGTGTGAAGGCAGAAGAGCATGAGAAGAGTTGCACAGCTTGTGTGCGCGTTGAAGACCATGAGAAGAGTTGCACAGCTTGTGTGCGGGCAGAAGAGCATGAGAAGAGTTGCACAGCTTGTGTGAAGGCAGAAGAGCATGAGAAGAGTTGCACAGCTTCTGTGAAGGCAGAAGAGCATGAGAAGAGTTGCACAGCTTGCGTGCACGCAGAAGAGCATGAGAAGAGTCGCACAGCTTGTGTGCGGGCAGAAGAGCATGAGAAGAGTTGCACAGCTTGTGTGCGGGCAGAAGAGCATGAGAAGAGTTGCACAGCTTATGTGAAGGCAGAAGAGCATGAGAAGAGTTGCACAGCTTGTGTGCAGGCAGAAGAGCATGAGAAGAGTTGCACAGCTTGTGTGCGGGCAGAAGAGCATGAGAAGAGTTGCACAGCTTGTGTGCAGGCAGAAGAGCATGAGAAGAGTTGCACAGCTTGCGTGTGGGCAGAAGAGCATGAGAAGAGTTGCACAGCTTGCGTGTGGGCAGAAGAGCATGAGAAGAGTTGCACAGCTTGTGTGCGGGCAGAAGAGCATGAGAAGAGTTGCACAGCTTGTGTGCACGCAGAAGAGCATGAGAAGAGTTGCACAGCTTGCGTGTGGGCAGAAGAGCATGAGAAGAGTTGCACAGCTTGCGTGTGGGCAGAAGAGCATGAGAAGAGTTGCACAGCTTGTGTGCAGGCAGAAGAGCATGAGAACAGTCGCCAAGGTTGCGTGCATGCAGAAGAGCATGAGAAGAGTCGCACAGCTTGCGTGTGGGCAGAAGAGCATGAGAAGAGTTGCACAGCTTGCGTGCGGGCAGAAGAGCATGAGAAGAGTTGCACAGCTTGCGTGTGGGCAGAAGAGCATGAGAAGAGTTGCACAGCTTGCGTGTGGGCAGAAGAGCATGAGAAGAGTCGCACAGCTTGTGTGCAGGCAGAAGAGCATGAGAACAGTCGCCAAGGTTGCGTGCATGCAGAAGAGCATGAGAAGTGTTGCACAGCTTGCCTGCGCGCAGAAGAGTGGGCGTGCAGAAGAGCATACCATAGAACCTTGTTCATCTCTCTATCATAGAACCTGGTTTATCTTTGGACCAGAGTCTCTGAAAAATAAGCTGATTAGCCAGTCACTTCATTTGGATGGGATTAAACTGATTTCAGATAATAAAGTAAAAAATCTTGGTGTTGTTTTTGATCAGGACCTGTCATTTAAATCCCAGATCAAAGAGGTTTCTAGAATTTCCTTCTTTCATCTGAGGAACTTTGCAGAAATGAGCAATCTCCTGTCCAGGGGTGATGCTGAGAAACTAGTCCATGCATTTGTTACTTCAAGGCTGGACTATTGTAATTCTTTACTATCAGGAAGTCCACAAACTGTAGTTAAAGCCTTCAGCTGATCCAAAATGCTGCAGCCAGAGTTCTGATTAAAATGAAAAAGAGAGATCATATCTCTCCTATCCTGGCTTCTCTTCATTGGCTTCCTGTTAAATCCAGAATTGAATTTAAAATCCTCCTTCTCACATATAAAGCCTTAAATGGCCAAGCTCCATCTGATATCAGAGATCTGATTGTTCCTTATGTTCCTAACAGAGCACTTCACTCTCAATCTGCAGGTTTACTAGTGGTTCCTAGAATTTCTAAAAGTAGAATGGGAGGCAGATCTTTTAGTTATCAGGCTCCTCTCCTGTGGAACCAACTACCAGTTTTAGTCCGTGAGGCAGACACCCTGTCTACTTTTAAGACTAGGCTTAAAACTTTCCTTTTTGATAAAGCTTCTAGTTAGAGTGGCTCAGGTTATCCTGAGCTATCTCTATAGTTCTGCTGCTATAGGCTTAGACTTCTGGAGGACATAGGGACCCCCATTTCATCATTCTGCTTCATTCTATCTCTATTCTCCCACTCTGCAGAATCTGTTAGTTCAATCTCTAACGTTCTGCTCTCTCTGCTTTTTCTCATAGTAGCTTCATCTGGTCTGTTCCTGTTTGGCTGTGACTCCATCCTGGAGAGAAATATCAGCTGTGCTGCTGCCATCAACACCTTTGTTTCTAGATGTAGGAGCTTGGCCGGTTTTCCAGTGTAGTCCTGTTTCTCTGACTGTGACTAACTGGATGTGCTCTCTTCGTCCTCTGACATGGGAGCTGGCTCGGAGCTCGTCTGCCTGGCTGTGTGTTTCCTGGACGGGGCCGCCTTTTACAGCTGCTTTTTGTGTCTCTGCTTCTGTCTCCTTGAACCCCAGTGGGCCTCAGCAGATGGCCGCTCACACTGAGCCTGATTCTGCTGGAGGTTTCTTCCTGTTCAGTTTTTCCTCTCCACTGTCGCTACAAGCATGCTTAGTTCAATTCAATTCAGTTTATTTATATAGCGCCAAATTCACAACACATGTCATCTCAAGGCACTTTACAGTTCAACCAGATCATTAGTGTGAGGGATTGCTGAAGAGTCAATGAGTCAATGCAATCAACTGGTTTTCCTTAGATAGAAAACTTTTTATCAATTTGACTGTATGATCTGTTTGAACTGTAAAGTGCCTTGAGATGACGTGTTGTGAATTTGGCGCTATATAAATAAACTGAATTGAATTGAATTGAATAGATGAACCAGGTTCTATGGTAGAGAGATGAACAAGTTTCTATGGTAGAGAGACCCTTTAACGACCGACCCCCAGAATCATAGACATGTTTCAGATATTACAGGCTAACGATGGAACCAAATGACCCATTCATTGGTTACCATTTGCATGTTTCCAAGTGATACAAAGCTTGGTCTTTATAAGACTCAAACTCACTTTGGATCCAGACATTTGAATTCAGAAAGCTTCCTGGATAGGTGGAGAAACGTCTTCAAATGTGGGAAACCAAGTCCAGTGGATATTTTTTGAATTTTTACGGTATGGTAGAGAGATGAAATACGTTCTATGGTGGAGAGATGAACCAGGTTCTATGGTAGAGAGATGAACCAGGTTCTATGGAAGAGAGATGAACCAGGTTCTATGGAAGAGAGATGAACCAGGTACTATGGTAAAGAGATGAACCAGGTTCTATGGTAGAGAGATGAACCAGGTTCTATGGTAGAGAGATGAACCAGGTTCTATGGTAGAGAGATGAACAAGTTTCTATGATAGAGAGATGAACCAGGTTCTATGGAAGAGAGATGAACCAGGTACTATGGTAAAGAGATGAACCAGGTTCTATGGTAGAGAGATGAACCAGGTTCTATGGTAGAGAGATGAACCAGGTTCTATGGTAGAGAGATGAACAAGTTTCTATGATAGAGAGATGAACCAGGTTCTATGGAAGAGAGATGAACCAGGTTCTATGGTAGAGAGATGAACCAGGTTCTATGGTAGAGAGATGAACCAGGTTCTATGGAAGAGAGATGAACCAGGTTCTATGGTAGAGAGATGAACAAGTTTCTATGATAGAGAGATGAACCAGGTTCTATGGTAGAGAGATGAACCAGGTTCTATGGTAGAGAGATGAACAAGTTTCTATGATAGAGAGATGAACCAGGTTCTATGGAAGAGAGATGAACCAGGTTCTATGGTAGAGAGTTGAACCAGGTTCTATGGTATAGATGAACCAGGTTCTATGGAAGAGAGATGAACCAGGTTCTATGGTAGAGAGATGAACCAGGTTCTATGGTAGAGAGATGAACCAGGTTCTATGGTATAGATGAACCAGGTTCTATGGAAGAGAGATGAACCAGGTTCTATGGTAGAGAGATGAACCAGGTTCTATGGAAGAGAGATGAACCAGGTTATATGGAAGAGAGATGAACCAGGTTCTATGGTTGAGAGATGAACCAGGTTCTATGGTAGAGAGATGAACCAGGTTCTATGGTAGAGAGATGAACCAGGTTCTATGGAAGAGAGATGAACCAGGTTCTATGGAAAAGAGATGAACAAGTTTCTATGATAGAGAGATGAACCAGCTTCTGTGGAAGAGAGATGAACCAGGTTCTATGGTATAGATGAACCAGGTTCTATGGAAGAGAGATGAACCAGGTTCTATGGTAGAGAGATGAACCAGGTTCTATGGAAGAGAGATGAACCAGGTACTATGGAAGAGAGATGAACCAGGTTCTATGGAAGAGAGATGAACCAGGTTTTATGGAAGAGAGATGAACCAGGTTCTATGGTAGAGAGATGAACCAGGTTCTATGGAAGAGAGATGAACCAGGTTCTATGGAAGAGAGATGAACCAGGTTCTATGGAAGAGAGATGAACAAGTTTCTATGATAGAGAGATAAACCAGCTTCTGTGGAAGAGAGATGAACCAGGTTCTATGGTAGAGAGATAAACCAGGTTCTATGGTAGAGAGATGGACAAGTTTCTATGATAGAGAGATGAACCAGGTTCTATAGAAGAGAGATGAACCAGGTTCTATTGTAGAGAGTTGAATCAGGTTCTATGGTATAGATGAACCAGGTTCTATGGTAGAGAGATGAACCAGGTTCTATGGAGGAGAGATGAACCAGGTTCTATGGTAGAGAGATGAACCAGGTTCTATGGTATAGATGAACCAGGTTCTATGGAAGAGAGACGAACAAGTTTCTATGATAGAGAGATGAACCAGGTTCTATGGTAGAGAGATGAAATACGTTCTATGGTAGAGAGATGAACCAGGTTCTATGGTATAGATGAACCAGGTTCTATGGAAGAGAGATGAACCAGGTTCTATTGAAGAGAGATGAACCAGGTTCTATGGAAGAGAGATGAACCAGGTTCTATGGTAGAGAGATGAACCAGGTTCTATGGTAGAGAGATGAAATACGTTCTATGATGGAGAGATGAACCAGGTTCTATGGTAGAGAGATGAACCAGGTACTATGGTAAAGAGATGAACCAGGTTCTATGGTAGAGAGATGAACCAGGTTCTATGGTAGAGAGATGAACCAGGTTCTGTGGAAGAGAGATGAACCAGGTTCTATGGTAGAGAGATGAACCAGGTTCTATGGTAGAGAGATGAAATACGTTCTATGATGGAGAGATGAACCAGGTTCTATGGTAGAGAGATGAACCAGGTACTATGGTAAAGAGATGAACTAGGTTCTATGGTAGAGAGATGAACCAGGTTCTATGGTAGAGAGATGAACCACGTTCTATGGTAGAGAGATGAACCAGGTACTATGGTAGAGAGATGAACCAGGTTCTATGGTAGAGAGATGAACCAGGTTCTATGGAAGAGAGATGAACCGGGTTCTATGGTAGAGAGATGAACCAGGTACTATGGTAAAGGGATGAACCAGGTTCTATGGTAGAGAGATGAACCAGGTTCTATGGAAGAGAGATGAACCAGGTTCTATGGTAGAGAGATTAACCAGGTTCTATGGTAGAGAGATGAAATACGTTCTATGGTGGAGAGATGAACAAGGTTCTATGGTAGAGAGATGAACCAGGTTCTATGGTAGAGAGATGAACCAGGTTCTATGGTAGAGAGATGAAATACGTTCTATTGTGGAGAGATGAACCAGGTTCTATGGAAGAGAGATTAACCAGGTTCTATGGAAGAGAGATGAACCAGGTTCTATGGTAGAGAGATGAACCAGGTTCGATGGTATAGATGAACCAGGTTCTATGGAAGAGAGATGAACAAGTTTCTACGATAGAGAGATGAACCAGGTTCTATGGTAGAGAGATGAAATACGTTCTATGGTGGAGAGCTGAACCAGGTTCTATGGTAGAGAGATGAACCAGGTTCTATGGTATAGATGAACCAGGTTCTATGGAAGAGAGATGAACCATGTTCTATGGTAGAGAGATGAACCAGGTTCTATAGAAGAGAGATGAACCAGGTTCTATTGTAGAGAGTTGAACCAGGTTCTATGGTATAGATGAACCAGGTTCTATGGTAGAGAGATGAACCAGGTTCTATGGTAGAGAGATGAACCAGGTTCTATGGTAGAGAGATGAACCAGGTTCTATGGAAGAGAGATGAACCAGGTTCTATGGTAGAGAGATGAACCAGGTTCTATGGAAGAGAGATGAACCAGGTTCTATGGAAGAGAGATGAACCAGGTTCTATGGTAGAGAGATGAACCAGGTTCTATGGTAGAGATATGAACCAGGTTCTATGGAAGAGAGATGAACCAGGTTCTATGGTAGAGAGATGAACCAGGTTCTATGGTAGAGAGATGAAATACGTTCTATGATGGAGAGATGAACCAGGTTCTATGGTAGAGAGATGAACCAGGTACTATGGTAAAGAGATGAACCAGGTTCTATGGTAGAGAGATGAACCAGGTTCTATGGTAGAGAGATGAACCAGGTTCTATGGTAGAGAGATGAACCAGGTTCTATGGTAGAGAGATGAAATACGTTCTATGGTGGAGAGATGAACCAGGTTCTATGGTAGAGAGATGAACCAGGTTCTATGGTATAGATGAACCAGGTTCTATGGAAGAGAGATGAACCAGGTTCTATGGTAGAGAGATTAACCAGGTTCTATAGAAGAGAGATGAACCAGGTTCTATTGTAGAGAGTTGAACCAGGTTCTATGGTATAGATGAAACAGGTTCTATGGTAAAGAGATGAACCAGGTTCTATGGAGGAGAGATGAACCAGGTTCTATGGTAGAGAGATGAACCAGGTTCTATGGTATAGATGAACCAGGTTCTATGGAAGAGAGATGAACAAGTTTCTATGATAGAGAGATGAACCAGGTTCTATGGTAGAGAGATGAAATACGTTCTATGGTAGAGAAATGAACCAGGTTCTATGGTATAGATGAACCAGGTTCTATGGAAGAGAGATGAACCAGGTTCTATTGAAGAGAGATGAACCACGTTCTATGGTAGAGAGATGAACCAGGTTCTATGGAAGAGAGATGAACCAGGTACTATGGAAGAGAGATGAACCAGGTTCTATGGAAGAGAGATGAACCAGGTTCTATGGTAGAGAGATGAACCAGGTTCTATGGAAGAGAGATGAACCAGGTTCTATGGTAGAGAGATGAACCAGGTTCTATGGTAGAGAGATGAACCAGGTTCTATGGTAGAGAGATGAAATACGTTCTATGGTTTAGAGATGAACCAGGTTCTATGGTAGAGAGATGAACCAGGTTCTATGCTATAGATGAACCAGGTTCTATGGAAGAGAGATGAACCAGGTTCTATGGTAGAGAGATGAACCAGGTTCTATAGAAGAGAGATGAACCAGGTTCTATTGTAGAGAGTTGAACCAGGTTCTATGGTATAGATGAACCAGGTTCTATGGTAGAGAGATGAACCAGGTTCTATGGTAGAGAGATGAACCAGGTTCTATGGAAGAGAGATGAACCAGGTTCTATGGTAGAGAGATGGACAAGTTTCTATGATAGAGAGATGAACCAGGTTCTATAGAAGAGAGATGAACCAGGTTCTATTGTAGAGAGTTGAACCAGGTTCTATGGTATAGATGAACCAGGTTCTATGGTAGAGAGATGAACCAGGTTCTATGGAGGAGAGATGAACCAGGTTCTATGGTAGAGAGATGAACCAGGTTCTATGGTATAGATGAACCAGGTTCTATGGAAGAGAGATGAACAAGTTTCTATGATAGAGAGATGAACCAGGTTCTATGGTAGAGAGATGAAATACGTTCTATGGTAGAGAGATGAACCAGGTTCTATGGTATAGATGAACCAGGTTCTATGGAAGAGAGATGAACCAGGTTCTATTGAAGAGAGATGAACCAGGTTCTATGGAAGAGAGATGAACCAGGTTCTATGGTAGAGAGATGAACCAGGTTCTATGGTAGAGAGATGAAATACGTTCTATGATGGAGAGATGAACCAGGTTCTATGGTAGAGAGATGAACCAGGTACTATGGTAAAGAGATGAACCAGGTTCTATGCTAGAGAGATGAACCAGGTTCTATGGTAGAGAGATGAACCAGGTTCTATGGTAGAGAGATGAACCAGGTTCTATGGAAGAGAGATGAACCAGGTTCTATGGTAGAGAGATGAACCAGGTTCTATGGTAGAGAGATGAAATACGTTCTATGATGGAGAGATGAACCAGGTTCTATGGTAGAGAGATGAACCAGGTACTATGGTAAAGAGATGAACTAGGTTCTATGGTAGAGAGATGAACCAGGTTCTATGGTAGAGAGATGAACCACGTTCTATGGTAGAGAGATGAACCAGGTACTATGGTAGAGAGATGAACCAGGTTCTATGGTAGAGAGATGAACCAGGTTCTATGGTAGAGAGATGAACCAGGTTCTATGGAAGAGAGATGAACCGGGTTCTATGGTAGAGAGATGAACCAGGTACTATGGTAAAGGGATGAACTAGGTTCTATGGTAGAGAGATGAACCAGGTTCTATGGAAGAGAGATGAACCAGGTTCTATGGTAGAGAGATTAACCAGGTTCTATTGTAGAGAGATGAAATACGTTCTATGGTGGAGAGATGAACAAGGTTCTATGGTAGAGAGATGAACCAGGTTCTATGGTAGAGAGATGAACCAGGTTCTATGGTAGAGAGATGAAATACGTTCTATTGTGGAGAGATGAACCAGGTTCTATGGAAGAGAGATTAACCTGGTTCTATGGAAGAGAGATGAACCAGGTTCTATGGTAGAGAGATGAACCAGGTTCTATGGTATAGATGAACCAGGTTCTATGGAAGAGAGATGAACAAGTTTCTACGATAGAGAGATGAACCAGGTTCTATGGTAGAGAGATGAAATACGTTCTATGGTGGAGAGATGAACCAGGTTCTATGGTAGAGAAATGAACCAGGTTCTATGGTATAGATGAACCAGGTTCTATGGAAGAGAGATGAACCAGGTTCTATGGTAGAGAGATGAACCAGGTTCTATAGAAGAGAGATGAACCAGGTTCTATTGTAGAGAGTTGAACCAGGTTCTATGGTATAGATGAACCAGGTTCTATGGTAGAGAGATGAACCAGGTTCTATGGTAGAGAGATGAACCAGGTTCTATGGAAGAGAGATGAACCAGGTTCTATGGAAGAGAGATGAACCAGGTTCTATGGTAGAGAGATGAACCAGGTTCTATGGAAGAGAGATGAACCAGGTTCTATGGAAGAGAGATGAACCAGGTTCTATGGTAGAGAGATGAACCAGGTTCTATGGTAGAGATATGAACCAGGTTCTATGGAAGAGAGATGAACCAGGTTCTATGGAAGAGAGATGAACCAGGTTCTATGGTAGAGAGATGAACCAGGTTCTATGGTAGAGAGATGAAATACGTTCTATGATGGAGAGATGAACCAGGTTCTATGGTAGAGAGATGAACCAGGTACTATGGTAAAGAGATGAACCAGGTTCTATGGTAGAGAGATGAACCAGGTTCTATGGTAGAGAGATGAACCAGGTTCTATGGTAGAGAGATGAAATACGTTCTATGGTGGAGAGATGAACCAGGTTCTATGGTAGAGAGATGAACCAGGTTCTATGGTATAGATGAACCAGGTTCTATGGAAGAGAGATGAACCAGGTTCTATGGTAGAGAGATTAACCAGGTTCTATAGAAGAGAGATGAACCAGGTTCTATTGTAGAGAGTTGAACCAGGTTCTATGGTATAGATGAAACAGGTTCTATGGTAGAGAGATGAACCAGGTTCTATGGAGGAGAGATGAACCAGGTTCTATGGTAGAGAGATGAACCAGGTTCTATGGTATAGATGAACCAGGTTCTATGGAAGAGAGATGAACAAGTTTCTATGATAGAGAGATGAACCAGGTTCTATGGTAGAGAGATGAAATACGTGCTATGGTAGAGAAATGAACCAGGTTCTATGGTATAGATGAACCAGGTTCTATGGAAGAGAGATGAACCAGGTTCTATTGAAGAGAGATTAACCACGTTCTATGGTAGAGAGATGAACCAGGTTCTATGGAAGAGAGATGAACCAGGTACTATGGAAGAGAGATGAACCAGGTTCTATGGAAGAGAGATGAACCAGGTTCTATGGAAGAGAGATGAACCAGGTTCTATGGTAGAGAGATGAACCAGGTTCTATGGAAGAGAGATGAACCAGGTTCTATGGAAGAGAGATGAACCAGGTTCTATGGTAGAGAGATGAACCAGGTTCTATGGTAGAGAGATGAACCAGGTTCTATGGTAGAGAGATGAAATACGTTCTATGGTTTAGAGATGAACCAGGTTCTATGGTAGAGAGATGAACCAGGTTCTATGCTATAGATGAACCAGGTTCTATGGAAGAGAGATGAACCAGGTTCTATGGTAGAGAGATGAACCAGGTTCTATGGTAGAGAGATGAACCAGGTTCTATGGTAGAGAGATGAAATACGTTCTATGATGGAGAGATGAACCAGGTTCTATGGTAGAGAGATGAACCAGGTACTATGGTAAAGAGATGAACCAGGTTCTATGGTAGAGAGATGAACCAGGTTCTATGGTAGAGAGATGAACCAGGTTCTATGGTAGAGAGATGAACCAGGTTCTATGGTAGAGAGATGAAATACGTTCTATGGTGGAGAGATGAACCAGGTTCTATGGTAGAGAGATGAACCAGGTTCTATGGTATAGATGAACCAGGTTCTATGGAAGAGAGATGAACCAGGTTCTATGGTAGAGAGATTAACCAGTTTCTATAGAAGAGAGATGAACCAGGTTCTATTGTAGAGAGTTGAACCAGGTTCTATGGTATAGATGAAACAGGTTCTATGGTAGAGAGATGAACCAGGTTCTATGGAGGAGAGATGAACCAGGTTCTATGGTAGAGAGATGAACCAGGTTCTATGGTATAGATGAACCAGGTTCTATGGAAGAGAGATGAACAAGTTTCTATGATAGAGAGATGAACCAGGTTCTATGGTAGAGAGATGAAATACGTTCTATGGTAGAGAAATGAACCAGGTTCTATGGTATAGATGAACCAGGTTCTATGGAAGAGAGATGAACCAGGTTCTATTGAAGAGAGATGAACCACGTTCTATGGTAGAGAGATGAACCAGGTTCTATGGAAGAGAGATGAACCAGGTACTATGGAAGAGAGATGAACCAGGTTCTATGGAAGAGAGATGAACCAGGTTCTATGGAAGAGAGATGAACCAGGTTCTATGGTAGAGAGATGAACCAGGTTCTATGGAAGAGAGATGAACCAGGTTCTATGGTAGAGAGATGAACCAGGTTCTATGGTAGAGAGATGAACCAGGTTCTATGGTAGAGAGATGAAATACGTTCTATGGTTTAGAGATGAACCAGGTTCTATGGTAGAGAGATGAACCAGGTTCTATGCTATAGATGAACCAGGTTCTATGGAAGAGAGATGAACCAGGTTCTATGGTAGAGAGATGAACCAGCTTCTATAGAAGAGAGATGAACCAGGTTCTATTGTAGAGAGTTGAACCAGGTTCTATGGTATAGATGAACCAGGTTCTATGGTAGAGAGATGAACCAGGTTCTATGGTAGAGAGATGAACCAGGTTCTATGGAAGAGAGATGAACCAGGTTCTATGGTAGAGAGATGAACCAGGTTCTATGGAAGAGAGATGAACCAGGTTCTATGGAAGAGAGATAACCCAGGTTCTATGGTAGAGAGATGAACCAGGTTCTATGGTAGAGAGATGAACCAGGTTCTATGGAAGAGATATGAACCAGGTTCTATGGAAGAGAGATGAACCAGGTTCTATGGTAGAGAGATGAACCAGGTTCTATGGTAGAGAGATGAAATACGTTCTATGATGGAGAGATGAACCAGGTTCTATGGTAGAGAGATGAACCAGGTACTATGGTAAAGAGATGAACCAGGTTCTATGGTAGAGAGATGAACCAGGTTCTATGGTAGAGAGATGAACCAGGTTCTATGGAAGAGAGATGAACCAGGTTCTATGGTAGAGAGATGAACCAGGTTCTATGGTAGAGAGATGAAATACGTTCTATGATGGAGAGATGAACCAGGTTCTATGGTAGAGAGATGAACCAGGTACTATGGTAAAGAGATGAACCAGGTTCTATGGTAGAGAGATGAACCAGGTTCTATGGTAGAGAGATGAACCAGGTTCTATGGTAGAGAGATAAACCAGGTACTATGGTAGAGAGATGAACCAGGTTCTATGGTAGAGAGATGAACCAGGTTCTAAGGAAGAGAGATGAACTGGGTTCTATGGTAGAGAGATGAACCAGGTACTATGGTAGAGAGATGAAATACGTTCTATGGTGGAGAGATGAACAAGGTTCTATGGTAGAGAGATGAACCAGGTTCTATGGTAGAGAGATGAACAAGTTTCTATGATAGAGAGATGAACCAGGTTCTATGGTAGAGAGATGAAATACGTTCTATTGTGGAGAGATGAACCAGGTTCTATGGAAGAGAGATTAACCAGGTTCTATGGAAGAGAGATGAACCAGGTTCTATGGTAGAGAGATGAACCAGGTTCTATGGTATAGATGAACCAGGTTCTATGGAAGAGAGATGAACAAGTTTCTACGATAGAGAGATGAACCAGGTTCTATGGTAGAGAGATGAAATACGTTCTATGGTGGAGAGATGAACCAGGTTCTATGGTAGAGAGATGAACCAGGTTCTATGGTATAGATGAACCAGGTTCTATGGAAGAGAGATGAACCAGGTTCTATGGTAGAGAGATGAACCAGGTTCTATAGAAGAGAGATGAACCAGGTTCTATTGTAGAGAGTTGAACCAGGTTCTATGGTATAGATGAACCAGGTTCTATGGTAGAGAGATGAACCAGGTTCTATGGAGGAGAGATGAACCAGGTTCTATGGTAGAGAGATGAACCAGGTTCTATGGTATAGATGAACCAGGTTCTATGGTAGAGAGATGAAATACGTTCTATGATAGAGAGATGAACCAGGTTCTATGGTAGAGAGATGAACCAGGTTCTATGGTATAGATGAACCAGGTTCTATGGAAGAGAGATGAACAAGTTTCTATGATAGAGAGTTGAACCAGGTTCTATGGTAGAGAGATGAAATACGTTCTATGGTAGAGAGATGAACCAGGTTCTATGGTATAGATGAACCAGGTTCTATGGAAGAGAGATGAACCAGGTTCTATTGAAGAGAGATGAACCACGTTCTATGGTAGAGAGATGAACCAGGTTCTATGGAAGAGAGATGAACCAGGTACTATGGAAGAGAGATGAACCAGGTTCTATGGAAGAGAGATGAACCAGGTTCTATGGTAGAGAGATGAACCAGGTTATATGGAAGAGAGATGAACCAGGTTCTATGGAAGAGAGATGAACCAGGTTCTATGGTAGAGAGATGAACCAGGTTCTATGGTAGAGAGATGAACCAGGTTCTATGGAAGAGAGATGAACCAGGTTCTATGGAAGAGAGATGAACCAGGTTCTATGGTAGAGAGATGAACCAGGTTCTATGGTAGAGAGATGAAATACGTTCTATGATGGAGAGATGAACCAGGTTCTATGGTAGAGAGATGAACCAGGTACTATGGTAAAGAGATGAACCAGGTTCTATGGTAGAGAGATGAACCAGGTTCTATGGTAGAGAGATGAACCAGGTTCTATGGAAGAGAGATGAACCAGGTTCTATGGTAGAGAGATGAACCAGGTTCTATGGTAGAGAGATGAAATACGTTCTATGATGGAGAGATGAACCAGGTTCTATGGTAGAGAGATGAACCAGGTACTATGGTAAAGAGATGAACCAGGTTCTATGGTAGAGAGATGAACCAGGTTCTATGGTAGAGAGATGAACCAGGTTCTATGGTAGAGAGATGAACCAGGTACTATGGTAAAGAGATGAACCAGGTTCTATGGTAGAGAGATGAACCAGGTTCTATGGAAGAGAGATGAACCGGGTTCTATGGTAGATAGATGAACCAGGTACTATGGTAAAGAGATGAACCAGGTTCTATGGTAGAGAGATTAACCAGGTTCTATGGTAGAGAGATTAACCAGGTTCTATGGTAGAGAGATGAAATACGTTCTATGGTGGAGAGATGAACAAGGTTCTATGGTAGAGAGATGTTAGGTTTAAACACCAAACCCCTTATTCAACCTGCACAAAAGAAAGACACAGAGAATTGAGTATAATTTACTTGCAAGGAGAGGGGATCAGAAACTGCATTCAGTTACAATCTCCAACCCACTCTGAAGCAGTCTCTGCTCTCCAAGCTTTTTATTAAGGAACACCCTGGCTACAATGTGGTTCCGACTGCTAAAAGGGAGGGGGGGGGGGGGGGGGGGGTGAACCCAGTCGGAACCAGAATTTCTGTATAACTTCATACAACATCATAAGATAAGGAGAGCTTCCACTCCTTATCCGGTGCTAGTGTGTACAGCTCCCCGTTTTCTCCAGCTTGTGACCTTCAGCATTCTTCTGCACAGACTTAGCAAAACATTAGTACACAGCAAGCAAGTAAAACATTTCAACACTCTGTGTAAGTATAAATGTATAAGAATAATATGATTAAAGGAATATGATTAAAGTAGAATAACTTGTACAATTAATCCAACAAGAGATGAACCAGGTTCTATGGTAGAGAGATTAAATACGTTCTATGGTGGAGAGATGAACCAGGTTCTATGGTAGAGAGATGAACCAGGTTCTATGGAAGAGAGATGAACCAGGATCTATGGTAGAGAGATGAACCAGGTTCTATGGTAGAGAGATGAACCAGGTTCTATGGTAGAGAGATGAACCAGGTTCTATGGTATAGATGAACCAGGTTCTATGGAAGAGAGATGAACCAGGTTCTATGGTAGAGAGATGAACCAGGTTCTATGGTAGAGAGATGAACCAGGTTCTATGGTAGAGAGATGAACCAGGTTCTATGGTATAGATGAACCAGGTTCTATGGAAGAGAGATGAACCAGGTTCTATGGAAGAGAGATGAACCAGGTTCTATGGAAGAGAGATGAACCAGGTTCTATGGAAGAGAGATGAACCAGGTTCTATGGTAGAGAGATGAACCAGGTTCTATGGAAGAGAGATGAACCAGGTTCTATGGTAGAGAGATGAACCAGGTTCTATGGAAGAGAGATGAACCAGGTTCTATGGAAGAGAGATGAACCAGGTTCTATGGTAGAGAGATGAACCAGGTTCTATGGTAGAGAGATGAACCAGGTTCTATGGAAGAGAGATGAACCAGGTTCTATGGTAGAGAGATGAACCAGGTTCTATGGAAGAGAGATGAACCAGGTTCTATGGTAGAGAGATGAACCAGGTTCTATGGTAGAGAGATTAACCAGGTTCTATGGTAGAGAGATGAACCAGGTTCCATGGAAGAGAGATGAACCAGGTTCTATGGAAGAGAGATGAACCAGGTTCTATGGAAGAGAGATGAACCGGGTTCTATGGAAGAGAGATGAACCAGGTTCTATGGTAGAGAGATGAACCAGGTTCTATGGTAGAGAGATGAACCAGGTTCTATGGAAGAGAGATGAACCGGGTTCTATGGTAGAGAGATGAACCAGGTTCTATGGAAGAGAGATGAACCAGGTTCTATGGAAGAGAGATGAACCAGGTTCTATGGAAGAGAGATGAACCAGGTTCTATGGTAGAGAGATGAAATACGTTCTATGATGGAGAGATGAACAAGGTTGTTATGCCATATGCCATGATCATACCTTTTGGACAGTGGGAACCAGTGTCCATCCTGATAGGATGACCAGAGAAGAAAACGCAGCTTTGGTGAATAACAGCTGGGGGACTTCAGCAGCCCCCCCTTTTTCAGCCAAAGCAGTCACAAGCAAGTCACATGGAAGTCACAGAGGTGTGACCAACCACCAACCCCCCTCTGTGAGGACAGAGAAAACCACAGAGCACACAGGATTCTGCCTCTTTTGCCTCGCTTTTTTTTGCTCTTCTGCTGCAGCACCTCTCTCCTGGTCCCTTCTGCTCCTGCGCTCAAAGCTGGGGCCCACTGTGGCCCACAGTGGAGATGCGGGCCCCAGGGGAACCAGATCCCCAGAACCATCAAGGATGAGTCAGAACTCTTCAGAACATAACTGCTGCGAACAGAACTTTTGCAACACATTTCTCTTGAGTTTCAGAACTTACAGAGCCAAACTGGATGAGAACCATATCCTCGGGGGTGAGACTGAGAGGACCCCTGCTGTGAGACTGAGACAAAGAGCTCCTGACTGCAGAGCTGCAAAACTGGATGAAACTCAAGCTTTCCAAATGGACATGGAAAAAGATTTGCAGGTCTGGCATGATTAGGGACAGAACAAGCAATGTGTCTTTTGATGATGCTAATCATATCGTGTGTTTACTGCTGAGTAAAGACAACGCTAATTGATGCTAAAGAATGGACTGCATGCTACGCTATGCTACAGGAATATGTGTTGAGCTGTTGCTAAAGCTTAGACAAGCTTTATTCACTAAGGATTTAAACACTGATATAACATTAGTGTTCATGTGTTCCTCAAATGCTCATTACATTTCCATTACCAAGTATGACCAAGAGTCATTTAGTGGAAGCCTGATGTCTATTCGCTGCTAGCTATTTCAAAGAGGGTAAAGAATCATTTAGCTAAAGGTTATTGGTTCTTGATTAAGCAAATCATTTAATAAAACATTATTTGGCCAAATAATGTTTAATTCACCTCATGGATTTGCATCTTGAATTGGTCTGAAAACATTCCAATTTCTTTAAAATTAGTGAAAAGCTAATTTGATCATATCTCAAATTATTCCAGATAAACTTTGGTTTCAAACACAGAATCCATCTTAAACTGTAATATGTTTTTCAACCGTTTCCCCCTTCCTCTTTGTACATAGTAGTTAGTTTAGTTTAGTTGAGTTTTACTAGTCTTAGTTGAGAGTGTTAAACTGGAATACGTTTGACGTGGAGCTGAATGATTTTTGTTAATAAAATCTTATATTTTGAACAGAAGTTGTGGTGAATTTATTCCATGTATGTGCAGAAATAACTGTTTGACCATGATTAGTGCTCGAATCACTCTTTCATCTAGTGTTCTAACACACAGGTAGTAGGACTGTGTGTCATAAACACTATATAACAGCTTAAATAATATCTGATTAAATAAGATATTTACCCCCCCTACCGGGGAGGGCAATAAACATCTTAAAGTATCAGAAAAATAAATTCCCAGCGGGCTGGGAATAGAATTTACCTATAGAATCACAACAAGGTTCTATGGTAGAGAGATGAACCAGGTACTATGGTAAAGAGATGAACCAGGTTCTATGGTAGAGAGATGAACCAGGTTCTATGGAAGAGAGATGAACCAGGTTCTATGGTAGAGAGATGAACCAGGTTCTATGGTAGAGAGATGAACCAGGTTCTATGGTAGAGAGATAAACCAGGTACTATGGCAAAGAGATGAACCAGGTTCTATGGTAGAGAGATTAACCAGGTTCTATGGAAGAGAGATGAACCAGGTTCTATGGTAGAGAGATTAACCAGGTTCTATGGTAGAGAGTAGAAATACGTTCTGTGGTGGAGAGATGAACAAGGTTCTATGGTAGAGAGATGAACCAGGTTCTATGGTAGAGAGATGAACAAGTTTCTATGATAGAGAGATGAACCAGGTTCTATGGTATAGATGAACCAGGTTCTATGGAAGAGAGATGAACCAGGTTCTATGGAAGAGAGATTAACCAAGTTCTATGGTAGAGAGATGAACCAGGTTCTATGGTAGAGAGATGAACCAGGTTCTATGGTAGAGAGATGAACAAGTTTCTATGATAGAGAGATGAACCAGGTTCTATGGTAGAGAGAGGAAATACGTTCTATGGTGGAGAGATGAACCAGGTTCTATGGAAGAGAGATTAACCAGGTTCTATGGAAGAGAGATGAACCAGGTTCTATGGTAGAGAGATGAACCAGGTTCTATGGTATAGATGAACCAGGTTCTATGGCAGAGAGATGAACAAGTTTCTATGATAGAGAGATGAACCAGGTTCTATGGTAGAGAGAGGAAATACGTTCTATGGTAGAGAGATGAAATACGTTCTATGGTGGAGAGATGAACCAGTTCTATGGTAGAGAGATGAACCAGGTTCTATGGTATAGATGAACCAGGTTCTATAGAAGAGAGATGAACCAGGTTCTATGGTAGAGAGATGAACCAGGTTCTATGGTATAGATGAACCAGGTTCTATGGAAGAGAGATGAACCAGGTACTATGGAAGAGAGATGAACCAGGTTCTATGGAAGAGAGATGAACCAGGTTCTATGGTAGAGAGATGAACAAGGTTCTATGGTAGAGAGATGAACCAGGTTCTATGGAAGAGAGATGAACCAGGTTCTATGGTAGAGAGATGAAATACGTTCTATGGTAGAGAGATGAACAAGGTTCTATGGTAGAGAGATGAACCAGGCTCTATGGTAGAGAGATGAACCAGGTTCTATGGTAGAGAGATGAACCAGGTTCTATGGTAGAGAGATGAACCAGGTTCTATGGTAGAGAGATGAACAAGGTTCTATGGTAGAGAGATGAACCAGGTTCTATGGAAGAGAGATGAACCAGGTTCTATGGAAGAGAGATGAACCAGGTTCTATGGTAGAGAGATGAACAAGGTTCTATGGTAGAGAGAGATGAACCAGGTTCTTTGGAAGAGAGATGAACCAGGTACTATGGTAAAGAGATGAACCAGGTTCTATGGAAGAGAGATGAACCAGGTTCTATAGAAGAGAGATGAACCAGGTTCTATTGTAGAGAGTTGAATCAGGTTCTATGGTATAGATGAACCAGGTTCTATGGTAGAGAGATGAACCAGGTTCTATGGAGGAGAGATGAACCAGGTTCTATGGTAGAGAGATGAACCAGGTTCTATGGTATAGATGAACCAGGTTCTATGGAAGAGAGACGAACAAGTTTCTATGATAGAGAGATGAACCAGGTTCTATGGTAGAGAGATGAAATACGTTCTATGGTAGAGAGATGAACCAGGTTCTATGGTATAGATGAACCAGGTTCTATGGAAGAGAGATGAACCAGGTTCTATTGAAGAGAGATGAACCAGGTTCTATGGAAGAGAGATGAACCAGGTTCTATGGTAGAGAGATGAACCAGGTTCTATGGTAGAGAGATGAAATACGTTCTATGATGGAGAGATGAACCAGGTTCTATGGTAGAGAGATGAACCAGGTACTATGGTAAAGAGATGAACCAGGTTCTATGGTAGAGAGATGAACCAGGTTCTATGGTAGAGAGATGAACCAGGTTCTGTGGAAGAGAGATGAACCAGGTTCTATGGTAGAGAGATGAACCAGGTTCTATGGTAGAGAGATGAAATACGTTCTATGATGGAGAGATGAACCAGGTTCTATGGTAGAGAGATGAACCAGGTACTATGGTAAAGAGATGAACTAGGTTCTATGGTAGAGAGATGAACCAGGTTCTATGGTAGAGAGATGAACCACGTTCTATGGTAGAGAGATGAACCAGGTACTATGGTAGAGAGATGAACCAGGTTCTATGGTAGAGAGATGAACCAGGTTCTATGGAAGAGAGATGAACCGGGTTCTATGGTAGAGAGATGAACCAGGTACTATGGTAAAGGGATGAACCAGGTTCTATGGTAGAGAGATGAACCAGGTTCTATGGAAGAGAGATGAACCAGGTTCTATGGTAGAGAGATTAACCAGGTTCTATGGTAGAGAGATGAAATACGTTCTATGGTGGAGAGATGAACAAGGTTCTATGGTAGAGAGATGAACCAGGTTCTATGGTAGAGAGATGAACCAGGTTCTATGGTAGAGAGATGAAATACGTTCTATTGTGGAGAGATGAACCAGGTTCTATGGAAGAGAGATTAACCAGGTTCTATGGAAGAGAGATGAACCAGGTTCTATGGTAGAGAGATGAACCAGGTTCGATGGTATAGATGAACCAGGTTCTATGGAAGAGAGATGAACAAGTTTCTACGATAGAGAGATGAACCAGGTTCTATGGTAGAGAGATGAAATACGTTCTATGGTGGAGAGCTGAACCAGGTTCTATGGTAGAGAGATGAACCAGGTTCTATGGTATAGATGAACCAGGTTCTATGGAAGAGAGATGAACCATGTTCTATGGTAGAGAGATGAACCAGGTTCTATAGAAGAGAGATGAACCAGGTTCTATTGTAGAGAGTTGAACCAGGTTCTATGGTATAGATGAACCAGGTTCTATGGTAGAGAGATGAACCAGGTTCTATGGTAGAGAGATGAACCAGGTTCTATGGTAGAGAGATGAACCAGGTTCTATGGAAGAGAGATGAACCAGGTTCTATGGTAGAGAGATGAACCAGGTTCTATGGAAGAGAGATGAACCAGGTTCTATGGAAGAGAGATGAACCAGGTTCTATGGTAGAGAGATGAACCAGGTTCTATGGTAGAGATATGAACCAGGTTCTATGGAAGAGAGATGAACCAGGTTCTATGGTAGAGAGATGAACCAGGTTCTATGGTAGAGAGATGAAATACGTTCTATGATGGAGAGATGAACCAGGTTCTATGGTAGAGAGATGAACCAGGTACTATGGTAAAGAGATGAACCAGGTTCTATGGTAGAGAGATGAACCAGGTTCTATGGTAGAGAGATGAACCAGGTTCTATGGTAGAGAGATGAACCAGGTTCTATGGTAGAGAGATGAAATACGTTCTATGGTGGAGAGATGAACCAGGTTCTATGGTAGAGAGATGAACCAGGTTCTATGGTATAGATGAACCAGGTTCTATGGAAGAGAGATGAACCAGGTTCTATGGTAGAGAGATTAACCAGGTTCTATAGAAGAGAGATGAACCAGGTTCTATTGTAGAGAGTTGAACCAGGTTCTATGGTATAGATGAAACAGGTTCTATGGTAAAGAGATGAACCAGGTTCTATGGAGGAGAGATGAACCAGGTTCTATGGTAGAGAGATGAACCAGGTTCTATGGTATAGATGAACCAGGTTCTATGGAAGAGAGATGAACAAGTTTCTATGATAGAGAGATGAACCAGGTTCTATGGTAGAGAGATGAAATACGTTCTATGGTAGAGAAATGAACCAGGTTCTATGGTATAGATGAACCAGGTTCTATGGAAGAGAGATGAACCAGGTTCTATTGAAGAGAGATGAACCACGTTCTATGGTAGAGAGATGAACCAGGTTCTATGGAAGAGAGATGAACCAGGTACTATGGAAGAGAGATGAACCAGGTTCTATGGAAGAGAGATGAACCAGGTTCTATGGTAGAGAGATGAACCAGGTTCTATGGAAGAGAGATGAACCAGGTTCTATGGTAGAGAGATGAACCAGGTTCTATGGTAGAGAGATGAACCAGGTTCTATGGTAGAGAGATGAAATACGTTCTATGGTTTAGAGATGAACCAGGTTCTATGGTAGAGAGATGAACCAGGTTCTATGCTATAGATGAACCAGGTTCTATGGAAGAGAGATGAACCAGGTTCTATGGTAGAGAGATGAACCAGGTTCTATAGAAGAGAGATGAACCAGGTTCTATTGTAGAGAGTTGAACCAGGTTCTATGGTATAGATGAACCAGGTTCTATGGTAGAGAGATGAACCAGGTTCTATGGTAGAGAGATGAACCAGGTTCTATGGAAGAGAGATGAACCAGGTTCTATGGTAGAGAGATGGACAAGTTTCTATGATAGAGAGATGAACCAGGTTCTATAGAAGAGAGATGAACCAGGTTCTATTGTAGAGAGTTGAACCAGGTTCTATGGTATAGATGAACCAGGTTCTATGGTAGAGAGATGAACCAGGTTCTATGGAGGAGAGATGAACCAGGTTCTATGGTAGAGAGATGAACCAGGTTCTATGGTATAGATGAACCAGGTTCTATGGAAGAGAGATGAACAAGTTTCTATGATAGAGAGATGAACCAGGTTCTATGGTAGAGAGATGAAATACGTTCTATGGTAGAGAGATGAACCAGGTTCTATGGTATAGATGAACCAGGTTCTATGGAAGAGAGATGAACCAGGTTCTATTGAAGAGAGATGAACCAGGTTCTATGGAAGAGAGATGAACCAGGTTCTATGGTAGAGAGATGAACCAGGTTCTATGGTAGAGAGATGAAATACGTTCTATGATGGAGAGATGAACCAGGTTCTATGGTAGAGAGATGAACCAGGTACTATGGTAAAGAGATGAACCAGGTTCTATGCTAGAGAGATGAACCAGGTTCTATGGTAGAGAGATGAACCAGGTTCTATGGTAGAGAGATGACCCAGGTTCTATGGAAGAGAGATGAACCAGGTTCTATGGTAGAGAGATGAACCAGGTTCTATGGTAGAGAGATGAAATACGTTCTATGATGGAGAGATGAACCAGGTTCTATGGTAGAGAGATGAACCAGGTACTATGGTAAAGAGATGAACTAGGTTCTATGGTAGAGAGATGAACCAGGTTCTATGGTAGAGAGATGAACCACGTTCTATGGTAGAGAGATGAACCAGGTACTATGGTAGAGAGATGAACCAGGTTCTATGGTAGAGAGATGAACCAGGTTCTATGGTAGAGAGATGAACCAGGTTCTATGGAAGAGAGATGAACCGGGTTCTATGGTAGAGAGATGAACCAGGTACTATGGTAAAGGGATGAACTAGGTTCTATGGTAGAGAGATGAACCAGGTTCTATGGAAGAGAGATGAACCAGGTTCTATGGTAGAGAGATTAACCAGGTTCTATTGTAGAGAGATGAAATACGTTCTATGGTGGAGAGATGAACAAGGTTCTATGGTAGAGAGATGAACCAGGTTCTATGGTAGAGAGATGAACCAGGTTCTATGGTAGAGAGATGAAATACGTTCTATTGTGGAGAGATGAACCAGGTTCTATGGAAGAGAGATTAACCAGGTTCTATGGAAGAGAGATGAACCAGGTTCTATGGTAGAGAGATGAACCAGGTTCTATGGTATAGATGAACCAGGTTCTATGGAAGAGAGATGAACAAGTTTCTACGATAGAGAGATGAACCAGGTTCTATGGTAGAGAGATGAAATACGTTCTATGGTGGAGAGATGAACCAGGTTCTATGGTAGAGAAATGAACCAGGTTCTATGGTATAGATGAACCAGGTTCTATGGAAGAGAGATGAACCAGGTTCTATGGTAGAGAGATGAACCAGGTTCTATAGAAGAGAGATGAACCAGGTTCTATTGTAGAGAGTTGAACCAGGTTCTATGGTATAGATGAACCAGGTTCTATGGTAGAGAGATGAACCAGGTTCTATGGTAGAGAGATGAACCAGGTTCTATGGAAGAGAGATGAACCAGGTTCTATGGAAGAGAGATGAACCAGGTTCTATGGTAGAGAGATGAACCAGGTTCTATGGAAGAGAGATGAACCAGGTTCTATGGAAGAGAGATGAACCAGGTTCTATGGTAGAGAGATGAACCAGGTTCTATGGTAGAGATATGAACCAGGTTCTATGGAAGAGAGATGAACCAGGTTCTATGGAAGAGAGATGAACCAGGTTCTATGGTAGAGAGATGAACCAGGTTCTATGGTAGAGAGATGAAATACGTTCTATGATGGAGAGATGAACCAGGTTCTATGGTAGAGAGATGAACCAGGTACTATGGTAAAGAGATGAACCAGGTTCTATGGTAGAGAGATGAACCAGGTTCTATGGTAGAGAGATGAACCAGGTTCTATGGTAGAGAGATGAAATACGTTCTATGGTGGAGAGATGAACCAGGTTCTATGGTAGAGAGATGAACCAGGTTCTATGGTATAGATGAACCAGGTTCTATGGAAGAGAGATGAACCAGGTTCTATGGTAGAGAGATTAACCAGGTTCTATAGAAGAGAGATGAACCAGGTTCTATTGTAGAGAGTTGAACCAGGTTCTATGGTATAGATGAAACAGGTTCTATGGTAGAGAGATGAACCAGGTTCTATGGAGGAGAGATGAACCAGGTTCTATGGTAGAGAGATGAACCAGGTTCTATGGTATAGATGAACCAGGTTCTATGGAAGAGAGATGAACAAGTTTCTATGATAGAGAGATGAACCAGGTTCTATGGTAGAGAGATGAAATACGTGCTATGGTAGAGAAATGAACCAGGTTCTATGGTATAGATGAACCAGGTTCTATGGAAGAGAGATGAACCAGGTTCTATTGAAGAGAGATTAACCACGTTCTATGGTAGAGAGATGAACCAGGTTCTATGGAAGAGAGATGAACCAGGTACTATGGAAGAGAGATGAACCAGGTTCTATGGAAGAGAGATGAACCAGGTTCTATGGAAGAGAGATGAACCAGGTTCTATGGTAGAGAGATGAACCAGGTTCTATGGAAGAGAGATGAACCAGGTTCTATGGAAGAGAGATGAACCAGGTTCTATGGTAGAGAGATGAACCAGGTTCTATGGTAGAGAGATGAACCAGGTTCTATGGTAGAGAGATGAAATACGTTCTATGGTTTAGAGATGAACCAGGTTCTATGGTAGAGAGATGAACCAGGTTCTATGCTATAGATGAACCAGGTTCTATGGAAGAGAGATGAACCAGGTTCTATGGTAGAGAGATGAACCAGGTTCTATGGTAGAGAGATGAACCAGGTTCTATGGTAGAGAGATGAAATACGTTCTATGATGGAGAGATGAACCAGGTTCTATGGTAGAGAGATGAACCAGGTACTATGGTAAAGAGATGAACCAGGTTCTATGGTAGAGAGATGAACCAGGTTCTATGGTAGAGAGATGAACCAGGTTCTATGGTAGAGAGATGAACCAGGTTCTATGGTAGAGAGATGAAATACGTTCTATGGTGGAGAGATGAACCAGGTTCTATGGTAGAGAGATGAACCAGGTTCTATGGTATAGATGAACCAGGTTCTATGGAAGAGAGATGAACCAGGTTCTATGGTAGAGAGATTAACCAGTTTCTATAGAAGAGAGATGAACCAGGTTCTATTGTAGAGAGTTGAACCAGGTTCTATGGTATAGATGAAACAGGTTCTATGGTAGAGAGATGAACCAGGTTCTATGGAGGAGAGATGAACCAGGTTCTATGGTAGAGAGATGAACCAGGTTCTATGGTATAGATGAACCAGGTTCTATGGAAGAGAGATGAACAAGTTTCTATGATAGAGAGATGAACCAGGTTCTATGGTAGAGAGATGAAATACGTTCTATGGTAGAGAAATGAACCAGGTTCTATGGTATAGATGAACCAGGTTCTATGGAAGAGAGATGAACCAGGTTCTATTGAAGAGAGATGAACCACGTTCTATGGTAGAGAGATGAACCAGGTTCTATGGAAGAGAGATGAACCAGGTACTATGGAAGAGAGATGAACCAGGTTCTATGGAAGAGAGATGAACCAGGTTCTATGGAAGAGAGATGAACCAGGTTCTATGGTAGAGAGATGAACCAGGTTCTATGGAAGAGAGATGAACCAGGTTCTATGGTAGAGAGATGAACCAGGTTCTATGGTAGAGAGATGAACCAGGTTCTATGGTAGAGAGATGAAATACGTTCTATGGTTTAGAGATGAACCAGGTTCTATGGTAGAGAGATGAACCAGGTTCTATGCTATAGATGAACCAGGTTCTATGGAAGAGAGATGAACCAGGTTCTATGGTAGAGAGATGAACCAGCTTCTATAGAAGAGAGATGAACCAGGTTCTATTGTAGAGAGTTGAACCAGGTTCTATGGTATAGATGAACCAGGTTCTATGGTAGAGAGATGAACCAGGTTCTATGGTAGAGAGATGAACCAGGTTCTATGGAAGAGAGATGAACCAGGTTCTATGGTAGAGAGATGAACCAGGTTCTATGGAAGAGAGATGAACCAGGTTCTATGGAAGAGAGATAACCCAGGTTCTATGGTAGAGAGATGAACCAGGTTCTATGGTAGAGAGATGAACCAGGTTCTATGGAAGAGATATGAACCAGGTTCTATGGAAGAGAGATGAACCAGGTTCTATGGTAGAGAGATGAACCAGGTTCTATGGTAGAGAGATGAAATACGTTCTATGATGGAGAGATGAACCAGGTTCTATGGTAGAGAGATGAACCAGGTACTATGGTAAAGAGATGAACCAGGTTCTATGGTAGAGAGATGAACCAGGTTCTATGGTAGAGAGATGAACCAGGTTCTATGGAAGAGAGATGAACCAGGTTCTATGGTAGAGAGATGAACCAGGTTCTATGGTAGAGAGATGAAATACGTTCTATGATGGAGAGATGAACCAGGTTCTATGGTAGAGAGATGAACCAGGTACTATGGTAAAGAGATGAACCAGGTTCTATGGTAGAGAGATGAACCAGGTTCTATGGTAGAGAGATGAACCAGGTTCTATGGTAGAGAGATAAACCAGGTACTATGGTAGAGAGATGAACCAGGTTCTATGGTAGAGAGATGAACCAGGTTCTAAGGAAGAGAGATGAACTGGGTTCTATGGTAGAGAGATGAACCAGGTACTATGGTAGAGAGATGAAATACGTTCTATGGTGGAGAGATGAACAAGGTTCTATGGTAGAGAGATGAACCAGGTTCTATGGTAGAGAGATGAACAAGTTTCTATGATAGAGAGATGAACCAGGTTCTATGGTAGAGAGATGAAATACGTTCTATTGTGGAGAGATGAACCAGGTTCTATGGAAGAGAGATTAACCAGGTTCTATGGAAGAGAGATGAACCAGGTTCTATGGTAGAGAGATGAACCAGGTTCTATGGTATAGATGAACCAGGTTCTATGGAAGAGAGATGAACAAGTTTCTACGATAGAGAGATGAACCAGGTTCTATGGTAGAGAGATGAAATACGTTCTATGGTGGAGAGATGAACCAGGTTCTATGGTAGAGAGATGAACCAGGTTCTATGGTATAGATGAACCAGGTTCTATGGAAGAGAGATGAACCAGGTTCTATGGTAGAGAGATGAACCAGGTTCTATAGAAGAGAGATGAACCAGGTTCTATTGTAGAGAGTTGAACCAGGTTCTATGGTATAGATGAACCAGGTTCTATGGTAGAGAGATGAACCAGGTTCTATGGAGGAGAGATGAACCAGGTTCTATGGTAGAGAGATGAACCAGGTTCTATGGTATAGATGAACCAGGTTCTATGGTAGAGAGATGAAATACGTTCTATGATAGAGAGATGAACCAGGTTCTATGGTAGAGAGATGAACCAGGTTCTATGGTATAGATGAACCAGGTTCTATGGAAGAGAGATGAACAAGTTTCTATGATAGAGAGTTGAACCAGGTTCTATGGTAGAGAGATGAAATACGTTCTATGGTAGAGAGATGAACCAGGTTCTATGGTATAGATGAACCAGGTTCTATGGAAGAGAGATGAACCAGGTTCTATTGAAGAGAGATGAACCACGTTCTATGGTAGAGAGATGAACCAGGTTCTATGGAAGAGAGATGAACCAGGTACTATGGAAGAGAGATGAACCAGGTTCTATGGAAGAGAGATGAACCAGGTTCTATGGTAGAGAGATGAACCAGGTTATATGGAAGAGAGATGAACCAGGTTCTATGGAAGAGAGATGAACCAGGTTCTATGGTAGAGAGATGAACCAGGTTCTATGGTAGAGAGATGAACCAGGTTCTATGGAAGAGAGATGAACCAGGTTCTATGGAAGAGAGATGAACCAGGTTCTATGGTAGAGAGATGAACCAGGTTCTATGGTAGAGAGATGAAATACGTTCTATGATGGAGAGATGAACCAGGTTCTATGGTAGAGAGATGAACCAGGTACTATGGTAAAGAGATGAACCAGGTTCTATGGTAGAGAGATGAACCAGGTTCTATGGTAGAGAGATGAACCAGGTTCTATGGAAGAGAGATGAACCAGGTTCTATGGTAGAGAGATGAACCAGGTTCTATGGTAGAGAGATGAAATACGTTCTATGATGGAGAGATGAACCAGGTTCTATGGTAGAGAGATGAACCAGGTACTATGGTAAAGAGATGAACCAGGTTCTATGGTAGAGAGATGAACCAGGTTCTATGGTAGAGAGATGAACCAGGTTCTATGGTAGAGAGATGAACCAGGTACTATGGTAAAGAGATGAACCAGGTTCTATGGTAGAGAGATGAACCAGGTTCTATGGAAGAGAGATGAACCGGGTTCTATGGTAGATAGATGAACCAGGTACTATGGTAAAGAGATGAACCAGGTTCTATGGTAGAGAGATTAACCAGGTTCTATGGTAGAGAGATTAACCAGGTTCTATGGTAGAGAGATGAAATACGTTCTATGGTGGAGAGATGAACAAGGTTCTATGGTAGAGAGATGTTAGGTTTAAACACCAAACCCCTTATTCAACCTGCACAAAAGAAAGACACAGAGAATTGAGTATAATTTACTTGCAAGGAGAGGGGATCAGAAACTGCATTCAGTTACAATCTCCAACCCACTCTGAAGCAGTCTCTGCTCTCCAAGCTTTTTATTAAGGAACACCCTGGCTACAATGTGGTTCCGACTGCTAAAAGGGAGGGGGGGGGGGGGGGGTGAACCCAGTCGGAACCAGAATTTCTGTATAACTTCATACAACATCATAAGATAAGGAGAGCTTCCACTCCTTATCCGGTGCTAGTGTGTACAGCTCCCCGTTTTCTCCAGCTTGTGACCTTCAGCATTCTTCTGCACAGACTTAGCAAAACATTAGTACACAGCAAGCAAGTAAAACATTTCAACACTCTGTGTAAGTATAAATGTATAAGAATAATATGATTAAAGGAATATGATTAAAGTAGAATAACTTGTACAATTAATCCAACAAGAGATGAACCAGGTTCTATGGTAGAGAGATTAAATACGTTCTATGGTGGAGAGATGAACCAGGTTCTATGGTAGAGAGATGAACCAGGTTCTATGGAAGAGAGATGAACCAGGATCTATGGTAGAGAGATGAACCAGGTTCTATGGTAGAGAGATGAACCAGGTTCTATGGTAGAGAGATGAACCAGGTTCTATGGTATAGATGAACCAGGTTCTATGGAAGAGAGATGAACCAGGTTCTATGGTAGAGAGATGAACCAGGTTCTATGGTAGAGAGATGAACCAGGTTCTATGGTAGAGAGATGAACCAGGTTCTATGGTATAGATGAACCAGGTTCTATGGAAGAGAGATGAACCAGGTTCTATGGAAGAGAGATGAACCAGGTTCTATGGAAGAGAGATGAACCAGGTTCTATGGAAGAGAGATGAACCAGGTTCTATGGTAGAGAGATGAACCAGGTTCTATGGAAGAGAGATGAACCAGGTTCTATGGTAGAGAGATGAACCAGGTTCTATGGAAGAGAGATGAACCAGGTTCTATGGAAGAGAGATGAACCAGGTTCTATGGTAGAGAGATGAACCAGGTTCTATGGTAGAGAGATGAACCAGGTTCTATGGAAGAGAGATGAACCAGGTTCTATGGTAGAGAGATGAACCAGGTTCTATGGAAGAGAGATGAACCAGGTTCTATGGTAGAGAGATGAACCAGGTTCTATGGTAGAGAGATTAACCAGGTTCTATGGTAGAGAGATGAACCAGGTTCCATGGAAGAGAGATGAACCAGGTTCTATGGAAGAGAGATGAACCAGGTTCTATGGAAGAGAGATGAACCGGGTTCTATGGAAGAGAGATGAACCAGGTTCTATGGTAGAGAGATGAACCAGGTTCTATGGTAGAGAGATGAACCAGGTTCTATGGAAGAGAGATGAACCGGGTTCTATGGTAGAGAGATGAACCAGGTTCTATGGAAGAGAGATGAACCAGGTTCTATGGAAGAGAGATGAACCAGGTTCTATGGAAGAGAGATGAACCAGGTTCTATGGTAGAGAGATGAAATACGTTCTATGATGGAGAGATGAACAAGGTTGTTATGCCATATGCCATGATCATACCTTTTGGACAGTGGGAACCAGTGTCCATCCTGATAGGATGACCAGAGAAGAAAACGCAGCTTTGGTGAATAACAGCTGGGGGACTTCAGCAGCCCCCCCTTTTTCAGCCAAAGCAGTCACAAGCAAGTCACATGGAAGTCACAGAGGTGTGACCAACCACCAACCCCCCTCTGTGAGGACAGAGAAAACCACAGAGCACACAGGATTCTGCCTCTTTTGCCTCGCTTTTTTTTGCTCTTCTGCTGCAGCACCTCTCTCCTGGTCCCTTCTGCTCCTGCGCTCAAAGCTGGGGCCCACTGTGGCCCACAGTGGAGATGCGGGCCCCAGGGGAACCAGATCCCCAGAACCATCAAGGATGAGTCAGAACTCTTCAGAACATAACTGCTGCGAACAGAACTTTTGCAACACATTTCTCTTGAGTTTCAGAACTTACAGAGCCAAACTGGATGAGAACCATATCCTCGGGGGTGAGACTGAGAGGACCCCTGCTGTGAGACTGAGACAAAGAGCTCCTGACTGCAGAGCTGCAAAACTGGATGAAACTCAAGCTTTCCAAATGGACATGGAAAAAGATTTGCAGGTCTGGCATGATTAGGGACAGAACAAGCAATGTGTCTTTTGATGATGCTAATCATATCGTGTGTTTACTGCTGAGTAAAGACAACGCTAATTGATGCTAAAGAATGGACTGCATGCTACGCTATGCTACAGGAATATGTGTTGAGCTGTTGCTAAAGCTTAGACAAGCTTTATTCACTAAGGATTTAAACACTGATATAACATTAGTGTTCATGTGTTCCTCAAATGCTCATTACATTTCCATTACCAAGTATGACCAAGAGTCATTTAGTGGAAGCCTGATGTCTATTCGCTGCTAGCTATTTCAAAGAGGGTAAAGAATCATTTAGCTAAAGGTTATTGGTTCTTGATTAAGCAAATCATTTAATAAAACATTATTTGGCCAAATAATGTTTAATTCACCTCATGGATTTGCATCTTGAATTGGTCTGAAAACATTCCAATTTCTTTAAAATTAGTGAAAAGCTAATTTGATCATATCTCAAATTATTCCAGATAAACTTTGGTTTCAAACACAGAATCCATCTTAAACTGTAATATGTTTTTCAACCGTTTCCCCCTTCCTCTTTGTACATAGTAGTTAGTTTAGTTTAGTTGAGTTTTACTAGTCTTAGTTGAGAGTGTTAAACTGGAATACGTTTGACGTGGAGCTGAATGATTTTTGTTAATAAAATCTTATATTTTGAACAGAAGTTGTGGTGAATTTATTCCATGTATGTGCAGAAATAACTGTTTGACCATGATTAGTGCTCGAATCACTCTTTCATCTAGTGTTCTAACACACAGGTAGTAGGACTGTGTGTCATAAACACTATATAACAGCTTAAATAATATCTGATTAAATAAGATATTTACCCCCCCTACCGGGGAGGGCAATAAACATCTTAAAGTATCAGAAAAATAAATTCCCAGCGGGCTGGGAATAGAATTTACCTATAGAATCACAACAAGGTTCTATGGTAGAGAGATGAACCAGGTACTATGGTAAAGAGATGAACCAGGTTCTATGGTAGAGAGATGAACCAGGTTCTATGGAAGAGAGATGAACCAGGTTCTATGGTAGAGAGATGAACCAGGTTCTATGGTAGAGAGATGAACCAGGTTCTATGGTAGAGAGATAAACCAGGTACTATGGCAAAGAGATGAACCAGGTTCTATGGTAGAGAGATTAACCAGGTTCTATGGAAGAGAGATGAACCAGGTTCTATGGTAGAGAGATTAACCAGGTTCTATGGTAGAGAGTAGAAATACGTTCTGTGGTGGAGAGATGAACAAGGTTCTATGGTAGAGAGATGAACCAGGTTCTATGGTAGAGAGATGAACAAGTTTCTATGATAGAGAGATGAACCAGGTTCTATGGTATAGATGAACCAGGTTCTATGGAAGAGAGATGAACCAGGTTCTATGGAAGAGAGATTAACCAAGTTCTATGGTAGAGAGATGAACCAGGTTCTATGGTAGAGAGATGAACCAGGTTCTATGGTAGAGAGATGAACAAGTTTCTATGATAGAGAGATGAACCAGGTTCTATGGTAGAGAGAGGAAATACGTTCTATGGTGGAGAGATGAACCAGGTTCTATGGAAGAGAGATTAACCAGGTTCTATGGAAGAGAGATGAACCAGGTTCTATGGTAGAGAGATGAACCAGGTTCTATGGTATAGATGAACCAGGTTCTATGGCAGAGAGATGAACAAGTTTCTATGATAGAGAGATGAACCAGGTTCTATGGTAGAGAGAGGAAATACGTTCTATGGTAGAGAGATGAAATACGTTCTATGGTGGAGAGATGAACCAGTTCTATGGTAGAGAGATGAACCAGGTTCTATGGTATAGATGAACCAGGTTCTATAGAAGAGAGATGAACCAGGTTCTATGGTAGAGAGATGAACCAGGTTCTATGGTATAGATGAACCAGGTTCTATGGAAGAGAGATGAACCAGGTACTATGGAAGAGAGATGAACCAGGTTCTATGGAAGAGAGATGAACCAGGTTCTATGGTAGAGAGATGAACAAGGTTCTATGGTAGAGAGATGAACCAGGTTCTATGGAAGAGAGATGAACCAGGTTCTATGGTAGAGAGATGAAATACGTTCTATGGTAGAGAGATGAACAAGGTTCTATGGTAGAGAGATGAACCAGGCTCTATGGTAGAGAGATGAACCAGGTTCTATGGTAGAGAGATGAACCAGGTTCTATGGTAGAGAGATGAACCAGGTTCTATGGTAGAGAGATGAACAAGGTTCTATGGTAGAGAGATGAACCAGGTTCTATGGAAGAGAGATGAACCAGGTTCTATGGAAGAGAGATGAACCAGGTTCTATGGTAGAGAGATGAACAAGGTTCTATGGTAGAGAGAGATGAACCAGGTTCTTTGGAAGAGAGATGAACCAGGTACTATGGTAAAGAGATGAACCAGGTTCTATGGAAGAGAGATGAACCAGGTTCTATGGTAGAGAGATGAACCAGGTTCTATGGTAGAGAGATGAACCAGGTTCTATGGAAGAGAGATGAACCAGGTTCTATGGTAGAGAGATGAACCAGGTTCTATGGTAGAGAGATGAAATACGTTCTATGATGGAGAGATGAACAAGGTTCTATGGTAGAGAGATGAACCAGGTTCTATGGTAGAGAGATGAACCAGGTACTATGGTATAGATGAACCAGGTTCTATGGAAGAGAGATGAACCAGGTTCTATGGAAGAGAGATGAACCAGGTACTATGGAAGAGAGATGAACCAGGTTCTATGGAAGAGAGATGAACCAGGTTCTATGGTAGAGAGATGAACCAGGTTCTATGGTAGAGAGAGGAAATACATTCTATGATGGAGAGATGAACAAGGTTCTATGGTAGAGAGATGAACCAGGTTCTATGGAAGAGAGATGAACCAGGTTCTATGGAAGAGAGATGAACCAGGTTCTATGGTAGAGAGATGAAATACGTTCTATGGTAGAGAGATGAACAAGGTTCTATGGTAGAGAGATGAACCAGGCTCTATGGTAGAGAGATGAACCAGGTTCTATGGTAGAGAGATGAACCAGGTTCTATGGTAGAGAGATGAACCAGGTTCTATGGTAGAGAGATGAACAAGGTTCTATGGTAGAGAGATGAACCAGGTTCTATGGAAGAGAGATGAACCAGGTTCTATGGAAGAGAGATGAACCAGGTTCTATGGTAGAGAGATGAACAAGGTTCTATGGTAGAGAGAGATGAACCAGGTTCTTTGGAAGAGAGATGAACCAGGTACTATGGTAAAGAGATGAACCAGGTTCTATGGAAGAGAGATGAACCAGGTTCTATGGTAGAGAGATGAACCAGGTTCTATGGTAGAGAGATGAACCAGGTTCTATGGAAGAGAGATGAACCAGGTTCTATGGTAGAGAGATGAACCAGGTTCTATGGTAGAGAGATGAAATACGTTCTATGATGGAGAGATGAACAAGGTTCTATGGTAGAGAGATGAACCAGGTTCTATGGTAGAGAGATGAACCAGGTACTATGGTATAGATGAACCAGGTTCTATGGAAGAGAGATGAACCAGGTTCTATGGAAGAGAGATGAACCAGGTACTATGGAAGAGAGATGAACCAGGTTCTATGGAAGAGAGATGAACCAGGTTCTATGGTAGAGAGATGAACCAGGTTCTATGGTAGAGAGAGGAAATACATTCTATGGTAGAGAGATGAACAAGGTTCTATGGTAGAGAGATGAACCAGGTTCTATGGTAGAGAGATGAACAAGGTTCTATGGTAGAGAGATGAACAAGGTTCTATGGTAGAGAGATGAACCAGGTTCTATGGTAGAGAGATGAACAAGGTTCTATGGTAGAGAGATGAACCAGGTTCTATGGAAGAGAGATGAACCAGGTTCTATGGAAGAGAGATGAACCAGGTTCTATGGTAGAGAGATGAACAAGGTTCTATGGTAGAGAGAGATGAACCAGGTTCTTTGGAAGAGAGATGAACCAGGTACTATGGTAAAGAGATGAACCAGGTTCTATGGAAGAGAGATGAACCAGGTTCTATGGTAAAGAGATGAACCAGGTTCTATGGTAGAGAGATGAACCAGGTTCTATGGAAGAGAGATGAACCAGGTTCTATGGTAGAGAGATGAACCAGGTTCTATGGTAGAGAGATGAAATACGTTCTATGATGGAGAGATGAACAAGGTTCTATGGTAGAGAGATGAACCAGGTTCTATGGTAGAGAGATGAACCAGGTACTATGGTATAGATGAACCAGGTTCTATGGAAGAGAGATGAACCAGGTTCTATGGAAGAGAGATGAACCAGGTACTATGGAAGAGAGATGAACCAGGTTCTATGGAAGAGAGATGAACCAGGTTCTATGGTAGAGAGATGAACCAGGTTCTATGGTAGAGAGAGGAAATACATTCTATGATGGAGAGATGAACAAGGTTCTATGGTAGAGAGATGAACCAGGTTCTATGGAAGAGAGATGAACCAGGTACTATGGTAAAGAGATGAACCAGGTTCTATGGAAGAGAGATGAACCAGGTTCTATGGTAGAGAGATGAACCAGGTTCTATGGTAGAGAGATGAACCAGGTTCTATGGTACAGAGATGAAATACGTTCTATGATGGAGAGATGGACAAGGTTCTATGGTAGAGAGATGAACCAGGTTCTATGGTAGAGAGATGAACCAGGTACTATGGTAGAGAGATGAAATACGTTCTATGGTGGAGAGATGAACCAGGTTCTATGGTAGAGAGATGAACCAGGTTCTATGGTATAGATGAACCAGGTTCTATGGAAGAGAGATGAACCAGGTTCTATGGTAGAGAGATTAACCAGTTTCTATAGAAGAGAGATGAACCAGGTTCTATTGTAGAGAGTTGAACCAGGTTCTATGGTATAGATGAAACAGGTTCTATGGTAGAGAGATGAACCAGGTTCTATGGAGGAGAGATGAACCAGGTTCTATGGTAGAGAGATGAACCAGGTTCTATGGTATAGATGAACCAGGTTCTATGGAAGAGAGATGAACAAGTTTCTATGATAGAGAGATGAACCAGGTTCTATGGTAGAGAGATGAAATACGTTCTATGGTAGAGAAATGAACCAGGTTCTATGGTATAGATGAACCAGGTTCTATGGAAGAGAGATGAACCAGGTTCTATTGAAGAGAGATGAACCACGTTCTATGGTAGAGAGATGAACCAGGTTCTATGGAAGAGAGATGAACCAGGTACTATGGAAGAGAGATGAACCAGGTTCTATGGAAGAGAGATGAACCAGGTTCTATGGAAGAGAGATGAACCAGGTTCTATGGTAGAGAGATGAACCAGGTTCTATGGAAGAGAGATGAACCAGGTTCTATGGTAGAGAGATGAACCAGGTTCTATGGTAGAGAGATGAACCAGGTTCTATGGTAGAGAGATGAAATACGTTCTATGGTTTAGAGATGAACCAGGTTCTATGGTAGAGAGATGAACCAGGTTCTATGCTATAGATGAACCAGGTTCTATGGAAGAGAGATGAACCAGGTTCTATGGTAGAGAGATGAACCAGCTTCTATAGAAGAGAGATGAACCAGGTTCTATTGTAGAGAGTTGAACCAGGTTCTATGGTATAGATGAACCAGGTTCTATGGTAGAGAGATGAACCAGGTTCTATGGTAGAGAGATGAACCAGGTTCTATGGAAGAGAGATGAACCAGGTTCTATGGTAGAGAGATGAACCAGGTTCTATGGAAGAGAGATGAACCAGGTTCTATGGAAGAGAGATAACCCAGGTTCTATGGTAGAGAGATGAACCAGGTTCTATGGTAGAGAGATGAACCAGGTTCTATGGAAGAGATATGAACCAGGTTCTATGGAAGAGAGATGAACCAGGTTCTATGGTAGAGAGATGAACCAGGTTCTATGGTAGAGAGATGAAATACGTTCTATGATGGAGAGATGAACCAGGTTCTATGGTAGAGAGATGAACCAGGTACTATGGTAAAGAGATGAACCAGGTTCTATGGTAGAGAGATGAACCAGGTTCTATGGTAGAGAGATGAACCAGGTTCTATGGAAGAGAGATGAACCAGGTTCTATGGTAGAGAGATGAACCAGGTTCTATGGTAGAGAGATGAAATACGTTCTATGATGGAGAGATGAACCAGGTTCTATGGTAGAGAGATGAACCAGGTACTATGGTAAAGAGATGAACCAGGTTCTATGGTAGAGAGATGAACCAGGTTCTATGGTAGAGAGATGAACCAGGTTCTATGGTAGAGAGATAAACCAGGTACTATGGTAGAGAGATGAACCAGGTTCTATGGTAGAGAGATGAACCAGGTTCTAAGGAAGAGAGATGAACTGGGTTCTATGGTAGAGAGATGAACCAGGTACTATGGTAGAGAGATGAAATACGTTCTATGGTGGAGAGATGAACAAGGTTCTATGGTAGAGAGATGAACCAGGTTCTATGGTAGAGAGATGAACAAGTTTCTATGATAGAGAGATGAACCAGGTTCTATGGTAGAGAGATGAAATACGTTCTATTGTGGAGAGATGAACCAGGTTCTATGGAAGAGAGATTAACCAGGTTCTATGGAAGAGAGATGAACCAGGTTCTATGGTAGAGAGATGAACCAGGTTCTATGGTATAGATGAACCAGGTTCTATGGAAGAGAGATGAACAAGTTTCTACGATAGAGAGATGAACCAGGTTCTATGGTAGAGAGATGAAATACGTTCTATGGTGGAGAGATGAACCAGGTTCTATGGTAGAGAGATGAACCAGGTTCTATGGTATAGATGAACCAGGTTCTATGGAAGAGAGATGAACCAGGTTCTATGGTAGAGAGATGAACCAGGTTCTATAGAAGAGAGATGAACCAGGTTCTATTGTAGAGAGTTGAACCAGGTTCTATGGTATAGATGAACCAGGTTCTATGGTAGAGAGATGAACCAGGTTCTATGGAGGAGAGATGAACCAGGTTCTATGGTAGAGAGATGAACCAGGTTCTATGGTATAGATGAACCAGGTTCTATGGTAGAGAGATGAAATACGTTCTATGATAGAGAGATGAACCAGGTTCTATGGTAGAGAGATGAACCAGGTTCTATGGTATAGATGAACCAGGTTCTATGGAAGAGAGATGAACAAGTTTCTATGATAGAGAGTTGAACCAGGTTCTATGGTAGAGAGATGAAATACGTTCTATGGTAGAGAGATGAACCAGGTTCTATGGTATAGATGAACCAGGTTCTATGGAAGAGAGATGAACCAGGTTCTATTGAAGAGAGATGAACCACGTTCTATGGTAGAGAGATGAACCAGGTTCTATGGAAGAGAGATGAACCAGGTACTATGGAAGAGAGATGAACCAGGTTCTATGGAAGAGAGATGAACCAGGTTCTATGGTAGAGAGATGAACCAGGTTATATGGAAGAGAGATGAACCAGGTTCTATGGAAGAGAGATGAACCAGGTTCTATGGTAGAGAGATGAACCAGGTTCTATGGTAGAGAGATGAACCAGGTTCTATGGAAGAGAGATGAACCAGGTTCTATGGAAGAGAGATGAACCAGGTTCTATGGTAGAGAGATGAACCAGGTTCTATGGTAGAGAGATGAAATACGTTCTATGATGGAGAGATGAACCAGGTTCTATGGTAGAGAGATGAACCAGGTACTATGGTAAAGAGATGAACCAGGTTCTATGGTAGAGAGATGAACCAGGTTCTATGGTAGAGAGATGAACCAGGTTCTATGGAAGAGAGATGAACCAGGTTCTATGGTAGAGAGATGAACCAGGTTCTATGGTAGAGAGATGAACCAGGTTCTATGGTAGAGAGATGAACCAGGTTCTATGGTAGAGAGATGAAATACGTTCTATGATGGAGAGATGAACAAGGTTCTATGGTAGAGAGATGAACCAGGTTCTATGGTAGAGAGATGAACCAGGTACTATGGTATAGATGAACCAGGTTCTATGGAAGAGAGATGAACCAGGTTCTATGGAAGAGAGATGAACCAGGTACTATGGAAGAGAGATGAACCAGGTTCTATGGAAGAGAGATGAACCAGGTTCTATGGTAGAGAGATGAACCAGGTTCTATGGTAGAGAGAGGAAATACATTCTATGGTAGAGAGATGAACAAGGTTCTATGGTAGAGAGATGAACCAGGTTCTATGGTAGAGAGATGAACAAGGTTCTATGGTAGAGAGATGAACAAGGTTCTATGGTAGAGAGATGAACCAGGTTCTATGGTAGAGAGATGAACAAGGTTCTATGGTAGAGAGATGAACCAGGTTCTATGGAAGAGAGATGAACCAGGTTCTATGGAAGAGAGATGAACCAGGTTCTATGGTAGAGAGATGAACAAGGTTCTATGGTAGAGAGAGATGAACCAGGTTCTTTGGAAGAGAGATGAACCAGGTACTATGGTAAAGAGATGAACCAGGTTCTATGGAAGAGAGATGAACCAGGTTCTATGGTAAAGAGATGAACCAGGTTCTATGGTAGAGAGATGAACCAGGTTCTATGGAAGAGAGATGAACCAGGTTCTATGGTAGAGAGATGAACCAGGTTCTATGGTAGAGAGATGAAATACGTTCTATGATGGAGAGATGAACAAGGTTCTATGGTAGAGAGATGAACCAGGTTCTATGGTAGAGAGATGAACCAGGTACTATGGTATAGATGAACCAGGTTCTATGGAAGAGAGATGAACCAGGTTCTATGGAAGAGAGATGAACCAGGTACTATGGAAGAGAGATGAACCAGGTTCTATGGAAGAGAGATGAACCAGGTTCTATGGTAGAGAGATGAACCAGGTTCTATGGTAGAGAGAGGAAATACATTCTATGATGGAGAGATGAACAAGGTTCTATGGTAGAGAGATGAACCAGGTTCTATGGAAGAGAGATGAACCAGGTACTATGGTAAAGAGATGAACCAGGTTCTATGGAAGAGAGATGAACCAGGTTCTATGGTAGAGAGATGAACCAGGTTCTATGGTAGAGAGATGAACCAGGTTCTATGGTACAGAGATGAAATACGTTCTATGATGGAGAGATGGACAAGGTTCTATGGTAGAGAGATGAACCAGGTTCTATGGTAGAGAGATGAACCAGGTACTATGGTAAAGAGATGAACCAGGTTCTATGGTAGAGAGATGAACCAGGTTCTATGGTAGAGAGATGAACCAGGTTCTATGGTAGAGAGATGAACAAGGTTCTATGGAAGAGAGATGAACCAGGTTCTATGGTAGAGAGATTCACCAGGTTCTATGGAAGAGAGATGAACCAGGTTCTATGGTAGAGAGATGAACCAGGTTCTATGGTAAAAAGATGAAACAGGTTCTATGGAAGAGAGATGAACCAGGTTCTATGGTAGAGAGATTAACCAGGTTCTATGGTAGAGAGTAGAAATACGTTCTATGGTGGAGAGAGGAACAAGGTTCTATGGTAGAGAGATGAACCAGGTTCTATGGTAGAGAGATGAACAAGTTTCTATGATAGAGAGATGAACCAGGTTCTAGGGTATAGATGAACCAGGTTCTATGGAAGAGAGATTAACCAAGTTCTATGGTAGAGAGATGAACCAGGTTCTATGGTAGAGAGATGAAATACGTTCTATGGTGGAGAGATGAACCAGGTTCTATGGAAGAGAGATGAACCAGGTTCTATGGAAGAGAGATGAACCAGGTTCTATGGTAGAGAGATGAAATACGTTCTATGGTAGAGAGATGAACCAGGTTCTATGGTAGAGAGATGAACCAGGTTCTATGGAATAGAGATGAACCAGGTTCTATGGTAGAGAGATGAACCTGGTTCTATGGAAGAGAGATGAACCAGGTTCTATGGTAGAGAGATGAAATACATTCTATGGTGGAGAGATGAACCAGGTTCTATGGTAGAGAGATGAACCAGGTTCTATGGAAGAGAGATGAACCAGGTTCTATGGTAGAGAGATGAAATACGTTCTATGGTGGAGAGATGAACCAGGTTCTATGGTAGAGAGATGAACCAGGTTCTATGGTAGAGAGATGAAATACGTTCTATGGTGGAGAGATGAACCAGGTTCTATGGTAGAGAGATGAACCAGGTTCTATGGTAGAGAGATGAACCAGGTACTATGGTAAAGAGATGAACCAGGTACTATGGAAGAGAGATGAACCAGGTTCTATGGAAGAGAGATGAACCAGGTTCTATGGTAGAGAGATGAACAAGGTTCTATGGTAGAGAGATGAACCAGGTTCTATGGAAGAGAGGTGAACCAGGTTCTATGGTAGAGAGATGAACCAGGTTCTATGGTAGAGAGATGAAATACGTTCTATGGTAGAGAGATGAACAAGGTTCTATGGTAGAGAGATGAACCAGGTTCTATGGTAGAGAGATGAACCAGGTTCTATGGTAGAGAGATGAACCAGGTTCTATGGTAGAGAGATGAACAAGGTTCTATGGTAGAGAGATGAACCAGGTTCTATGGAAGAGAGATGAACCAGGTTCTATGGAAGAGAGATGAACCAGGTTCTATGGTAGAGAGATGAACAAGGTTCTATGGTAGAGAGAGATGAACCAGGTTCTTTGGAAGAGAGATGAACCAGGTACTATGGTAAAGAGATGAACCAGGTTCTATGGAAGAGAGATGAACCAGGTTCTATGGTAAAGAGATGAACCAGGTTCTATGGTAGAGAGATGAACCAGGTTCTATGGAAGAGAGATGAACCAGGTTCTATGGTAGAGAGATGAACCAGGTTCTATGGTAGAGAGATGAAATACGTTCTATGATGGAGAGATGAACAAGGTTCTATGGTAGAGAGATGAACCAGGTTCTATGGTAGAGAGATGAACCAGGTACTATGGTATAGATGAACCAGGTTCTATGGAAGAGAGATGAACCAGGTTCTATGGAAGAGAGATGAACCAGGTACTATGGAAGAGAGATGAACCAGGTTCTATGGAAGAGAGATGAACCAGGTTCTATGGTAGAGAGATGAACCAGGTTCTATGGTAGAGAGAGGAAATACATTCTATGATGGAGAGATGAACAAGGTTCTATGGTAGAGAGATGAACCAGGTTCTATGGAAGAGAGATGAACCAGGTACTATGGTAAAGAGATGAACCAGGTTCTATGGAAGAGAGATGAACCAGGTTCTATGGTAGAGAGATGAACCAGGTTCTATGGTAGAGAGATGAACCAGGTTCTATGGTACAGAGATGAAATACGTTCTATGATGGAGAGATGGACAAGGTTCTATGGTAGAGAGATGAACCAGGTTCTATGGTAGAGAGATGAACCAGGTACTATGGTAAAGAGATGAACCAGGTTCTATGGTAGAGAGATGAACCAGGTTCTATGGTAGAGAGATGAACCAGGTTCTATGGTAGAGAGATGAACCAGGTTCTATGGAAGAGACATGAACCAGGTACTATGGAAGAGAGATGAACCAGGTTCTATGGAAGAGAGATGAACCAGGTTCTATGGAAGAGAGATGAACCAGGTTCTATGGTAGAGAGATGAACCAGGTTCTATGGTAGAGAGAGGAAATACATTCTATGATGGAGAGATGAACAATGTTCTATGGTAGAGAGATGAACCAGGTTCTATGGAAGAGAGATGAACCAGGTACTATGGTAAAGAGATGAACCAGGTTCTATGGAAGAGAGATGAACCAGGTTCTATGGTAGAGAGATGAAATACGTTCTATGGTGGAGAGATGAACCAGGTTCTATGGAAGAGAGATGAACCAGGTTCTATGGAAGAGAGATGAACCAGGTTCTATGGTAGAGAGATGAAATACGTTCTATGGTAGAGAGATGAACCAGGTTCTATGGTAGAGAGATGAACCAGGTTCTATGGAATAGAGATGAACCAGGTTCTATGGTAGAGAGATGAACCTGGTTCTATGGAAGAGAGATGAACCAGGTTCTATGGTAGAGAGATGAAATACATTCTATGGTGGAGAGATGAACCAGGTTCTATGGTAGAGAGATGAACCAGGTTCTATGGAAGAGAGATGAACCAGGTTCTATGGTAGAGAGATGAAATACGTTCTATGGTGGAGAGATGAACCAGGTTCTATGGTAGAGAGATGAACCAGGTTCTATGGCAGAGAGATGAAATACGTTCTATGGTGGAGAGATGAACCAGGTTCTATGGTAGAGAGATGAACCAGGTTCTATGGTAGAGAGATGAACAAGGTTCTATGGAAGAGAGATGAACCAGGTTCTATGGTAGAGAGATTCACCAGGTTCTATGGAAGAGAGATGAACCAGGTTCTATGGTAGAGAGATGAACCAGGTTCTATGGTAAAAAGATGAACCAGGTTCTATGGAAGAGAGATGAACCAGGTTCTATGGTAGAGAGATTAACCAGGTTCTATGGTAGAGAGTAGAAATACGTTCTATGGTGGAGAGAGGAACAAGGTTCTATGGTAGAGAGATGAACCAGGTTCTATGGTAGAGAGATGAAATACGTTCTATGGTAGAGAGATGAACCAGGTTCTATGGTAGAGAGATGAACCAGGTTCTATGGAATAGAGATGAACCAGGTTCTATGCTAGAGAGATGAAATACGTTCTATGGTGGAGAGATGAACCAGTTCTATGGTAGAGAGATGAACCAGGTTCTATGGAAGAGAGATGAACCAGGTTCTATGGTAGAGAGATGAAATACGTTCTATGGTAGAGAGATGAACCAGGTTCTATGGTAGAGAGATGAACCAGGTTCTATGGAATAGAGATGAACCAGGTTCTATGGTAGAGAGATGAAATACGTTCTATGGTGGAGAGATGAACCAGTTCTATGGTAGAGAGATGAACCAGGTTCTATGGTATAGATGAACCAGGTTCTATAGAAGAGAGATGAACCAGGTTCTATGGTAGAGAGATGAACCAGGTTCTATGGTATAGATGAACCAGGTTCTATGGAAGAGAGATGAACCAGGTACTATGGAAGAGAGATGAACCAGGTTCTATGGTAAAAAGATGAACCAGGTTCTATGGAAGAGAGATGAACCAGGTTCTAAGGTAGAGAGATTAACCAGGTTCTATGGTAGAGAGTAGAAATACGTTCTATGGTGGAGAGAGGAACAAGGTTCTATGGTAGAGAGATGAAATACGTTCTATGGTAGAGAGATGAACCAGGTTCTATGGTAGAGAGATGAACCAGGTTCTATGGAATAGAGATGAACCAGGTTCTATGGTAGAGAGATGAAATACGTTCTATGGTGGAGAGATGAACCAGTTCTATGGTAGAGAGATGAACCAGGTTCTATGGTATAGATGAACCAGGTTCTATAGAAGAGAGATGAACCAGGTTCTATGGTAGAGAGATGAACCAGGTTCTATGGTATAGATGAACCAGGTTCTATGGAAGAGAGATGAACCAGGTACTATGGAAGAGAGATGAACCAGGTTCTATGGAAGAGAGATGAACCAGGTTCTATGGAAGAGAGATGAACCAGGTTCTATGGTAGAGAGATGAACAAGGTTCTATGGTAGAGAGATGAACCAGGTTCTTTGGAAGAGAGATGAACCAGGTACTATGGTAAAGAGATGAACCAGGTTCTATGGAAGAGAGATGAACCAGGTTCTATGGTAGAGAGATGAACCAGGTTCTATGGTAGAGAGATGAACCAGGTTCTATGGTACAGAGATGAAATACGTTCTATGATGGAGAGATGGACAAGGTTCTATGGTAGAGAGATGAACCAGGTTCTATGGTAGAGAGATGAACCAGGTACTATGGTAAAGAGATGAACCAGGTTCTATGGAAGAGAGATGAACCAGGTTCTATGGTAGAGAGATGAACCAGGTTCTATGGTAGAGAGATGAACCAGGTTCTATGGTACAGAGATGAAATACGTTCTATGATGGAGAGATGGACAAGGTTCTATGGTAGAGAGATGAACCAGGTTCTATGGTAGAGAGATGAACCAGGTACTATGGTAAAGAGATGAACCAGGTTCTATGGTAGAGAGATGAACCAGGTTCTATGGTAGAGAGATGAACCAGGTTCTATGGTAGAGAGATGAACAAGGTTCTATGGAAGAGAGATGAACCAGGTTCTATGGTAGAGAGATTCACCAGGTTCTATGGAAGAGAGATGAACCAGGTTCTATGGTAGAGAGATGAACCAGGTTCTATGGTAAAAAGATGAAACAGGTTCTATGGAAGAGAGATGAACCAGGTTCTATGGTAGAGAGATTAACCAGGTTCTATGGTAGAGAGTAGAAATACGTTCTATGGTGGAGAGAGGAACAAGGTTCTATGGTAGAGAGATGAACCAGGTTCTATGGTAGAGAGATGAACAAGTTTCTATGATAGTGAGATGAACCAGGTTCTAGGGTATAGATGAACCAGGTTCTATGGAAGAGAGATTAACCAAGTTCTATGGTAGAGAGATGAACCAGGTTCTATGGTAGAGAGATGAAATACGTTCTATGGTGGAGAGATGAACCAGGTTCTATGGAAGAGAGATGAACCAGGTTCTATGGAAGAGAGATGAACCAGGTTCTATGGTAGAGAGATGAAATACGTTCTATGGTAGAGAGATGAACCAGGTTCTATGGTAGAGAGATGAACCAGGTTCTATGGAATAGAGATGAACCAGGTTCTATGGTAGAGAGATGAACCTGGTTCTATGGAAGAGAGATGAACCAGGTTCTATGGTAGAGAGATGAAATACATTCTATGGTGGAGAGATGAACCAGGTTCTATGGTAGAGAGATGAACCAGGTTCTATGGAAGAGAGATGAACCAGGTTCTATGGTAGAGAGATGAAATACGTTCTATGGTGGAGAGATGAACCAGGTTCTATGGTAGAGAGATGAACCAGGTTCTATGGTAGAGAGATGAAATACGTTCTATGGTGGAGAGATGAACCAGGTTCTATGGTAGAGAGATGAACCAGGTTCTATGGTAGAGAGATGAACCAGGTACTATGGTAAAGAGATGAACCAGGTACTATGGAAGAGAGATGAACCAGGTTCTATGGAAGAGAGATGAACCAGGTTCTATGGTAGAGAGATGAACAAGGTTCTATGGTAGAGAGATGAACCAGGTTCTATGGAAGAGAGGTGAACCAGGTTCTATGGTAGAGAGATGAACCAGGTTCTATGGTAGAGAGATGAAATACGTTCTATGGTAGAGAGATGAACCAGGTTCTATGGTAGAGAGATGAACCAGGTTCTATGGTAGAGAGATGAACCAGGTTCTATGGTAGAGAGATGAACAAGGTTCTATGGTAGAGAGATGAACCAGGTTCTATGGAAGAGAGATGAACCAGGTTCTATGGAAGAGAGATGAACCAGGTTCTATGGTAGAGAGATGAACAAGGTTCTATGGTAGAGAGAGATGAACCAGGTTCTTTGGAAGAGAGATGAACCAGGTACTATGGTAAAGAGATGAACCAGGTTCTATGGAAGAGAGATGAACCAGGTTCTATGGTAAAGAGATGAACCAGGTTCTATGGTAGAGAGATGAACCAGGTTCTATGGAAGAGAGATGAACCAGGTTCTATGGTAGAGAGATGAACCAGGTTCTATGGTAGAGAGATGAAATACGTTCTATGATGGAGAGATGAACAAGGTTCTATGGTAGAGAGATGAACCAGGTTCTATGGTAGAGAGATGAACCAGGTACTATGGTATAGATGAACCAGGTTCTATGGAAGAGAGATGAACCAGGTTCTATGGAAGAGAGATGAACCAGGTACTATGGAAGAGAGATGAACCAGGTTCTATGGAAGAGAGATGAACCAGGTTCTATGGTAGAGAGATGAACCAGGTTCTATGGTAGAGAGAGGAAATACATTCTATGATGGAGAGATGAACAAGGTTCTATGGTAGAGAGATGAACCAGGTTCTATGGAAGAGAGATGAACCAGGTACTATGGTAAAGAGATGAACCAGGTTCTATGGAAGAGAGATGAACCAGGTTCTATGGTAGAGAGATGAACCAGGTTCTATGGTAGAGAGATGAACCAGGTTCTATGGTAGAGAGATGAACCAGGTTCTATGGTACAGAGATGAAATACGTTCTATGATGGAGAGATGGACAAGGTTCTATGGTAGAGAGATGAACCAGGTTCTATGGTAGAGAGATGAACCAGGTACTATGGTAAAGAGATGAACCAGGTTCTATGGTAGAGAGATGAACCAGGTTCTATGGTAGAGAGATGAACCAGGTTCTATGGTAGAGAGATGAACCAGGTTCTATGGAAGAGACATGAACCAGGTACTATGGAAGAGAGATGAACCAGGTTCTATCGAAGAGAGATGAACCAGGTTCTATGGAAGAGAGATGAACCAGGTTCTATGGTAGAGAGATGAACCAGGTTCTATGGAAGAGAGATGAACCAGGTTCTATGGAAGAGAGATGAAACAGGTACTATGGTAAAGAGATGAACCAGGTTCTATGGAAGAGAGATGAACCAGGTTCTATGGTAGAGAGATGAAATACGTTCTATGGTGGAGAGATGAACCAGGTTCTATGGAAGAGAGATGAACCAGGTTCTATGGAAGAGAGATGAACCAGGTTCTATGGTAGAGAGATGAAATACGTTCTATGGTAGAGAGATGAACCAGGTTCTATGGTAGAGAGATGAACCAGGTTCTATGGAATAGAGATGAACCAGGTTCTATGGTAGAGAGATGAACCTGGTTCTATGGAAGAGAGATGAACCAGGTTCTATGGTAGAGAGATGAAATACATTCTATGGTGGAGAGATGAACCAGGTTCTATGGTAGAGAGATGAACCAGGTTCTATGGAAGAGAGATGAACCAGGTTCTATGGTAGAGAGATGAAATACGTTCTATGGTGGAGAGATGAACCAGGTTCTATGGTAGAGAGATGAACCAGGTTCTATGGCAGAGAGATGAAATACGTTCTATGGTGGAGAGATGAACCAGGTTCTATGGTAGAGAGATGAACCAGGTTCTATGGTAGAGAGATGAACAAGGTTCTATGGAAGAGAGATGAACCAGGTTCTATGGTAGAGAGATTCACCAGGTTCTATGGAAGAGAGATGAACCAGGTTCTATGGTAGAGAGATGAACCAGGTTCTATGGTAAAAAGATGAACCAGGTTCTATGGAAGAGAGATGAACCAGGTTCTATGGTAGAGAGATTAACCAGGTTCTATGGTAGAGAGTAGAAATACGTTCTATGGTGGAGAGAGGAACAAGGTTCTATGGTAGAGAGATGAACCAGGTTCTATGGTAGAGAGATGAAATACGTTCTATGGTAGAGAGATGAACCAGGTTCTATGGTAGAGAGATGAACCAGGTTCTATGGAATAGAGATGAACCAGGTTCTATGGTAGAGAGATGAAATACGTTCTATGGTGGAGAGATGAACCAGTTCTATGGTAGAGAGATGAACCAGGTTCTATGGAAGAGAGATGAACCAGGTTCTATGGTAGAGAGATGAAATACGTTCTATGGTAGAGAGATGAACCAGGTTCTATGGTAGAGAGATGAACCAGGTTCTATGGAATAGAGATGAACCAGGTTCTATGGTAGAGAGATGAAATACGTTCTATGGTGGAGAGATGAACCAGTTCTATGGTAGAGAGATGAACCAGGTTCTATGGTATAGATGAACCAGGTTCTATAGAAGAGAGATGAACCAGGTTCTATGGTAGAGAGATGAACCAGGTTCTATGGTATAGATGAACCAGGTTCTATGGAAGAGAGATGAACCAGGTACTATGGAAGAGAGATGAATCAGGTTCTATGGTAAAAAGATGAACCAGGTTCTATGGAAGAGAGATGAACCAGGTTCTAAGGTAGAGAGATTAACCAGGTTCTATGGTAGAGAGTAGAAATACGTTCTATGGTGGAGAGAGGAACAAGGTTCTATGGTAGAGAGATGAACCAGGTTCTATGGTAGAGAGATGAAATACGTTCTATGGTAGAGAGATGAACCAGGTTCTATGGTAGAGAGATGAACCAGGTTCTATGGAATAGAGATGAACCAGGTTCTATGGTAGAGAGATGAAATACGTTCTATGGTGGAGAGATGAACCAGTTCTATGGTAGAGAGATGAACCAGGTTCTATGGAAGAGAGATGAACCAGGTTCTATGGTAGAGAGATGAAATACGTTCTATGGTAGAGAGATGAACCAGGTTCTATGGTAGAGAGATGAACCAGGTTCTATGGAATAGAGATGAACCAGGTTCTATGGTAGAGAGATGAAATACGTTCTATGGTGGAGAGATGAACCAGTTCTATGGTAGAGAGATGAACCAGGTTCTATGGTATAGATGAACCAGGTTCTATAGAAGAGAGATGAACCAGGTTCTATGGTAGAGAGATGAACCAGGTTCTATGGTATAGATGAACCAGGTTCTATGGAAGAGAGATGAACCAGGTACTATGGAAGAGAGATGAACCAGGTTCTATGGAAGAGAGATGAACCAGGTTCTATGGAAGAGAGATGAACCAGGTTCTATGGTAGAGAGATGAACAAGGTTCTATGGTAGAGAGATGAACCAGGTTCTTTGGAAGAGAGATGAACCAGGTACTATGGTAAAGAGATGAACCAGGTTCTATGGAAGAGAGATGAACCAGGTTCTATGGTAGAGAGATGAACCAGGTTCTATGGAAGAGAGATGAACCAGGTTCTATGGTAGAGAGATGAACCAGGTGCTATGGTAGAGAGATGAAATACGTTCTATGATGGAGAGATGAACAAGGTTCTATGGTAGAGAGATGAACCAGGTTCTATGGTAGAGAGATGAACCAGGTACTATGGTGAAGAGATGAACCAGGTTCTATGGTAGAGAGATGAACCAGGTTCTATGGTATAGATGAACCAGGTTCTATGGAAGAGAGATGAACCAGGTTCTATGGAAGAGAGATGAACCAGGTACTATGGAAGAGAGATGAACCAGGTTCTATGGAAGAGAGATGAACCAGGTTCTATGGAAGAGAGATGAACCAGGTTCTATGGTAGAGAGATGAACCAGGTTCTATGGTAGAGAGAGGAAATACATTCTATGATGGAGAGATGAACAAGGTTCTATGGTAGAGAGATGAACCAGGTTCTATGGAAGAGAGATGAACCAGGTACTATGGTAAAGAGATGAACCAGGTTCTATGGAAGAGAGATGAACCAGGTTCTATGGTAGAGAGATGAACCAGGTTCTATGGTACAGAGATGAAATACGTTCTATGATGGAGAGATGGACAAGGTTCTATGGTAGAGAGATGAACCAGGTTCTATGGTAGAGAGATGAACCAGGTACTATGGTAAAGAGATGAACCAGGTTCTATGGTAGAGAGATGAACCAGGTTCTATGGTAGAGAGATGAACCAGGTTCTATGGTAGAGAGATGAACCAGGTTCTATGGAAGAGAGATGAACCAGGTACTATGGAAGAGAGATGAACCAGGTTCTATGGAAGAGAGATGAACCAGGTTCTATGGAAGAGAGATGAACCAGGTTCTATGGTAGAGAGATGAACCAGGTTCTATGGTAGAGAGAGGAAATACATTCTATGATGGAGAGATGAACAATGTTCTATGGTAGAGAGATGAACCAGGTTCTATGGAAGAGAGATGAACCAGGTACTATGGTAAAGAGATGAACCAGGTTCTATGGAAGAGAGATGAACCAGGTTCTATGGTAGAGAGATGAACCAGGTTCTATGGTAGAGAGATGAACCAGGTTCTATGGAAGAGAGATGAACCAGGTTCTATGGTAGAGAGATGAACCAGGTTCTATGGTAGAGAGATGAAATACGTTCTATGATGGAGAGATGAACAAGGTTCTATGGTAGAGAGATGAACCAGGTTCTATGGTAGAGAGATGAACCAGGTACTATGGTAAAGATATGAACCAGGTTCTATGGTATAGATGAACCAGGTTCTATGGAAGAGAGATGAACCAGGTTCTATGGAAGAGAGATGAACCAGGTACTATGGAAGAGAGATGAACCAGGTTCTATGGAAGAGAGATGAACCAGGTTCTATGGAAGAGAGATGAACCAGGTTCTATGGTAGAGAGAGGAAATACATTCTATGATGGAGAGATGAACAAGGTTCTATGGTAGAGAGATGAACCAGGTTCTATGGAAGAGAGATGAACCAGGTACTATGGTAAAGAGATGAACCAGGTTCTATGGAAGAGAGATGAACCAGGTTCTATGGTAGAGAGATTAACCAGGTTCTATGGTAGAGAGATGAACCAGGTTCTATGGAAGAGAGATGAACCAGGTTCTATGGTAGAGAGATAAACCAGGTTCTATGGTAGAGAGATGAACCAGGTTCTATGGTACAGAGATGAAATACGTTCTATGATGGAGAGATGAACAAGGTTCTATGGTAGAGAGATGAACCAGGTTCTATGGTAGAGAGATGAACCAGGTACTATGGTAAAGAGATGAACCAGGTTCTATGGTAGAGAGATGAACCAGGTTCTATGGTAGAGAGATGAACAAGGTTCTATGGAAGAGAGATGAACCAGGTTCTATGGTAGAGAGATTCACCAGGTTCTATGGAAGAGAGATGAACCAGGTTCTATGGTAGAGAGATGAACCAGGTTCTATGGTAAAAAGATGAACCAGGTTCTATGGAAGAGAGATGAACCAGGTTCTATGGTAGAGAGATTAACCAGGTTCTATGGTAGAGAGTAGAAATACGTTCTATGGTGGAGAGAGGAACAAGGTTCTATGGTAGAGAGATGAACCAGGTTCTATGGTAGAGAGATGAACAAGTTTCTATGATAGAGAGATGAACCAGGTTCTATGGTATAGATGAACCAGGTTCTATGGAAGAGAGATTAACCAAGTTCTATGGTAGAGAGATGAACCAGGTTCTATGGTAGAGAGATGAAATACGTTCTATGGTGGAGAGATGAACCAGGTTCTATGGAAGAGAGATGAACCAGGTTCTATGGAAGAGAGATGAACCAGGTTCTATGGTAGAGAGATGAAATACGTTCTATGGTAGAGAGATGAACCAGGTTCTATGGTAGAGAGATGAACCAGGTTCTATGGAATAGAGATGAACCAGGTTCTATGGTAGAGAGATGAACCTGGTTCTATGGAAGAGAGATGAACCAGGTTCTATGGTAGAGAGATGAAATACATTCTATGGTGGAGAGATGAACCAGGTTCTATGGTAGAGAGATGAACCAGGTTCTATGGAAGAGAGATGAACCAGGTTCTATGGTAGAGAGATGAAATACGTTCTATGGTGGAGAGATGAACCAGGTTCTATGGTAGAGAGATGAACCAGGTTCTATGGTAGAGAGATGAAATACGTTCTATGGTGGAGAGATGAACCAGGTTCTATGGTAGAGAGATGAACCAGGTTCTATGGTAGAGAGATGAACCAGGTACTATGGTAAAGAGATGAACCAGGTTCTATGGTAGAGAGATGAACCAGGTTCTATGGAAGAGAGATGAACCAGGTTCTATGGTAGAGAGATTAACCAGGTTCTATGGTAGAGAGATGAACCAGGTTCTATGGTAGAGAGATGAACCAGGTTCTATGGTAGAGAGATTAACCAGGTTCTATGGTAGAGAGATGAACCAGGTTCTATGGTAGAGAGATTAACCAGGTTCTATGGTAGAGAGATGAACCAGGTTATATGGTAGAGAGATGAACCAGTTTCTATGGAAGAGAGATGAACCAGGTTCTATGGTAGAGAGATTAACCAGGTTCTATGGTAGAGAGTAGAATTACGTTCTATGGTGGAGAGATGAAGAAGGTTCTATGGTAGAGAGATGAACCAGGTTCTATGGAAGAGAGATGAACCAGGTTCTCTGGAAGAGAGATGAACCAGGTTCTATGGTAGAGAGATGAACCAGGTTCTATGGTAGAGAGATGAAATACGTTCTATGGTGGAGAGATGAACCAGGTTCTATGGAAGAGAGATGAACCAGGTTCTATGGAAGAGAGAAACCAGGTTCTATGGTAGAGAGATGAAATACGTTCTATGGTGGAGAGATGAACCAGGTTCTATGGTAGAGAGATGAACCAGGTTCTATGGTAGAGAGATGAAATACATTCTATGATGGAGAGATGAACCAGGTTCTATGGTAGAGAGATGAACCAGGTTCTATGGAAGAGAGATGAACCAGGTTCTATGGTAGAGAGATGAACCAGGTTCTATGGTAGAGAGATGAACCAGGTTCTATGGAAGAGAGATGAACCAGGTTCTATGGTAGAGAGATGAACCAGGTTCTATGGAAGAGAGATGAACCAGGTTCTATGGTAGAGAGATGAACCAGGTTCTATGGTAGAGAGATGAAATACGTTCTATGGTGGAGAGATGAACCAGGTTCTATGGTAGAGAGATGAACCAGGTTCTATGGTAGAGAGATGAACCAGGTACTATGGTAAAGAGATGAACCAGGTTCTATGGTAGAGAGATGAACCAGGTTCTATGGAAGAGAGATGAACCAGGTTCTATGGTAGAGAGATGAACCAGGTTCTATGGTAGAGAGATGAACCAGGTTCTATGGTAGAGAGATGAACCAGGTACTATGGTAAAGAGATGAACCAGGTTCTATGGTAGAGAGATGAACCAGGTTCTATGGAAGAGAGATGAACCAGGTTCTATGGTAGAGAGATTAACCAGGTTCTATGGTAGAGAGTAGAAATACGTTCTATGGTGGAGAGATGAAGAAGGTTATATGGTAGAGAGATGAACCAGGTTCTATGGAAGAGAGATGAACCAGGTTCTATGGTAGAGAGATGAACCAGGTTCTATGGTAGAGAGATGAAATATGTTCTATGGTGGAGAGATGAACCAGGTTCTATGGAAGAGAGATGAACCAGGTTCTATGGAAGAGAGAAACCAGGTTCTATGGTAGAGAGATGAAATACGTTCTATGGTGGAGAGATGAACCAGGTTCTATGGTAGAGAGATGAACCAGGTTCTATGGAAGAGAGATGAACCAGGTTCTATGGTAGAGAGATGAACCAGGTTCTATGGTAGAGAGATGAACCAGGTTCTATGGTAGAGAGATGAACCAGGTTCTATGGAAGAGAGATGAACCAGGTTCTATGGTAGAGAGATGAACCAGGTTCTATGGTAGGGAGATGAAATACGTTCTATGGTGGAGAGATGAACCAGGTTCTATGTTAGAGAGATGAACCAGGTTCTATGGTAGAGAGATGAACCAGGTTCTATGGTAGAGAGATGAACCAGGTTCTATGGAAGAGAGATGAACCAGGTTCTATGGTAGAGAGATGAAATACGTTCTATGGTGGAGAGATGAACCAGGTTCTATGGTAGAGAGATGAACCAGGTTCTATGGAAGAGAGATGAACCAGGTTCTATGTTAGAGAGATGAACCAGGTTCTATGGTAGAGAGATGAACCAGGTTCTATGGAAGGGAGATGAACTAGGTTCTATGGTAGAGAGATGAAATATGTTCTATGGTGGAGAGATGAACCAGGTTCTATGGTAGAGAGATGAACCAGGTTCTATGGTAGAGAGATGAAATACGTTCTATGGTGGAGAGATGAATCAGGTTCTATGGTAGAGAGATGAACCAGGTTCTATGGAAGAGAGATGAACCAGGTTCTATGTTAGAGAGATGAACCAGGTTCTATGGTAGAGAGATGAACCAGGTTCTATGGAAGGGAGATGAACCAGGTTCTATGGTAGAGAGATGAAATACGTTCTATGGTGGAGAGATGAACCAGGTTCTATGGTAGAGAGATGAACCAGGTTCTATGGTAGAGAGATGAAATACGTTCTATGGTGGAGAGATGAACCAGGTTCTATGGTAGAGAGATGAAATACGTTCTATGGTGGAGAGATGAACCAGGTTCTATGGTAGAGAGATGAACCAGGTTCTATGGTAGAGAGATGAACCAGGTTCTATTGAAGAGAGATGAACCAGGTTCTATGGTAGAGAGATGAACCAGGTTCTATGGTAGAGAGATGAACCAGGTTCTATGGAAGAGAGATGAACCAGGTTCTATGGTAGAGAGATGAACCAGGTTCTATGGTAGAGAGATGAAATACGTTCTATGGAAGAGAGATGAACCAGGTTCTATGGTAGAGAGATGAACCAGGTTCTATGGAAGAGAGATGAACCAGGTTCTATGTTAGAGAGATGAACCAGGTTCTATGGTAGAGAGATGAACCAGGTTCTATGGAAGAGAGATGAACCAGGTTCTATGGTAGAGAGATGAAATACGTTCTATGGTGGAGAGATGAACCAGGTTCTATGGTAGAGAGATGAACCAGGTTCTATGGTAGAGAGATGAAATACGTTCTATGGAAGAGAGATGAACCAGGTTCTATGGTAGAGAGATGAACCAGGTTCTATGGAAGAGAGATGAACCAGGTTCTATGTTAGAGAGATGAACCAGGTTCTATGGTAGAGAGATGAACCAGGTTCTATGGAAGAGAGATGAACCAGGTTCTATGGTAGAGAGATGAAATACGTTCTATGGTGGAGAGATGAACCAGGTTCTATGGTAGAGAGATGAACCAGGTTCTATGGTAGAGAGATGAAGTACGTTCTATGGTGGAGAGATGAACCAGGTTCTATGGTAGAGAGATGAACCAGGTTCTATGTTAGAGAGATGAACCAGGTTCTATGGTAGAGAGATGAACCAGGTTCTATGGTAGAGAGATGAACCAGGTTCTATTGAAGATAGATGAACCAGGTTCTATGGTAGAGAGATGAACCAGGTTCTATGGTAGAGAGATGAACCAGGTTCTATGGAAGAGAGATGAACCAGGTTCTATGGTAGAGAGATTAACAAGGTTCTATGGTAGAGAGATGAACCAGGTTCTATGGTAGAGAGATGAAATACGTTCTATGGTGGAGAGATGAACCAGGTTCTATGGTAGAGAGATGAACCAGGTTCTATGTTAGAGAGATGAACCAGGTTCTATGGTAGAGAGATGAACCAGGTTCTATGGTAGAGAGATGAACCAGGTTCTATGGAAGAGAGATGAACCAGGTTCTATGGTAGAGAGATGAACCAGGTTCTATGGTAGAGAGATGAACCAGGTTATATGGTAGAGAGAGGAACCAGGTTCTATGGAAGAGAGATGAACCAGGTTCTATGGTAGAGAGATGAACCAGGTTCTATGGTAGAGAGATGAACCAGGTTCTATGATAGAGAGATGAACCAGGTTCTATGGAAGAGAGATGAACCAGGTTCTATGGTAGAGAGATGAACCAGGTTCTATGGTAGAGAGATGAACCAGGTTCTATGGTAGAGAGATGAACCAGGTTCTATGGTAGAGAGATGAACCAGGTTCTATGGTAGAGAGAAGATATTCCGTTAGGTTATATCAAGTAACGTCTTCCTATGGGCAACGACTTGAAGGCACAAACTAAACTAATTTTCAGTAATGTTTAGTGTTTCTGCATAGGTATTAGAAATAATAAGCCTGTGTGATTAGTAGCTAATAAAGGTACCATTGTATTTTAACCCATGGTTTTTGTGTTCATTTCACATAGTGAACAATTTATCACTGGATTCACTCTTCTTTCCGTAGCGTCCAAATGAATGAAACACATTTATTTGGTTTTAGATTAATAACTCTTCTGATAGCCATAATCAAAGAGACTAAAAACCCTGGTTAATAAGCAAATTACAGTTATTATCAATCAACTAATAATAATTAATTGTTTTTATCCTTAGTTTGTATGGCCTATTGATTAACTATAACTCCCAGTTCTAGTTAGCCAATCAGTCACCATCTAGAGGGAAAGGGTCTAGAGATAAATTAAAACGACTTTTTAAAAGCCACATAAAAAAAAAACCTTAAGAGCATTCCTTATTTCATTCTCTGTGTATTTATTTTTACTCTATATTTCATTATTGACAGAAAAAAAGACATTATTAACCACGGGGTGAATGTCTGTGAGAGATACTGTTTAGGACCAATTTCACTGTGGTACTGGGACGGAGGACAGAAGACAGTCCAATCACAATGGTTAGAACATCAAGACGTGTCAAGATGGCGCCAGTGTTTGAGGCTTGCCGTCTGACTCTCCTCCTGTTTTGTTTCTGTCTCCTGTCAGGTTTTAATTTTATTACAAGTGTTAACTCTCTGACTGTGTATGATCGCCAAACATTGCTGGAAATTGGTGCCTCAGCTGGAAACACGTTACTGAGGACGTATAATACAGAAAAAACTTCGACCCTGCCGTTGGGCATTCCAGCTCACCTGTGTCGTTTCTAGATTTTACCTTTCTGTTGGAAGCGGGCGCGCCGCCGTGGAAGGCGCAGCGGTCGGCTGGTGCGATTGAAGGCTGCCCTGTGGCGCGGTTTCTCTGCCTCCGCGATGTGTGGTCTGGTGCCTCGCCTTTCCTGTCCATTGCGTGTGTTGGGTCCTGTGGATTCCTGTCTGGTTCCTGTCGGTGGAGGCCGGGATGGAGCGTTCCAGTCCCGTGGTCCCTGCGCTTCTCGGCCCTGTAGACGCAGGGTGAATCCTAGCAACCTGCGCCCTCTCTGCCGGGAGTGCCGGACGGCAGCTTATGACGTGGATCCGCCGATTTCTGTCAGGATCGGTTTGTTAAATGCCAGGTCGCTGGCAAACAAAACTTTCGTAATTAGGGATTTCTTTTCCTCTCAAGGATTAGATTTTTTATTTATAACAGAATCATGGACACGTGGCTTGGGTGACTCCAGCATTTTTAATGAACTTGTCCCAGGAAACTGCAGCTATTTTAATTCTCCAAGGATGTCGGGCTCTGGTGGAGGAATAGTGACTGTTTTTAAAAGTAGTTTTACTTGCAAGCAGTTGCCTGTACCCTCGTTTAGTAGCTTTGAGCTGAGCCTATTTGAACTTGGCAGCTCTCACACTGTGTTGTGTGCCGCAGTCTATCGGCCACCAAAGTATAACAAAAATTTTATAAATGACTTTTCTGATTTCTTGGCCGATATCATGCCAAAATATGACCGTGTTCTCATTGTTGGTGAGTTTAATATTCATGTCTGCTGTCCGACTTCACCTATGGCTCAGTCATTTCTTAATGTTATTGATTCTTTTAATTTTGTGCAGTCTGTGACTGGTGCTACTCATGAACATGGTCACACTCTTGATTTGGTTTTATCTTATGGTCTACCAGTCTTTAACTTAGAAATTGGTGGCTCAATCTTTTCTGGCCATATGCCTGTTTTATTTGAGACAACGCTGTCCCGTGGAAAAGCTAAAACTCGAGCTGCAGCTCGGCTCTGTCGTGTTTTTAACCCTACTACTGCTGGTCAGTTTTCTTCTGTTTTTAATCAGAACTGTACTATTGAGGATGTGGGAAATAACACTGAGGAACTCAGCAACTGGTTTTATTCTACCAGTAAAGCAGCCTTGGATTTGGTGGCACCGCTAAAAATTAGATTTCCAAAATCCAAGCATGAACCCTGGTTAAATGAGGTCACTCGGGCTGCCAGGAGAGACTGCCGCAGAGCAGAACGCAAATGGAGAAAGGACAAATTACAGGTGTCTCTCCAAACATTAAAGCAATGTTGGCGCAGTTATCAAAGGATTGCAAAAGGCAGCCAAAGAAAATACCTGTCGGGTTTGATTGCATCAAATAGTCAGAATCCTGCTATCCTATTTAAAATTATTAACTCTGTTCTAAATGATTCACATAGTGGCTTTATGGAGACCTCACCTGCTGCATGTGAAAACTTCTTACACTTTTTTGATGAGAAAGTTGCTTCTATTAGGGCCCAGATTATCCCCCCTTCTTATGATCCTTCAGTTGTGGTGCCTTGTTCTGGTGTTTTCCACAGCTTTGAATGTGTGAGCTTGCAATCATTGCAGGAGGTGGTTAGTCACTTAAGGCCAACTGGTTCTCCAGATGATGTTATTTCACCCCAATTATTTAAAGAAGTTTTCTCTGCTATAGGTCCTTCTGTCCTTGCTCTTGTAAATAGTAGCCTGTCCTCGGGCGTTGTTCCTAAAGCTCTGAAACATGCAGTCCTGCAGCCTCTACTTAAGAAACCAGCTTTGGATCCTACTGTTCTGGCAAATTATCAACTTATCTCTAAATTGCCTTTTATTTCAAAAATTCTTGAGAAGGTAGTCTGTAGTCAGCTAATGGCTTATCTTAATGAACATAATATATTAGAGGTTTTTCAGTCGGTTTTAAACCATTTCATAGCACAGAGTCAGCTCTTTTAAAAGTTTTTAATGATATACTTTTAGCAACTGATTCAGGTGACGTTGTTGTTTTGGTGCTGTTGGATTTATCATCTGCTTTTGATACAGTTGATGATGTCATTTTACTTTCCCATCTGGAACAGTGGGTGGGCGTCGGTCACATAGCTCTAGATTGGTTTAGATCATATTTGGCTGAACGTACTTTTTGTGTCTGTCTTGATGGCCATAGGTCCCCCTCTGCTCCACTGTGGTGTGGTGTCCCACAGGGCTCAGTTCTAGGCCCGCTCCTTTTCTCACTTTACCTTCTTCCGCTCGGCTCTATTTTTAGAAAACATGGGATTGCCTTTCACTGCTATGCAGATGACACACAGATATACTTACCGTTAAAGAATGTAAACTCCACGTCTCTTCGGTCTCTGTTTTTATGTCTTGAACATGTGAAGGCCTGGGTGGCCCTACATTTTTTAAAACTCAATGAGGACAAGACGGACGTAATGATCTTTGGCAGATCCACTGCTGATTCCGTGACCAGTCTTGGCTTCTTGGCTCAGTACGTTAAGCCGGTTATTACAAATTTAGGGGTTAAGATGGATGCTGGTCTTAAGATGGAAGCGCACATCAGAGCCGTTATAAAGTCCAGCTTTTTCCACTTAAGGCAGCTAGCAAAAGTAAAACCCATTCTTTCCAGACAGCATTTCAAAACAACGATCCATGCATTTATGACCACATGGCTGGATTACTGTAACTCACTTTATGCAGGGGTCAGTGGTTTGTATATTTCCCAACTTCAGAGGGTTCAAAATGCTGCTGCACGTCTTTTAACAGGTACATGAACATTCCACCACATCTCCCCTGTTTTAGCTTCCTTACACTGGCTGCCAGGACATTTTAGGATTAATTTTAAAATTCTTTTATTTGTTTTTAAAACTCTTAATGGCCTTGCTCCTTCTTATCTGTCTGAGCTACATTCTTATACACCCTCCCGTCCCTCAGGTCAGCTGACCAGTTGCTTCTGAGGGTCCCAAAGACAAAATGCAGCTCAGAGGAGACCGTGCTTTTTCTGTGGCAGCTCCTAAGCTGTGGAACGATCTGCCTCTGAGCAGAAGACAGGCCTCTTCTCTGGCTGTTTTTAAGTCCCTTCTTAAGACTCATCTTTTTTCCTTGGCTTTTGGCACAATTTGAGAGGTTTTACTGTTTTATTCTGTTTGTATACTAATACGTATTTTACACTTGTTTTTTCTCTATTTTATAATTTTATTGTATTTTATGATTGTGTACAGCACTTTGGTCCTGTTCGGTGTATAAAGTGCTTCATAAATAAAGTTGGTATGGTATGCTATTTGGTTAGTTATGGTATGTGATTCAACCACATCGTGATCTTGGTGCAGATAACTGGTCTGATTGTGTTCTGATTGCCTGATAACGACCCGTTCTGCCTCTGGACCTCTGAGTCTGCCTGTCCCTGTTCTGATCTGTTTGCCTAATCTGTCCTTGGACTCCTGCTGGATTCTGCCTGTTTACCAAACACTGGAACCGCTTCCTGATACTGCTGTGGATTTCCCCTCTGCACCTCCTTGGATCTCTGATCTCCTGACCTCTACCTCTGCTGTGGCTTCGTGATCTGGATTATCCTTCCTACCTTTGTCTGCCCGGATCTGATCTCCTGCCTGTTTTCCGGGACTTCAGCATTTGGGACTATCAGGGCTCCGTCGGATGCCGACTGGCTGGAACCAAGATCGTCCTCTGGGCACAAACTGAACTTTAAGACCAGGTTAGTGATTCATGTGTTCACTATCATCCTCCGCCATATAGGCGTGGTCACTAACCTGTGTTCTCTCCTTTCAGAGATTCCTGCCTTAGACGCTTCCCTTCAAATCCGTTTATTTAATAAACGTTGAAACTCTCTGTCTGCTTCGAAAACTGGGCCCAGTGTTCTGAGCCTTGACAAACCCTCCACATTTGCTTTTTTATTCCAAGATATCGCTGCACAGATCTGCTAATAGTCAGATCATTTAGATTGATGGGCGGCAGTTAATTTAATTTAAAAAATATATTATTTACCCAAAGATTTCATTTTTGGTCATTGAAAGTAAATCAAACATTTAAAAAAAAAATTCCTGACAAAACAAAAAGGAAAGGAAACTAACGCTGAACTCCACCACAGATTATGCTCTCTTTCACTGAAAGAGGGATTGGGGATCACATGCAGTTATTTATTTTTTTATTCCTATGCAGTTGATTATCTGTGTGGTTTATTTTATTGGGTCTTCAGCTAAACCCACTTTTGACAAATGTCCACATTAGATTTATATATGAGGAGATGGAAGAGCAGTGTTGGGCAAGCTGCTTGTCCAGTGTAGTGAGCTAAGCTATCAGTTACTTAACAATAAATTAAGCTTCACTACACCAAAGCTACCACCTAAAGAATTATAGCAAGCTAAGTTACACTAATGTGTTAAAGTAGCTTAACTACATCAGAAGCTACTTAACGTCGTACCAAGCTAATGTCAATTCAAAATGAGTCTGATACACTGGTTAAAATATTTATTAAAGATCAGCCAATGACATACCACAATGTAAACATTGCTTTATGATCAGCATAATAAAAAAAAAACTGAAGTAATTACTAGTAGACAAACTAGTAAACAATCTGCTGTTATTAGAACCAAACTAAAGGTACTGTGTAGTGTTCTACACATGGAGACATGGCTGTGAGTTTGCATTCAATGGACGTCTCTAGGGAAAACAAAACCCTACAAAAGGCATCTTATTTCTTTAGGGTCTCCCTTAGAGAAAACTTCTTCAGACCTCAATTAAACAGTCGATTCGAGGAACAAATGAAACTGTTTACAAAAAAGGTGAAAAAATAAAGAAGCTAATTAAGTGATATATATACATTTATGTCTCACTGTATCATTTAATTTCTACCTACATATTTATTCATTGTATTTTGGGGGGTAATTAATTGAATGCTTATTTATTAATTGAGCATGTATTTCTTTATGTATTTATTTTTATACATGGGAGAGCTGTTCCTCCATACCTAAAAAATCTTATCTGTGCAAATAAGCCTTAAAACATCTGAACACGTACTTTTTATCAGAGGATTCAACAAGTTTCAAAATCTCTGAAGATAAGGCGCTCTGCTCCTGTCTCCTTCATTCATTGAGTTCCACTGCAGTGCGCATGTTTCGTAGACACAGACAGGAGAGGCAGAATAGAGGCTCATGCGTGAATGTCCAGCAAATAACTCCGATTGTTGTTTCAAAAATAGAAAACCTGCTTTCATTACTTAGTTTTGCCCTGGATTTTGTAGCGTTTGTGGACGCTACGTCGCTACTTGATAAAAACAATAACGTGACTACTGGAAAGTTACTTGATAAATAAAGCAGTGACGCTACGGTCAAGCTACTGGAAAATGTAGTTAAACTAATAGCTTCGCTACATGTAGCGGCGCTACTGCCCATCACTGTGGAAGAGACTGCTTCACCTGAACGCAGCTGTTTCATCCGCCCAGCTTCATCCGCCCATCTTTGAACCAGAAAATGTCAGGGTCAGGGCTTCCGCTGGCAGCACACAGCATCGTGGCTGTATTTGTTCGCTCCACAACCTTCAGCTGGGGCCCCATGTCTATGGTGGGGAATCCTGCAGGTATCTGGTCCTCTACTAGAGCACATAAACACAATCATGTTTTTCTATTCTTAAGTGGAATTACTATTGCATTCCATTCATTTCTAAACCATTTCTTTAGTCTAACCGTGACCCTTAACCTAGACTAAATTCACACCTTAGTCCTGACCCTAAAACAGCATTGGTGGGGGACCAGGGATTGGTCCCCAGGGATGCCTTGGGATCAATCCCTGGTCCCCAGGAGAGATTTCGGCCCCCACAATGTGCTATACTTATAGAAAATAGTTCCTACAATGGCTGCACAGTGGCGGAGTCTGTAGCACGGTTGCCTTGCCGAAAGAAATATTCAGGATTAAGTCTTAATATTATGAGAATAATATTGTTTTAAGTTGTATTTTATGACAACTCCTAAAATAAGCATTTGTTAGAAAAGTGTAAATGTTATCATTTTACTTGAAGTTACAGGCTTTTGGCCTGTTAGGAAAGCTGTTGTTTGTGTAGATCAGAACAAGGCTGGACATCATGATGTCAGGGCTGTTGATGTCTCGTTTGTCTAATGTTACTTTGCAAAGTAAATAACATGCAGACTGATTGAAATCAATCGATCCCCATTTATTTAACTGAACTGTAGAGTTAAATACTTTTTTCACACAACACCCTTTTTTATTTTATGCTGTCTGCAACATGGCGGCAAAGAGATATCCTCTGCTAGACACATTGTTTATGCCAGATCTCAAAAATAAAGTCAGACACTGAAACAACAACACAACAGAGGGACTAATTATCAGGAAAGAAAGCAAAATAAAACTCTTAAGATTTGCATGTTACCATATCGGCTTGCACTGTTAATTGCAGTAAATCCTGAAGGGAACTGATGCACAGCGAACCAAGATCTCAATGTAGAGAAATAATTTCGGGAGAGGACTATCTAATGTTTAGGAGTTCTTGTTTACTGGTAATACTGAGACGATAACCTCAGAAATGACCAAAGAGCCAATGAGGCATTGAGGCAGCCACCTGCAGCTCCATTAATAATAGAAATCACTCATTAATGTATAGGTCTGGGTATTGTTCAAATATTTTCGGTGCCGGTACCAATACCGATACATTCACTTCGATACCGGTTCCTGAACGATACTTTTCTCGATACCAGTTTTATAATATCAATTGGAAGAAAAAGAAAATTACACTAAATAATAAAGTACAAATCTTGAGTTTTATTTTAAGCTCTTATTTTTCCATTTACATTTTTCCTCTTCAGGGAAGAAGAACAGTTGCAATCAAGTCAGTGTCTAATATTCACTGTTACATTGTGAGGACCTTTTTACTTAGCAGTTTTCCTTTAGAAAAATGAACATGTCTGCTTTCTCAGGAGACAAACGAGGCTGTTGAATGGGATCCTACTGACAGCGACCCGCTGGGATGGGGGGGTCTGAGCGGCTCCCACAGAAATAATATTAGAAGGCAGGATTGTAATCTGGATGAACTGACTGCACTGATGAAGTTTTCAGGTGGATTTTCCCACTTAAAAACATAATAAAACTACTTTATTCCCACTGATCACAGCAAATATAGCTGCAGGGCAGAGAAAGGATAGAGTAGCTCCGCCCAACGCGCGTCAGAGACACTTTTCGACCGCGCAGCCAGAGCAGCAAAGCTGCTTCAGCCGCGCGTCAGAAGCTGCTACAAGCAGCAAATAAGGAAGCAGCAGACGTGATTCTGCTGCTCCTGCTGCGTCCAGTGTGAAAGCAGCATGATTCACTCCGCTCTGGCTTTGCTCCGCCCACGGGCTGCTGAGAGGAGGATGGTGGCGCCGGCTGCGGTCCTCTCTCCTTGCAGTCAAACACCGAGCAACTTTCTGCTCTTAAATTGTTTCTGTGCACGATGTATTGCATTGCGCACTATCGGCATCAGTCTTAATAAGTGAAGCAACACTTTTGACCTGGGGGGCATTTTAAAGGGGTTCCACGACGCTGCAACCAGTTCACAACAGATACACATGAACCCTGGCTGTAGGCGGGACCACCTGTGTATTGTTCCTGGATGACGCAATCACGTTAAGTGTTACAGCCAATCACCGAAACTTGGCACCGAAAGACGAGGCGTGTTTCGATACCCTGTAGAACCGAAGCATTTCGGTCGGTACCATAAAAGAACCGAAGTTCGGTACCCAGCCCTATTAATGTAAAGGTTTGTGAAAAAGTGTGGAAGTGCCTTTAAAATCCCACCAAAACTATTGTCTTTGAAGTGAGTGGGAGGCTGATTGTCCCTGTAGGACAATAAGTCTGGCAGGTGCAGAGATCTCTCCAGCACTGTTTGTGGCTGTGCATTCATAGATGGGCTCATCTCTGCTGGTTCTCAAGGGCTGGATCCGAAGCACAGAGCCCGACTTGTCTTCAAAATCTATCATTAATTAAATAGTTGGACAGGTGTACCTAATAAAGTGGCCGGTGAGTGTATATATATATATATATATAAAAAACAGTGATATAAACATATGACTGTAAATTTACATTTCTAACGTTTTTTTGTTGTTTGTTTTCTCTCTACTGGACTGTGTGCATCAATTGGTTTATTTAGATTTTTTTGACTGCACAGCCTTTGTCTGGAGATGTTGACTGCTCTTTTCTGTAGTTTTGGTGAGTGAGTGAGTGAGTGAGTGATATGTTGTGAAGTTCTTATGAGATTGTTAAGTTCTGTTTTTGCAACCTATTTTTTGACACAATTGATCATTTCCCCGTTTGTTGGACTTACTGTTTTTTCTCCACCTCTGCAAATAAAATAAAAAAATACTGCCCATCCATTGTGTTTGGCTTGGTAGATCTCGGCATGCCATCAACTTCAAAAGTAGATCTTGATTTAAAAAAGGTTGGGCACCCCTGATTTCACTGCTTGTGAAGAGTTTCACTTACCTCGGATGCTCAGATGGGACTAGATGCGCTGCTCCTGATGCTCTAGACGCGCTGCAGGACCTTCTGATACACCTGGAAGCACGTCAACCATTAACTTTGCATGTGAACCAGCTGCTTTTGCTGCTTGAAGCGTGTCCGGTGTGAACATAGCATTACACACCAATGAGATTAAAGATGATCACTACATGGTTTCAAACTATTTTAAATAGATTAGTAAATCCATGTTTTTTCAGTTGTATTAGTGGTAGAGGTTTTTTTCATATATATATACTAGTAAAAAATAAACAGCAGATCTCTGAGGCCACATCATGGTTTGGCTTCAAATGAATCGGCTAACCAAAGAAAATCAGGCCCTCAAGAGAAAACAAAGACAAACCATCAACATTTCTACATGGAGACCTGTAACCTTTACTTAATGGATGTATCATTTTTATTGTAAATACAGAGAATCTTAGTTTCAGTCAGGGCTGCAGACTGTAACTAAGCATTTTAATCTGTCATTTATTGTATTTATTCAGTGGCTGCAGCAGCGTGTTTTCCAGCAGGAAGTTTTAGCTAATTTGGCTTCCAGGCCAACAGCAGCAGTGAGATCTTTCTGTGGAGTCAGCAGTTAACCCTGCGGAGCAGGACTGAAAATAACAGCCTCGCTGGGCTCTCTCCATGCCCAGCAGAGGACTGTGAAAAACAGTTTGCAGAAGATAGGGACTGATGGCTGTTCGATGAGGAAAGCTGTGAGCAAACAGCTCTGGTCAAACATTTGTTTGGTAATAAAAGAGTAGAAAGAATCTGGCTAAAGTTAAACAAAAGAACAAGTGAGTTAAAATCCCTCAACAAGACCCCGAGATACTAGAACTCCTCCCCCTGAGATAAGAACTCTCCCCTGACCTGAAGAGGGGAGCCTTTCTCCGATGGAGAACCATGGCGCCGGATTTGGAGGTGCTGATCCTCATCCTGACTGCTTCACAATCGGCTGCAAACCGCCCCAGTGCACCTTGGAGGTCCTGGTTTGATGAGGCAAACAGGACAACATCATCTGCAAACAGCAGAGATTATATCTTGAGGTTCCTAAACTGGACACCCTCCGGTCCGTGGCTGCACCTAGAAAGTCTTTCCATAGATGTAATGAACAGAACCAGTGAAAAAGGGCAGCCCTGGCGGAGACCAACATGCACCCGGAACAGGTCTGACTTATTGCGAACCAAGCTCCTGCTGCAGTCATACAGAGGGCGGACAGCTCTTAACAGAGGCACCCCCACAGGTTACCACAAGGGACACGGTCCAACGCCTTCTCCAGATCCACAAAACACATGTAGACTGGTTGGGCGAACTCCCATGAACCCTCCAGTACCCGATGAAGGGTATAGAGCTGGTCCAGTGTGCCACGACCGGGACGAAAACGGCCGCTGTGTCAGACTGTCGTGGTGAAAGGGAGCTGAGTCGAGGGTAAAGTTCTTTATTTACCCATCGATCTACGTTCCCACCCTCACCTAAGCTCATGAGATGTGGGTAATGACCCAAAGGAAAAGATCGGGAATACAAGCAGCCAAAATGAGTTTCCTTCGCAGGGTGGCTGGGCGCACCCTTCCAGATCGGGTGAGGAGCTTAGAGTAGAGTCGTTGCTCCTCCACATTGAAAGGAGCCAGCTGAGGAGGCTCGGGCATCTGTTCCGGATGCCTACTGGTCGCCTCCTTCAGGAGGCGTTCCAGGCATGTCCTATTGGGAGGAGGTCTGGTGGAAGGCCCAGGACACGCTGGATGGACTATGTCTATGAGCTGGCCTGGTGTCACCTCGGGGAGCAGCTGAAGAAAGTGTATGTTTATCAGGAAGTCTGGGCATATCTGCTTAGACTGCTGCCTCCGCGACCCGGCCCCAAATAAAGCAGAAGAAAATGGACAGATGGACGGGTCCACTGAGCTCCACCTGAGCTTTGTTTCAGCTGCTGATGATGTTTACATGAACAGAGACCTGAACCAGGAAGCAGGATTACTGAGTTAACTTCAGGTTCAACTCAGACTTTCAGGTAGCACCAAGCTGGATTTCTTTCTTAGCAAGGCTGGTCACCATGGTAACATACTCTGTACAGCTAACCTGCTGCGGGTCAGGCTAGCTGTTCAGAATGGATCTGAATCCTGAAAAACAGCTCCACCTCTCAACCAATCAGCTGACGTGTCCTTTGTATGAAGACAAGATTTAATTCAGAGGGAAAAAGAAACAAAACAGCATCAGAATAAAGGAACTGGGAAACTGAGAAGCACTTAAAATAAAATATGTTCTGAACCATTACCGTTACCTATCTGCCCTTACCCTTGTTTGATTTGTAATAGTTTATTTATTTGTCTTTTTCCTCCTTTTTTCTCATTCACTGGTTTCTGGTTTGATATATGAAGCTAAATAAAAAAGAATTTAAAAAAAATGTGAATAGAAACCCTAGTGCAGATTGTGAATCCTTTGGATCACAATGAAAGTCACTTAGATGAGTGATACAGGTTTTTATAGAGGGACTGGGAGTTTCATCATGTTGGCTGTTGGACCTGCAGGAGTCCTGTGCTCCACACAGTGCACCACATAGTGCTCCACACAGTGCTCCACATAGTGCTCCATATAGTGCTCCACATAGTGCTCCATATAGTGCTCCACAGAGTGCTCCACATAGTGCTCCATATAGTGCTCCACATAGTGCTCCATATAGTGCTCCACACAGTGCACCACATAGTGCTCCACATAGTGCTCCATATAGTGCTCCACATAGTGCTCCACATAGTGCACCACACAGTGCTCCATATAGTGCTCCACACAGTGCACCACATAGTGCTCCACACAGTGCTCCATATAGTGCTCCATATAGTGTTCCACATAGTGCTCCATATAGTGCTCCACATAGTGCTCCACATAGTGCTCCATATAGTGCTCCACACAGTGCACCACATAGTGCTCCATATAGTGCTCCACACAGTGCACCACATAGTGCTCCACAGAGTGCTCCATATAGTGCTCCACACAGTGCACCACATAGTGCTCCATATAGTGCTCCACACAGTGCTCCACATAGTGCTCCATATAGTGCTCCACACAGTGCACCACATAGTGCTCCACAGAGTGTTCCATATAGTGCTCCACATAGTGCTCCACACAGTGCTCCACATAGTGCTCCATATAGTGCTATATATAGTGCTCCATATATTGCTCCACATAGTGCTCCATATATTGCTCCACACAGTGCACCATATAGTGCTCCACATAGTGCTCCACATAGTGCTGCATATAGTGCTCCACATAGTGCTGCATATAGTGCTCCACATAGTGCTCCATATAGTGTTCCACATAGTGCTCCATATAGTGCTCCACATAGTGCTCAATATAGTGTTCCACATAGTGCTCCATATAGTGTTCCACATAGTGCTCCATATAGTGCTCCACACAGTGCACCACATAGTGCTCCACACAGTGCACCACATAGTGCTCCACATAGTGCTCCATATAGTGCTCCACACAGTGCTCCATATAGTGCTCCACACAGTGCACCACATAGTGCTCCACATAGTGCTCCATATAGTGCTCCACCCAGTGCTCCATATAGTGCTCCACACAGTGCTCCATATAGTGCTCCACACAGTGCACCACATAGTGCTCCATATAGTGCTCCACATAGTGCTCCACACAGTGCTCCATATAGTGCTCCACACAGTGCACCACATAGTGCTCCATATAGTGCTCCATATAGTGCTCCACACAGTGCTCCATATAGTGCTCCACACAGTGCTCCATATAGTGCTCTACATTGTGCTCCACACAGTGCACCACATAGTGCTCCACACAGTGCTCCATATAGTGCTCCACACAGTGCTCCATATAGTGCTCTACATAGTGCTCCACACAGTGCACCACATAGTGCCCCACACAGTGCTCCATATAGTGCTCCACATAGTGCTCCATATAGTGTTCCACATAGTGCTCTATATAGTGCTCCACATAGTGCTCCACATAGTGTTCCACATAGTGCTCCATATAGTGTTCCACATAGTGCTGCATATAGTGCTCCACATAGTGCTCCATATAGTGTTCCATAGTGTTCCACATAGTGCTGCATATAGTGCTCCACATAGTGCTCCATATAGTGCTCCACATAGTGTTCCATAGTGTTCCACATAGTGCCCCATATAGTGCTCCACATAGTGCTCCATATAGTGTTCCATAGTGCTCCACATAGTGCTCCAGATAGTGCTCCATATAGTGCTCCACATAGTGCTCCACATAGTGCTCCATATATTGCTCCACATAGTGCTCTATATAGTGCTCCACATAGTGCTCCACATAGTGCTCCACATAGTGCTCCATATAGTGCTCTATATAGTGCTCCACATAGTGCTCTATATAGTGCTCCACATAGTGCTCCATATAGTGCTCCACATAGTGCTCCACATAGTGCTCCATATAGTTTTCCACATAGTGCTCCATATAGTGCTCTATATAGTGCTCCACATAGTGCTCCATATAGTGCTCCACATAGTGCTCCACATAGTGCTCCACATAGTGCTCCATATAGTGCTCCACATAGTGCTCCACACAGTGCTCCACATAGTGCTCCATATAGTGCTATATATAGTGCTCCATATAGTGCTCCATATATTGCTCCACATAGTGCTCCATATATTGCTCCACACAGTGCACCATATAGTGCTCCACATAGTGCTCCACATAGTGATCCATATATTGCTCCACATAGTGCTCCATATAGTGCTCCACATAGTGCTCCATATAGTGCTCCACATAGTGCTCCATATATTGCTCCACATAGTGCTCCATATAGTGCTCCACATAGTGCCCCATAGTGCTCCATATAGTGCTCCACATAGTGCTCCATATAGTGCTCCACATAGTGCTCAACATAGTGCTCCATATATTGCTCCACATAGTGCTCCATATAGTGCTCCACATAGTGCTCCACATAGTGCTCCACATACTGCTCTATATAGTGCTCCACATAGTGCTCCACATAGTGCTCCACATAGTGTTCCACATAGTGTTCCACATAGTGCTCCATATAGTGCTCTATATAGTGCTCCACATAGTGCTCCATATAGTGCTCCACATAGTGCTCCATATAGTGCTCTATATAGTGCTCCACATAGTGTTCCATATAGTGCTCCATATAGTGCTCTATATAGTGCTCCACATAGTGCTCCATATAGTGCTCCACATAGTGCTCCATATAGTGCTCTATATAGTGCTCCACATAGTGCTCCACATAGTGCTCCACATAGTGTTCCACATAGTGTTCCACATAGTGCTCCATATAGTGCTCTATATAGTGCTCCACATAGTGCTCCATATAGTGCTCCACATAGTGCTCCATATAGTGCTCTATATAGTGCTCCACATAGTGTTCCATATAGTGCTCCATATAGTGCTCCACATAGTGCTCCACATAGTCCTCCACATAGTGCTCCATATAGTGTTCCACATAATGCTGCATATGGTATTCCACATAGTGCTCCATATAGTGCTCCACATAGTGCTCCATATATTGCTCCACATAGTGCTCCATATAGTGCACTGTATGCCAGTGGCTGAAAAAACTAACCGCACTTCATGCACGCCTCGCAGCACAAATGAACCAACTGCTGATGGATGGGACCCACCCAGAATGGTTAACCCAAGGACGGACAATCCTGATCATGAAGGATCCCCAGAAGGGAACAACCCCATCCAACTACCGGCCAATAACTTGCCTATGTACAACATGGAAGCTCCTGTCAGGCATCATAGCGGCTAAGATGAATAGGCACATGGCTCAATACATGCACCCTTCCCAGAAGGGAATAGGCAGTAACACCAGAGGAGCCAAGCACCAGCTACTAGTGGATAGAGCAGTCACTCGAGACTGTAAGACCAGGCAGACAAATCTGTGCACTGCCTGGATTGACTATAAGAAAGCCTATGACTCAATGCCACATACATGGATACTGGAATGCTTGGAAATGTACAAGATCAACAGGACTCTAATAGCCTTCATCAAGAACTCAATGAAGCTGTGGAAAACAAGTCTGGAAGCCAATGCAAAGCCAATAGCACAAGTCACCATCAAGTGCGGCATATACCAGGGTGATGCACTATCCCCGCTGCTGTTCTGCATAGGCCTGAACCCCCTCAGCCAGATCATCACAAAGACTGGCTACGGATACCAATTCCGAAGCGGAACAATCATCAGTCACCTGCTCTACATGGATGACATCAAGCTGTATGCCAGGAGTGAGCGAGACATCGACTCACTGATCCACACTACCAGGATCTACAGCAACGACATTGGGATGTCATTCGGACTGGACAAGTGCGGTCGCATGGTCTCAAAGAGAGGGAAGATGATCAGAACCGAGGGGGTTGAACTACCAGAAGGCCACATTACAGATGTGCAGGACAGCTACAAATACCTTGGGGTGCCACAGGCTAACGGAAACCATGAGGAGATGGCAAGAAAGACTGCCACAGCTAAATACCTACAAAGAGTAAGGCAGGTCCTGAAAAGTCAGCTGAATGGGAAAAACAAGATCCAAGCCATCAACACATATGCCCTACCAGTCATCAGATACCCCGCTGGTATAATAAACTGGCCAAAGGAGGAGATAGAGGCCACTGACATCAAGATAAGAAAGCTCCTCACAATGCATGGAGGGTTCCACCCCAAATCCAGCACCCTGAGACTGTATACCAAGCGTAGCGAGGGAGGCCGAGGGCTAGTGAGTGTCAAGACCACTGTCCAGGATGAAACAACTAAGACCCAGGAGTACATCAGGAAGATGGCCCCCAAAGACAAATGGCTTGGTGAATACCTCAGGCAGGAGAAAACTGAAAGCGAGGACAAGAAAGAGGAAGGAGAACCATCATGGAGGGACAAGCCACTGCACGGCGTATACCACAGACAGATAGAAGAAGTGGCTGATATCAAAAAATCCTACCAGTGGCTGGAAAAGGCTGGACTGAAGGACAGCACAGAGGCACTAATCATGGCAGCACAAGAACAGGCACTCAGTACAAGATCAATAGAGGCCAGGGTCTACCACACCAGGGAGGACCCCCGATGCAGACTGTGCAAAGATGCCTCTGAAACAATACAGCACATGACAGCAGGGTGTAAAATGCAGGAAGTGCATACATGGAACGCCACAACCAGGTAGCTGTCATAGTGTACAGGAACATCTGCCATGAGTATGGGCTGGAAGTCCCAAGGTCAAAATGGAAGACACCTCCTAAGGTAGTTGAGAATGACCGAGCTAAGATCCTATGGGACTTCAAGATCCAGACTGACAAACAGGTGATGGCTAACCAACCAGACATCGTGTTGATCGACAAACAGCAGAAGAAGGCAGTAGTGATAGATGTGGCAATCCCAAGCGACAGCAACATCAAGAAGAAAGAACACGAGAAGCTTGAGAAATACCAAGGGCTGAAAGAGGAGCTAGAAAAGATGTGGAAAGTAAGAGCAGCAGTGGTGCCAGTGGTAATTGGAGCACTGGGGGCTGTGACCCCCAAACTGGGAGAGTGGCTACAGCAGATTCCAGGTAAAACATCAGAGGTCTCTGTCCAGAAGAGCGCAGTCCTAGGAACAGCTAAGATACTGCGCAGAACCCTCAAACTCCCAGGCCTCTGGTAGAGGACCCGAGCTTGAGGATGACACATACCCCCCCACCAGGGGGGAGAAAACAGTTTATCTTCATATGGTGCTCCATATGGTGCTCCATATAATGCTCCGTTCTTTCTATCTAAAATGAACATTCCAGATATCTTACTTTAAATTTTTACAAGTAAAAATGACATCCCGTTTCCCATTCATGCTTATTGGGCTTTATCTCAAATAAACCTTCTTCCAGAAATCTAAAGTAAACATTCTGGATGTCTAAAACGTATTTTGATGAGGATGAAATCTAATGTGAGATCTCTATAATCCAGTTAATTAAAGTCATCATGATCATTTCCGGCATATAAAATGAATCCAAAATTTTAGATATCTAGGTCTTCATATAGAAATACAGGACATTTCTTTAGTAGAAATGTGATTATAGATGTCAACTACTAATTATATGACCAGTGAACCACAGAGAGGAGAGCTGTTTTATTCAATCCATAGAGACACTCACAGAAATAACAGATAACAATGAGAGGGTCATTCCATGGAAAGAGCAAAGATTGGACCTCTGAATTTAGAGGTTTTTGATCATAACCTTTTTTTATTATTACTTTTATAGCCTATAGAACATGTAACATTTGCATTAAAACATATGTTTCAAGATCAGACACCATTTTCTGCGTATATTTTAGCACATTATATCCAGAAAACAGAATTTCCTTTTCCACCCTGTCACAGGACAAAGGTTAACAAATTCAAGGATAATTTTAGATAAACGTAAGACAAACAAAATTTCATTCACTTCAGAAAGTGTCTCTTTGTTCAAAAATACCAATAGTGAGTTCAAAGTGGGTTTTTTTATTGTTAGGAATCCAGTTTGTGTGGGCTGTTTGATTTTTGTCTTCTCTCCCTCCACCACCAGGTGGCGCCCTGTTCTAGTTGGTCCTCCCTCACACCTGCGGCTGGTTGTGCTCATTACTGAGGACTCTTAAGCGGTGGACTGCCACTACCTCGACCCCAGAGTGTTTGCCAGTTTTGGGTACTCTAGCCAAGCTGAGTTTAGCTGAGTCTAACTGAGCCTTCGTCTCTCTGAGTTCTAACCTTGTTTTTTGTCTTTTGCCTTTCGGCAGGAAGTCTTTCTGCAAACTGTATTTTTGGCCTTCTCCCCCTGGAAGGATTGTTTGAGCTTCACACTGAACAGGGGATTCATCTCCACATGACTCGTTCAAGATCTCCTGGAAATCTAAGTGGCAGTCTACTCCATTGCTCCTTAAGGAACCAACCAAACCAAAAACCTGTCCCCAATCCAACGAGCCCCCCAATCTCTGGATAAACCCACACCGACTGGATTCCGGGAAGAGAATCTTTTTCTGCTAACGTGAGTCCATTTTTGCAAGACGTTCAAAGTTCCCACGGACCCTGAACTAACCTCTGAACTTCCCCTCTCACTTCCAGTTCCGGTTCACCAGCTCTTTGAGTTACCCTGGATCACCTTATTGATTATTTCTATAAACCTGTTAAACTTTTCCTCTGGTTCTCTGAGTGGTTTCCTGCATGTGGGTCAGATCTCTCAAAACCATCATGACATTAATGTTTTTATTTGATGTATAGCATTATTTAGATAATTGTAGTATGCAAGAGATCATACTTTCTTTGCAAAATGTTCAGTCTGACTTCAGAATCTACAATGAAACTTGCATAATATGTACATTATTGTAAATATAAACTATGTGTATAATTGCTTTGACCACTAAATTACCTTTTGTCATTGAAAAAAAAAAATCACTGTGATGGGGTGGAATATAGTGTGACGGAGTAGAATGGACAAATCTAAGAACTGCACAATTTCAATTTCATAGTTTCTCAAATTTGGTAGATATGATTCAGGCCACAATTAATGACAGACACAGACAGAAATAACCACTGTTTTATCTAAGAACAGACCCTTAAAAAAAATAAATTAATCACAGCTTACGTACTTTGGGTAGTAGGATAGTTTACAGCTGTTCTCAGCAAGCATTTTTTGTTGTAGTTTTTCAGCAATTCAACCTTAAATGTTTTACGGTATTTTTCCATTTTCTTTCCTTTTTCAGCTGTTTTCTAGCCTCTCAATTTCTTTATGTAGTCTGTCTTTGTTTGTTTTTTTCTGGCCAATCTCTTCCCTGCTTCTTGTTGCCTGTAAGAATAAAATGAACAGTTACTCTATTTTAAAGGGCCAGTCCATAGGATTATGTGGCATCTAAAGTGGAGTCTGCAGGTTTTCACACTAGATATTCCTCCCTTCAGCCCTCCATAGGAAACAGCCCCTATAGTAACATGGCAGCCTCCATGGAGGAACATAACCCTATGAAGGTTTCACCCTCACCTAAAACCTAAAAGCCATTATTAGTATCTGGTAATTCTACTTACTTAAAGACTAGCTAAAGATTACATTTACATTTTCCCCATAAATCCTATACTCTATACTTTCAACCATCAGTGACAAATGTGTCTGTGAGTTCTACCAATCTGACCTTAACTACTGCTGTCTCTGTGGATCAGAGTCTGGACTTTGTGGTGGGGGGAAGTTTTTCAAGGCCTCTGTTCTCTCTTTCCTTCTACTTTTATGCTTCTTCCGCTTTTTCCTTTTCTGATGCTTGGCTCTCTTCCTTAAATCTTGTATCCTTGTCTTTGTGCCTTTCTCTAGATCCCTTTTCCCTCGCTCACATTCTAAATACTTTTTCCTCCTTTTAGGATCTACATTACGGCGTGCCCGACAGAGCCTCTGATTTTCCGCTGCATTTAACGGACTCATTTTCATCCTCCAATATCCTCCTGATAACACAGAACAAACTGTTCAATTTGATGCTGGGGGAGGAAAGTGTTAAAGAGATTTAAATATTTCGTACTAATTCAATATGAAGAACGTTGCCACCATCACAATGATTCCACTCTAAAGCGATATGGCTCAATTTCTGGATACGATAAAACCTGAGGATGCCGTTAGCAAGTACAATGAAAAATTAATGATTAATACAAATATAATTTAAAAAATTTATTAATAAATTGTTTCCCCACTTTTTGTGTGTGACGTGGTGGATATGCTATGCTTAACAGGATTTTAAAGGAAAAATGTACCAAAAATGTTCTTAAAGAAAAACCATTCCATGAAAACTGTTAAGTTTTCATGGAATGACCCGAGAATATTTTTTAACAAGGTAAATAAAGAAGAAAAATGTATAAAATTAATAGTTTTTGTCAAACTGATGGTGTATATTGACCATATATATCTATGATGTTAACTTTATCATTGTTCTGTCAGCGGAACTATTCTTCGGTCGATGTTTCCCGCGCACTGATTTAAAGCACGGACCGCTGCTCAGTCCATCCGCCGTTGAAAACAATCGTAGCTGCTCCGGTAGCTAACGCTGTGAGCTAACTGTAAGCTAACTGTGAGGCAGGCAGCGACCATGGAGACCATCCTGGAACAGCAGCGGCGATACCACGAGGAGAAGGAGCGGCTGATGGACGCCAAAACTAAAGAAATGTTACATAAAAAGTCCACGGTAAGCTAGCTAGGCTAGTGTTAGCATGCGGCTAACAAGCACAGCCACGCAGAGTTCCTTCCTTCATTCACAGTTTGCTTTATTATGTGTTTGGTTTCAGCTGCGGGAGCAAATTAACTCCGACCATCGCATTAGAGCCATGCTGGATGTAAGTATGAGGATGGATGGATGGATGGACGGACGGACGGATGGGTTAATGGATGGATGGGTGGATGATGGATGGATGGCAGCGATAATCAGATCTGCTCCCAGTGAGAGGAAACAGGATCTATTCTGCTGCTGAAAGCCTGGATATAAAGTTGATCTAACTTTCTAACCCTGAATTCTGGACTCTCTCCTCACTTCTTCTGCTCCTGCTATTCTGCTCTTATGCTCCTGCTCTTATGGTTCTGCTCCTCTGGTTCTGCTCTTCTGCTCCTGCTATTCTGCTCCTGCTCTTATGGTTCTGCTCTTCTGCTCCTCTGCTCCTGCTCTTATGGTTTGGGTCGGACCAGGGGCGGTTCTAGGATCAGAGGTTTAGGGGGGCTGAGCACCCAGAGAGCTGTCTGACCAGATCTACTCAGATTTTTGGGTTTTTCTAATGACTGCCTCCATCGTTCCCTGATGAGACTAAAAACCGGACAAGCAAAGCATGACGCAGCATTTTTTAGGAGAATATTTCAACCAATTAAAGCTTTTAAATCGAATCATTTCATGGAAAACTTTCAGTCAGTTTTCATGAAATGAGTTTTCCCTTTTGTGCCAAAATTACTTCCATGATAAACATAGAACAATGGACTGATTGTAATGTCAGTTTAACTGCTGTTATTCCCTCTATTTTCTTACCTGGTTTTTCCTGACCTTTCACCTTTGCGCACACCTGGCTCCTCTGCTCTGCCCCTCTTTAGACCAGCAATCAGAAACTGGATCATAAATTCAAATATGATTTTCTAATGATTGAGTAAATTGAAATATTGCTATTGAGCTGTGGTTTTAAAGAAAATCAAACTCACCATTAGAGCACCATGCTGGTGAACATTTCACCAATAAAAAAATGAAACTAGAAAATTTCTAAAGAAATTTTGAGGGGGGCCATCTACTGCCCGTCTGGGGAACCGGGCCAATATGGCCCAGGCAAGTGACGTCGGGGCTCCTCAGACCAACTGCTTACTCCTTTGAGGGCTGCTGAGGGAAGGAAAGAGGGCGAGCTCATGGGCAAAGAGAGCTGTGTGCCACTTGTGCTGAAATCTGGGAAATAGACGTGCACAGCGTATAATGCACAAGGGTAATATGGGTTGTCCATATTGAACCACAGTGGGTAAAGCCCAGTTGGCGGGCTTTGCCCACCTGCTAGGAGCCATTGCAGTGATGAAAAAAATCACCAATGGCGGGCTCTGCCCGCCTGCTAAGAGCCATTGCAGTGATGAAATCACCATTGGGGGGCTCTGCCCGCATGCTCAGAGCCATTGCAGTGATGAAATCACCATTGGGGGGGCTCTGCCCGCCTGCTAAGAGCCATTGCAGTGATGAAATCACCAATGGCGGGCTCCTCCCGCCTGCTAAGAGCCATTGCAGTGATGAAATCACCATTGGGGGGGCTCCGCCCGCATGCTCAGAGCCATTGCAGCGATGAAATTACAAATGGCTATGAGCAATATGCCAGAATGTATGAGTGTGTATAAGGAAGAGGCTTTTATTCTGTAGAGTCCCTGGAGTCTTATTTTGAAAGTCTATCATGGATGTGCATCAAAAGATGGGTCATGCCCAGCAGTGATATAGAATCCATTTCTAAATGTTTAATCACTGGTTTTCCATGTTATTAAGTGAATAGGTGCTGTATTACATTGTAAATGGGAGACTTTTATTGTGAAATTTGCTCTGGGGTGTGTTTTGAAAAGGTCACTAGAGTCTAAGAAAAAGAACCTGGAAGTCATAGATGTCATAATGTTGAGCCATTTGCATCAATTAATGCATGAGTATAATCTAGAGGCTTTTATTTTGTAGGGTCCCTGGAGTCTTATTTTGAAAGTCAAACAGAGTTGTGTTTAGAGAAAATGTTCAGACCCATCAATGATAGTTGATGACTTTCCAATCGTTAAATCACTCTTTTTCCATGTTATTAGGGCAGTAGATGAAGCGGAAATGGGAGGCTTTTATTTTGAAATTTGCTATAGGGTGTGTTTTAAACAGTCTCCTAGAGTCTATTCTCTAAAACGGGGTTGAGTTTGGGTCATAATGTTGAGCCATATAGGGCAATAAATATATGTAAAAAATATAGAGGCTTTTATTTTGTAGGGTCCCTGGAGTCTTATTTTGAAAGTCTATCAGTGTTGAGTGGCAAGGGAAGTGTCATGGACGGCAGTCATATAGTATCCATTCCCAATGTTAAATCAGTGCTTTCACCCTCCATTAGATTAATATGTGCTGTTTAAAACAGCAGAGGTAAAATCTGTTTGAAGCTTCGTTACCTTGACAACGCTTAACGAGCCTGTCTGTGACAGAGAGACGTGCACTTCTCTTTCGTTCCTTTCTCCTCAGGCTTTTTTGTATGGGAAGAACGGCACCGAACAAACGACTGCTGAGCAAAAACCGTATGAGTTATTCAAAAAACATTTCCACCATGAGCATCAGCCATCCTTCGACTCCAACTATACCAACTTTGGTGTATGTGTGTCATTCAGAACAATATTTATGACGAGTTGAAATAACATAGTCTCATTCGTTTTTCTCCCATCTTCAGCTCAAAAAGAATGGAGAACGGCTGAAACTCTCGTCGACTTTAGGTCGGTTTTTAAGGAAAAGTATTAATACTACCGTAATTCCGAAGACATTGTGTGAGTCCAGAGGTTTCAGTCTACAAACTGACCAAAAATGGTGACTGTAGCTCCAAATATGTGGCTGTGAGGGCGAGAATAAAATGTTTTATCTTAAAAAAATGGCCGCCTCACACTAACATTTCAGCAGCTGCACTCTAGCAGGCTGCTGCAGAAGCTAACTGTCAGCTAGCTTCCAGGTGCTTACCCTCCGAACAAATGACTGCTGAGCAAAAACCGTAAAAGGTATCTGAAAAATTATTTCAGTGAAAGCAACATCTATCCTTTGTCTCAGACTGGGGTAACCTTCATGTCTGTAGGTCTTTCACAACCAAAAACGAAGCACAAACAAAATGGTTGGCCCACCTGCTCCTCCCTTTGTTATAACTGCAGCATCTCAGTCTCACTCACCTTTTAGCTGCTAAAGCACCCCTCCGAACAAACGACTGCTGAGTAAAAACCGTAAAAGGTATCTGAAAAATTCTTTTTATCTAAGCGACAGCTATATCTTGTCTTCAACTGGAGTAGCTTTCATGGCTGTAGGTCATCTACAACCTGAATGGGAAGAGAAAGAAAAAGAAAAAACGTTTCGTCACACCTGAGCTTCTAATTGAGCTAGCTGCAGCAGCTCTGTCACCCAGCTTTCAGGTGCTTAAAATGTCCTCCGAACAAACGACTGCTGAGCAAAAACCGTATGAGTTATTCAAAAAACATTTTCACCGTGAGCGTCAGCCATCCTTCGACTCCAACTATGCCAACTTTGGTGTATGTGTGTCCTTCAGAAAAATATTTATGACGAGTTGAAAACACATAGTCTCATTCGTTTTTCTCCCATCTTCAGTTTAAAAAGAATGGAGAAAGGCTGAAACTCTCATCGACTTTAGGTCGGTTTTTAAGGAAAAGTATTAATACTACCGTAATTCCGAAGACATTGTGTGAGTCTAGAGGTTTCAGTCTACAAACTGACCAAAAATGGTGACTGTAGCTCCAAGTATGTGGCCGTGAGGGCGAGAATAAAATGTTTTATCTTAAAAAAATGGCCGCCTCACACTAACATTTCAGCAGCTGCACTCTAGCAGGCTGCTGCAGAAGCTAACTGTCAGCTAGCTTCCAGGTGCTTACCCTCCGAACAAACGACTGCTGAGCAAAAACCGTATGAGTTATTCAAAAACTTTTTTCACCGTGAGCGTCAGTCATCCTTCGACTCCAACTATGCCAACTTTGGTGTATGTGTGTCTTTCGGAACAATATTTATGACGAGTTGAAAACACATAGTCTGATTCGTTTTTCTCCCCTCTTCTGCTCCAAAACCAATGAAAAACGGCTCTGATTTTCATCGACTTTAGGTCGGTCTGGAGGGTTTTTAAGGAAAAGTATTGATCCTACCGTAATTCCGAAGACATTGTGTGGGTCCAGAGGTTTCAGTCTACAAACTGACCAAAAATAGTGACTGTAGCTATAAATATGTGGCTGTGAGGGCGAGTTTAAAATGTTTTTTTGTGTTTAAAAAACGCCTGCCTCACACTCTAGCTTTTCAGTTGCTCCACTCTAGCAGGCTGGATTTTGCTAAAACTTTGTGGCGCTTGAGGTCTGATTATACAAAAACCGTAGCAGTTATCAACATACCGTCTTCAGTTTTAAATAGACGAAGGATTTATCTACAAACTGAGCTTTAAACTGTTTTTCTAGGTGAATGTATGCCGACACAGTGAATTCCTGTTTTTTATGCTTTTTTTTACCTCTCCCCATTCATTTCCTATGGGATTTTTTTGCGACGTTTTCGCTAATAATTCGCAAACCTTCGGACTAATGAGAAAGTTTTATACAAGCACACATCACCCCATTGGTCCCGACGCGTGTGCCAACTTTGGGCCCGATCCGCCAAACCGTGCGGGACTAGTTACGCGCCGAAGTTTTGGGTATACGGGAGAATTATAATAACTAGAAAATTTCTAAAGAAATTTTGAGGGGGGCCACCTACTGCCCGTCTGGGGAACCGGGCCAATACGGCCCTGGCAAGTGACGTCGGGGCTCCCCAGACCAACTGCTTACGCCTTTGAGGGCTGCTGAGGGAAGGAAAGAGGGCAAGTTCATGGGCAAAGAGAGCTGTGTGCCACTTGTGCTGAAATCTGGGAAATAGACGTGCACAGAGTATGATGCACAAGGGTAATATGGGTTGTCCATATTGAAACACAGTGGGTAAAGCCCAGTTGGCGGGCTTCGCCCGCCTGCTAGGAGCCATCTCAGTGAAGAAAAAAATCACCAATGGCGGGCTCTGCCCGCCTTCTAAGAGCCATTGCAGTGATGAAATCACCAATGGCGGGCTCCGCCCGCCTGCTAAGAGCCATTGCAGTGATGTAATCACCTTTGGCGGGCTCCGCCCGCCTGTTACCATTGGCGGGCTCCGCCCGCCTTCTAAGAGCCATTGCAGTGATGAAATCACCAATGGCAATGAGCAATATGCCAGAATGTATGAGTGTGTATAAGGAAGAGGCTTTTATTCTGTAGAGTCCTTGTAGTCTTATTTTGAAAGTCTATCATGAATGTGCATCAAAAGATGGGTCACGCCCAGCAGTGATATAGAATCCATTTCCAAATGTTAAATCACTGGTTTTCCATGTTATTAGGTGAATAGTTGCTGTATTACAGAGTAAATGGGAGACTTTTATTGTGAAATTTGCTCTGGGGTGTGTTTTGAAAAGGTCACTAGAGTCTAATAAAAACAACCTGGAAGAGTTTGGGTCATAATGTTGAGCCATTTGCATCAATTAATGCATTACTATAATCTAGAGGCTTTTATTTTGTAGGGTCCCTGGAGTCTTATTTTGAAAGTCCAACAGAGTTGTGTTTATAGAAAATGTTCAGACCCGTCAATGATAGTTGATTACTTTCCAATCGTTAAATCACTCTTTTTCCATGTTATTAGGGCAGTAGATGAAGCGGAAATGGGAGGCTTTTATTTTGAAATTTGCTATAGGGTGTGTTTTAAACAGTCTCCTAGAGTCTATTCTCTAAAACGGGGTTGAGTTTGGGTCATAATGTTGAGCCATATAGAGCAATAAATATATGTAAAAAATATAGAGGCTTTTATTTTGTAGGGTCCCTGGAGTCTTATTTTGAAAGTCTATCAGTGCTGAGTGGCAAGGGAAGTGTCATGTACAGCAGTCATATAGTATCCATTTCCCAATGTTAAATCAGTCCTTTCACCCTCCATTAGATTAATATGTGCTGTTTAAAACAGCAGAGGTAAAATCTGTTTGAAGCTTGGTAACCTTGACAACGCTTAACGAGCCTCTCACTGACACAGACAACAGCTGCACTCACTATTGGTTTCTTCTTCCCAGGCTTTTTTGTATGGGAAGAACGGCACCGAACAAACGACTACTGATCAAAAACCGTATGAGTTATTCAAAAAACATTTTCACCATGAGCATCAGCAATCCTTCGACTCCAACTATACCAACTTTGGTGTATGTGTGTCATTCAGAAAAATATTTATGACGAGTTGAAAACACATAGTCTGATTCGTTTTTCTCCCATCTTCAGCTCAAAAAGAATGGAGAAAGGCTGAAACTCTCATCCACTTTAGGTTGGTCTGGAGGGTTTTTAAGGCAAAGTATTAATCCTACCGTAATTCCGAAGACATTGTGTGAGTCCAGAGGTTTCAGTCTACAAACTGACCAAAAATGGTGACTGTAGCTCCAAATATGTGGCCGTGAGGGCGAGAATAAGATGTTTGATCTTAAAAAATGGCCGCCTCACACTAAGATTTCAGCAGCTGCACTCTAGCAGGCTGCTGCAGAAGCTAACTGTCAGCTAGCTTCCAGGTGCTTACCCTCCGAACAAACGACTGCTGAGCAAAAACCGTAAAAGATATCTGAAAAATTCTTTCAGTGAAAGCAACATCTATCCTTTGTCTCAGACTGGGGTAACCTTCATGTCTGTAGGTCTTTCACAACCCAAAACGAAGCACAAACAAAATGGTTGGCCCACCTGCTCCTCCCTTTGTTTGAACTGCAGGACCTCACTCTCACTCACCTTTTAGCTGCTAAAGCACCCCTCCGAACAAACGACTGCTGAGTAAAAACCGTAAAAGGTATCTGAAAAATTCTTTTTATCTAAGCGACAGCTATATCTTGTCTTCAATTGGAGTAACTTTCATGGCTGTAGGTCATCTACAAACTGAATGGGAAGAGAAAGAAAAAGAAAAAACGTTTCATCACACCTAAGCTTCTAATTGAGCTAGCTGCAGCAGGTCACTGTCACTCAGCTTTCAGGTGCTTAAAATGTCCTCCGAACAAACGACTGCTGAGCAAAAACCGTATGAGTTATTCAAAAAATTTTTTCACCGTGAGCGTCAGTCATCCTTCGACTCCAACTATGCCAACTTTGGTGTATGTGTGTCATTCAGAAAAATATTTATGACGAGTTTAAAACACATAGTCGGATTCGTTTTTCTCCCCTCTTCTGCTCCAAAACCAATGAAAAACGGCTCTGATTTTCATCGACTTTAGGTCGGTCTGGAGGGTTTTTAAGGAAAAGTATTAATCCTACCGTAATTCCGAAGATATTGTGTGGGTCCAGAGATTTCAGTCTACAAACTGACCAAAAATGGTGACTCTAGCTATAAATATGTGGCCGTGAGGGCGAGTTTAAAATGTTTTTTTGTGTTTAAAAAACGCCTGCCTCACACTCTAGCTTTTCAGTTGCTCCACTCTAGCAGGCTGGATTTTGCTAAAACTTTGTGGCGCTTGAGGTCTGATTATACAAAAACCGTAGCAGTTATCAACATACCGTCTTCAGTTTTAAATAGACGAAGGATTTATCTACAAACTGAGCTTCAAACTGTTTTTCTAGGTGAATGTATGCCGACACAGTGAAGTGCTGTTTTTTATGCTTTTTTTTTCCTCTCCCCATTCATTTCCTATGGGATTTTTTTGCGACGTTTTCGCTAATAATTCGCAAACCTTCGGACTAATGAGAAAGTTTTATACAAGCACACATCACCCCATTGGTCCCGACGCGTGTGCCAACTTTGGGCCCGATCCGCCAAACCGTGCGGGACTAGTTACGCGCCGAAGTTTTGGGTATACGGGAGAATTATAATAACTAGAAAATTTCTAAAGAAATTTTGAGGGGGGCCACCTACTGCCCGTCTGGGGAACCGGGCCAATACGGCCCTGGCAAGTGACGTCGGGGCTCCCCAGACCAACTGCTTACGCCTTTGAGGGCTGCTGAGGGAAGGAAAGAGGGCAAGTTCATGGGCAAAGAGAGCTGTGTGCCACTTGTGCTGAAATCTGGGAAATAGACGTGCACAGAGTATGATGCACAAGGGTAATATGGGTTGTCCATATTGAAACACAGTGGGTAAAGCCCAGTTGGCGGGCTTCGCCCGCCTGCTAGGAGCCATCTCAGTGAAGAAAAAAATCACCAATGGCGGGCTCTGCCCGCCTTCTAAGAGCCATTGCAGTGATGAAATCACCAATGGCGGGCTCCGCCCGCCTGCTAAGAGCCATTGCAGTGATGTAATCACCTTTGGCGGGCTCCGCCCGCCTGTTACCATTGGCGGGCTCCGCCCGCCTTCTAAGAGCCATTGCAGTGATGAAATCACCAATGGCAATGAGCAATATGCCAGAATGTATGAGTGTGTATAAGGAAGAGGCTTTTATTCTGTAGAGTCCTTGTAGTCTTATTTTGAAAGTCTATCATGAATGTGCATCAAAAGATGGGTCACGCCCAGCAGTGATATAGAATCCATTTCCAAATGTTAAATCACTGGTTTTCCATGTTATTAGGTGAATAGTTGCTGTATTACAGAGTAAATGGGAGACTTTTATTGTGAAATTTGCTCTGGGGTGTGTTTTGAAAAGGTCACTAGAGTCTAATAAAAACAACCTGGAAGAGTTTGGGTCATAATGTTGAGCCATTTGCATCAATTAATGCATTACTATAATCTAGAGGCTTTTATTTTGTAGGGTCCCTGGAGTCTTATTTTGAAAGTCCAACAGAGTTGTGTTTATAGAAAATGTTCAGACCCGTCAATGATAGTTGATTACTTTCCAATCGTTAAATCACTCTTTTTCCATGTTATTAGGGCAGTAGATGAAGCGGAAATGGGAGGCTTTTATTTTGAAATTTGCTATAGGGTGTGTTTTAAACAGTCTCCTAGAGTCTATTCTCTAAAACGGGGTTGAGTTTGGGTCATAATGTTGAGCCATATAGAGCAATAAATATATGTAAAAAATATAGAGGCTTTTATTTTGTAGGGTCCCTGGAGTCTTATTTTGAAAGTCTATCAGTGCTGAGTGGCAAGGGAAGTGTCATGTACAGCAGTCATATAGTATCCATTTCCCAATGTTAAATCAGTCCTTTCACCCTCCATTAGATTAATATGTGCTGTTTAAAACAGCAGAGGTAAAATCTGTTTGAAGCTTGGTAACCTTGACAACGCTTAACGAGCCTCTCACTGACACAGACAACAGCTGCACTCACTATTGGTTTCTTCTTCCCAGGCTTTTTTGTATGGGAAGAACGGCACCGAACAAACGACTACTGATCAAAAACCGTATGAGTTATTCAAAAAACATTTTCACCATGAGCATCAGCAATCCTTCGACTCCAACTATACCAACTTTGGTGTATGTGTGTCATTCAGAAAAATATTTATGACGAGTTGAAAACACATAGTCTGATTCGTTTTTCTCCCATCTTCAGCTCAAAAAGAATGGAGAAAGGCTGAAACTCTCATCCACTTTAGGTTGGTCTGGAGGGTTTTTAAGGCAAAGTATTAATCCTACCGTAATTCCGAAGACATTGTGTGAGTCCAGAGGTTTCAGTCTACAAACTGACCAAAAATGGTGACTGTAGCTCCAAATATGTGGCCGTGAGGGCGAGAATAAGATGTTTGATCTTAAAAAATGGCCGCCTCACACTAAGATTTCAGCAGCTGCACTCTAGCAGGCTGCTGCAGAAGCTAACTGTCAGCTAGCTTCCAGGTGCTTACCCTCCGAACAAACGACTGCTGAGCAAAAACCGTAAAAGATATCTGAAAAATTCTTTCAGTGAAAGCAACATCTATCCTTTGTCTCAGACTGGGGTAACCTTCATGTCTGTAGGTCTTTCACAACCCAAAACGAAGCACAAACAAAATGGTTGGCCCACCTGCTCCTCCCTTTGTTTGAACTGCAGGACCTCACTCTCACTCACCTTTTAGCTGCTAAAGCACCCCTCCGAACAAACGACTGCTGAGTAAAAACCGTAAAAGGTATCTGAAAAATTCTTTTTATCTAAGCGACAGCTATATCTTGTCTTCAATTGGAGTAACTTTCATGGCTGTAGGTCATCTACAAACTGAATGGGAAGAGAAAGAAAAAGAAAAAACGTTTCATCACACCTAAGCTTCTAATTGAGCTAGCTGCAGCAGGTCACTGTCACTCAGCTTTCAGGTGCTTAAAATGTCCTCCGAACAAACGACTGCTGAGCAAAAACCGTATGAGTTATTCAAAAAATTTTTTCACCGTGAGCGTCAGTCATCCTTCGACTCCAACTATGCCAACTTTGGTGTATGTGTGTCATTCAGAAAAATATTTATGACGAGTTTAAAACACATAGTCGGATTCGTTTTTCTCCCCTCTTCTGCTCCAAAACCAATGAAAAACGGCTCTGATTTTCATCGACTTTAGGTCGGTCTGGAGGGTTTTTAAGGAAAAGTATTAATCCTACCGTAATTCCGAAGATATTGTGTGGGTCCAGAGATTTCAGTCTACAAACTGACCAAAAATGGTGACTCTAGCTATAAATATGTGGCCGTGAGGGCGAGTTTAAAATGTTTTTTTGTGTTTAAAAAACGCCTGCCTCACACTCTAGCTTTTCAGTTGCTCCACTCTAGCAGGCTGGATTTTGCTAAAACTTTGTGGCGCTTGAGGTCTGATTATACAAAAACCGTAGCAGTTATCAACATACCGTCTTCAGTTTTAAATAGACGAAGGATTTATCTACAAACTGAGCTTCAAACTGTTTTTCTAGGTGAATGTATGCCGACACAGTGAAGTGCTGTTTTTTATGCTTTTTTTTTCCTCTCCCCATTCATTTCCTATGGGATTTTTTTGCGACGTTTTCGCTAATAATTCGCAAACCTTCGGACTAATGAGAAAGTTTTATACAAGCACACATCACCCCATTGGTCCCGACGCGTGTGCCAACTTTGGGCCCGATCCGCCAAACCGTGCGGGACTAGTTACGCGCCGAAGTTTTGGGTATACGGGAGAATTATAATAATAACTAGAAAATTTCTAAAGAAATTTTGAGGGGGGCCACCTACTGCCCGTCTGGGGAACCGGGCCAATACGGCCCTGGCAAGTGACGTCGGGGCTCCCCAGACCAACTGCTTACGCCTTTGAGGGCTGCTGAGGGAAGGAAAGAGGGCAAGTTCATGGGCAAAGAGAGCTGTGTGCCACTTGTGCTGAAATCTGGGAAATAGACGTGCACAGAGTATGATGCACAAGGGTAATATGGGTTGTCCATATTGAAACACAGTGGGTAAAGCCCAGTTGGCGGGCTTCGCCCGCCTGCTAGGAGCCATCTCAGTGAAGAAAAAAATCACCAATGGCGGGCTCTGCCCGCCTTCTAAGAGCCATTGCAGTGATGAAATCACCAATGGCGGGCTCCGCCCGCCTGCTAAGAGCCATTGCAGTGATGTAATCACCTTTGGCGGGCTCCGCCCGCCTGTTACCATTGGCGGGCTCCGCCCGCCTTCTAAGAGCCATTGCAGTGATGAAATCACCAATGGCAATGAGCAATATGCCAGAATGTATGAGTGTGTATAAGGAAGAGGCTTTTATTCTGTAGAGTCCTTGTAGTCTTATTTTGAAAGTCTATCATGAATGTGCATCAAAAGATGGGTCACGCCCAGCAGTGATATAGAATCCATTTCCAAATGTTAAATCACTGGTTTTCCATGTTATTAGGTGAATAGTTGCTGTATTACAGAGTAAATGGGAGACTTTTATTGTGAAATTTGCTCTGGGGTGTGTTTTGAAAAGGTCACTAGAGTCTAATAAAAACAACCTGGAAGAGTTTGGGTCATAATGTTGAGCCATTTGCATCAATTAATGCATTACTATAATCTAGAGGCTTTTATTTTGTAGGGTCCCTGGAGTCTTATTTTGAAAGTCCAACAGAGTTGTGTTTATAGAAAATGTTCAGACCCGTCAATGATAGTTGATTACTTTCCAATCGTTAAATCACTCTTTTTCCATGTTATTAGGGCAGTAGATGAAGCGGAAATGGGAGGCTTTTATTTTGAAATTTGCTATAGGGTGTGTTTCAAACAGTCTCCTAGAGTCTATTCTCTAAAACGGGGTTGAGTTTGGGTCATAATGTTGAGCCATATAGAGCAATAAATATATGTAAAAAATATAGAGGCTTTTATTTTGTAGGGTCCCTGGAGTCTTATTTTGAAAGTCTATCAGTGCTGAGTGGCAAGGGAAGTGTCATGTACAGCAGTCATATAGTATCCATTTCCCAATGTTAAATCAGTCCTTTCACCCTCCATTAGATTAATATGTGCTGTTTAAAACAGCAGAGGTAAAATCTGTTTGAAGCTTGGTAACCTTGACAACGCTTAACGAGCCTCTCACTGACACAGACAACAGCTGCACTCACTATTGGTTTCTTCTTCCCAGGCTTTTTTGTATGGGAAGAACGGCACCGAACAAACGACTACTGATCAAAAACCGTATGAGTTATTCAAAAAACATTTTCACCATGAGCATCAGCAATCCTTCGACTCCAACTATACCAACTTTGGTGTATGTGTGTCATTCAGAAAAATATTTATGACGAGTTGAAAACACATAGTCTGATTCGTTTTTCTCCCATCTTCAGCTCAAAAAGAATGGAGAAAGGCTGAAACTCTCATCCACTTTAGGTTGGTCTGGAGGGTTTTTAAGGCAAAGTATTAATCCTACCGTAATTCCGAAGACATTGTGTGAGTCCAGAGGTTTCAGTCTACAAACTGACCAAAAATGGTGACTGTAGCTCCAAATATGTGGCCGTGAGGGCGAGAATAAGATGTTTGATCTTAAAAAATGGCCGCCTCACACTAAGATTTCAGCAGCTGCACTCTAGCAGGCTGCTGCAGAAGCTAACTGTCAGCTAGCTTCCAGGTGCTTACCCTCCGAACAAACGACTGCTGAGCAAAAACCGTAAAAGATATCTGAAAAATTCTTTCAGTGAAAGCAACATCTATCCTTTGTCTCAGACTGGGGTAACCTTCATGTCTGTAGGTCTTTCACAACCCAAAACGAAGCACAAACAAAATGGTTGGCCCACCTGCTCCTCCCTTTGTTTGAACTGCAGGACCTCACTCTCACTCACCTTTTAGCTGCTAAAGCACCCCTCCGAACAAACGACTGCTGAGTAAAAACCGTAAAAGGTATCTGAAAAATTCTTTTTATCTAAGCGACAGCTATATCTTGTCTTCAATTGGAGTAACTTTCATGGCTGTAGGTCATCTACAAACTGAATGGGAAGAGAAAGAAAAAGAAAAAACGTTTCATCACACCTAAGCTTCTAATTGAGCTAGCTGCAGCAGGTCACTGTCACTCAGCTTTCAGGTGCTTAAAATGTCCTCCGAACAAACGACTGCTGAGCAAAAACCGTATGAGTTATTCAAAAAATTTTTTCACCGTGAGCGTCAGTCATCCTTCGACTCCAACTATGCCAACTTTGGTGTATGTGTGTCATTCAGAAAAATATTTATGACGAGTTTAAAACACATAGTCGGATTCGTTTTTCTCCCCTCTTCTGCTCCAAAACCAATGAAAAACGGCTCTGATTTTCATCGACTTTAGGTCGGTCTGGAGGGTTTTTAAGGAAAAGTATTAATCCTACCGTAATTCCGAAGATATTGTGTGGGTCCAGAGATTTCAGTCTACAAACTGACCAAAAATGGTGACTCTAGCTATAAATATGTGGCCGTGAGGGCGAGTTTAAAATGTTTTTTTGTGTTTAAAAAACGCCTGCCTCACACTCTAGCTTTTCAGTTGCTCCACTCTAGCAGGCTGGATTTTGCTAAAACTTTGTGGCGCTTGAGGTCTGATTATACAAAAACCGTAGCAGTTATCAACATACCGTCTTCAGTTTTAAATAGACGAAGGATTTATCTACAAACTGAGCTTCAAACTGTTTTTCTAGGTGAATGTATGCCGACACAGTGAAGTGCTGTTTTTTATGCTTTTTTTTTCCTCTCCCCATTCATTTCCTATGGGATTTTTTTGCGACGTTTTCGCTAATAATTCGCAAACCTTCGGACTAATGAGAAAGTTTTATACAAGCACACATCACCCCATTGGTCCCGACGCGTGTGCCAACTTTGGGCCCGATCCGCCAAACCGTGCGGGACTAGTTACGCGCCGAAGTTTTGGGTATACGGGAGAATTATAATAATAACTAGAAAATTTCTAAAGAAATTTTGAGGGGGGCCACCTACTGCCCGTCTGGGGAACCGGGCCAATACGGCCCTGGCAAGTGACGTCGGGGCTCCCCAGACCAACTGCTTACGCCTTTGAGGGCTGCTGAGGGAAGGAAAGAGGGCAAGTTCATGGGTAAAGAGAGCTGTGTGCCACTTGTGCTGAAATCTGGGAAATAGACGTGCACAGCGTATGATGCACAAGGGTAATATGGGTTGTCCATATTGAAACACAGTGGGTAAAGCCCAGTTGGCGGGCTTCGCCCGCCTGCGAGGAGCCATCTCAGTGAAGAAAAAAATCACCAATGGCGGGCTCTGCCCGCCTTCTAAGAGCCATTGCAGTGATGAAATCACCAATGGCGGGCTCCGCCCGCCTGCTAAGAGCCATTGCAGTGATGAAATCACCAATGGCAATGAGCAATATGCCAGAATGTATGAGTGTGTATAAGGAAGAGGCTTTTATTCTGTAGAGTCCTTGTAGTCTTATTTTGAAAGTCTATCATGAATGTGCATCAAAAGATGGGTCACGCCCAGCAGTGATATAGAATCCATTTCCAAATGTTAAATCACTGGTTTTCCATGTTATTAGGTGAATAGTTGCTGTATTACAGAGTAAATGGGAGACTTTTATTGTGAAATTTGCTCTGGGGTGTGTTTTGAAAAGGTCACTAGAGTCTAATAAAAACAACCTGGAAGAGTTTGGGTCATAATGTTGAGCCATTTGCATCAATTAATGCATTACTATAATCTAGAGGCTTTTATTTTGTAGGGTCCCTGGAGTCTTATTTTGAAAGTCCAACAGAGTTGTGTTTATAGAAAATGTTCAGACCCGTCAATGATAGTTGATTACTTTCCAATCGTTAAATCACTCTTTTTCCATGTTATTAGGGCAGTAGATGAAGCGGAAATGGGAGGCTTTTATTTTGAAATTTGCTATAGGGTGTGTTTTAAACAGTCTCCTAGAGTCTATTCTCTAAAACGGGGTTGAGTTTGGGTCATAATGTTGAGCCATATAGGGCAATAAATATATGTAAAAAATATAGAGGCTTTTATTTTGTAGGGTCCCTGGAGTCTTATTTTGAAAGTCTATCAGTGCTGAGTGGCAAGGGAAGTGTCATGGACAGCAGTCATATAGTATCCATTTCCCAATGTTAAATCAGTCCTTTCACCCTCCATTAGATTAATATGTGCTGTTTAAAACAGCAGAGGTAAAATCTGTTTGAAGCTTGGTAACCTTGACAACGCTTAACGAGCCTCTCACTGACACAGACAACAGCTGCACTCACTATTGGTTTCTTCTTCCCAGGCTTTTTTGTATGGGAAGAACGGCACCGAACAAACGACTACTGATCAAAAACCGTATGAGTTATTCAAAAAACATTTTCACCATGAGCATCAGCAATCCTTCGACTCCAACTATACCAACTTTGGTGTATGTGTGTCATTCAGAAAAATATTTATGACGAGTGAAAACACATAGTCTGATTCGTTTCTCTCCCATCTTCAGCTCAAAAAGAATAGAGAAAGGCTGAAACTCTCATCGACTTTAGGTTGGTCTGGAGGGTTTTTAAGGAAAAGTATTAATCCTACCGTAATTCCGAAGACATTGTGTGAGTCCAGAGGTTTCAGTCTACAAACTGACCAAAAATGGTGACTGTAGCTCCAAATATGTGGCCGTGAGGGCGAGAATAAGATGTTTGATCTGAAAAAAATGGCCGCCTCACACTAAGATTTCAGCAGCTGCACTCTAGCAGGCTGCTGCAGAAGCTAACTGTCAGCTAGCTTCCAGGTGCTTACCCTCCGAACAAACGACTGCTGAGCAAAAACCGTAAAAGATATCTGAAAAATTCTTTCAGTGAAAGCAACATCTATCCTTTGTCTCAGACTGGGGTAACCTTCATGTCTGTAGGTCTTTCACAACCCAAAACGAAGCACAAACAAAATGGTTGGCCCACCTGCTCCTCCCTTTCTTTTAACTGCAGGACCTCACTCTCACTCACCTTTTAGCTGCTAAAGCACCCCTCCGAACAAACGACTGCTGAGTAAAAACCGTAAAAGGTATCTGAAAAATTCTTTTTATCTAAGCGACAGCTATATCTTGTCTTCAATTGGAGTAACTTTCATGGCTGTAGATCATCTACAAACTGAATGGGAAGAGAAAGAAAAAGAAAAAACGTTTCATCACACCTAAGCTTCTAATTGAGCTAGCTGCAGCAGGTCAATGTCACTCAGCTTTCAGGTGCTTAAAATGTCCTCCGAACAAACGACTGCTGAGCAAAAACCGTATGAGTTATTCAAAAAATTTTTTCACCGTGAGCGTCAGTCATCCTTCGACTCCAACTATGCCAACTTTGGTGTATGTGTGTCATTCAGAAAAATATTTATGACGAGTTTAAAACACATAGTCTGATTCGTTTTTCTCCCCTCTTCTGCTCCAAAACCAATGAAAAACGGCTCTGATTTTCATCGACTTTAGGTCGGTCTGGAGGGTTTTTAAGGAAAAGTATTAATCCTACCGTAATTCCGAAGATATTGTGTGGGTCCAGAGATTTCAGTCTACAAACTGACCAAAAATGGTGACTCTAGCTATAAATATGTGGCCGTGAGGGCGAGTTTAAAATGTTTTTTTGTGTTTAAAAAACGCCTGCCTCACACTCTAGCTTTTCAGTTGCTCCACTCTAGCAGGCTGGATTTTGCTAAAACTTTGTGGCGCTTGAGGTCTGATTATACAAAAACCGTAGCAGTTATCAACATACCGTCTTCAGTTTTAAATAGACGAAGGATTTATCTACAAACTGAGCTTCAAACTGTTTTTCTAGGTGAATGTATGCCGACACAGTGAAGTGCTGTTTTTTATGCTTTTTTTTTCCTCTCCCCATTCATTTCCTATGGGATTTTTTTGCGACGTTTTCGCTAATAATTCGCAAACCTTCGGACTAATGAGAAAGTTTTATACAAGCACACATCACCCCATTGGTCCCGACGCGTGTGCCAACTTTGGGCCCGATCCGCCAAACCGTGCGGGACTAGTTACGCGCCGAAGTTTTGGGTATACGGGAGAATTATAATAATAACTAGAAAATTTCTAAAGAAATTTTGAGGGGGGCCACCTACTGCCCGTCTGGGGAACCGGGCCAATACGGCCCTGGCAAGTGACGTCGGGGCTCCCCAGACCAACTGCTTACGCCTTTGAGGGCTGCTGAGGGAAGGAAAGAGGGCAAGTTCATGGGTAAAGAGAGCTGTGTGCCACTTGTGCTGAAATCTGGGAAATAGACGTGCACAGCGTATGATGCACAAGGGTAATATGGGTTGTCCATATTGAAACACAGTGGGTAAAGCCCAGTTGGCGGGCTTCGCCCGCCTGCGAGGAGCCATCTCAGTGAAGAAAAAAATCACCAATGGCGGGCTCTGCCCGCCTTCTAAGAGCCATTGCAGTGATGAAATCACCAATGGCGGGCTCCGCCCGCCTGCTAAGAGCCATTGCAGTGATGAAATCACCAATGGCAATGAGCAATATGCCAGAATGTATGAGTGTGTATAAGGAAGAGGCTTTTATTCTGTAGAGTCCTTGTAGTCTTATTTTGAAAGTCTATCATGAATGTGCATCAAAAGATGGGTCACGCCCAGCAGTGATATAGAATCCATTTCCAAATGTTAAATCACTGGTTTTCCATGTTATTAGGTGAATAGTTGCTGTATTACAGAGTAAATGGGAGACTTTTATTGTGAAATTTGCTCTGGGGTGTGTTTTGAAAAGGTCACTAGAGTCTAATAAAAACAACCTGGAAGAGTTTGGGTCATAATGTTGAGCCATTTGCATCAATTAATGCATTACTATAATCTAGAGGCTTTTATTTTGTAGGGTCCCTGGAGTCTTATTTTGAAAGTCCAACAGAGTTGTGTTTATAGAAAATGTTCAGACCCGTCAATGATAGTTGATTACTTTCCAATCGTTAAATCACTCTTTTTCCATGTTATTAGGGCAGTAGATGAAGCGGAAATGGGAGGCTTTTATTTTGAAATTTGCTATAGGGTGTGTTTTAAACAGTCTCCTAGAGTCTATTCTCTAAAACGGGGTTGAGTTTGGGTCATAATGTTGAGCCATATAGGGCAATAAATATATGTAAAAAATATAGAGGCTTTTATTTTGTAGGGTCCCTGGAGTCTTATTTTGAAAGTCTATCAGTGCTGAGTGGCAAGGGAAGTGTCATGGACAGCAGTCATATAGTATCCATTTCCCAATGTTAAATCAGTCCTTTCACCCTCCATTAGATTAATATGTGCTGTTTAAAACAGCAGAGGTAAAATCTGTTTGAAGCTTGGTAACCTTGACAACGCTTAACGAGCCTCTCACTGACACAGACAACAGCTGCACTCACTATTGGTTTCTTCTTCCCAGGCTTTTTTGTATGGGAAGAACGGCACCGAACAAACGACTACTGATCAAAAACCGTATGAGTTATTCAAAAAACATTTTCACCATGAGCATCAGCAATCCTTCGACTCCAACTATACCAACTTTGGTGTATGTGTGTCATTCAGAAAAATATTTATGACGAGTGAAAACACATAGTCTGATTCGTTTCTCTCCCATCTTCAGCTCAAAAAGAATAGAGAAAGGCTGAAACTCTCATCGACTTTAGGTTGGTCTGGAGGGTTTTTAAGGAAAAGTATTAATCCTACCGTAATTCCGAAGACATTGTGTGAGTCCAGAGGTTTCAGTCTACAAACTGACCAAAAATGGTGACTGTAGCTCCAAATATGTGGCCGTGAGGGCGAGAATAAGATGTTTGATCTGAAAAAAATGGCCGCCTCACACTAAGATTTCAGCAGCTGCACTCTAGCAGGCTGCTGCAGAAGCTAACTGTCAGCTAGCTTCCAGGTGCTTACCCTCCGAACAAACGACTGCTGAGCAAAAACCGTAAAAGATATCTGAAAAATTCTTTCAGTGAAAGCAACATCTATCCTTTGTCTCAGACTGGGGTAACCTTCATGTCTGTAGGTCTTTCACAACCCAAAACGAAGCACAAACAAAATGGTTGGCCCACCTGCTCCTCCCTTTCTTTTAACTGCAGGACCTCACTCTCACTCACCTTTTAGCTGCTAAAGCACCCCTCCGAACAAACGACTGCTGAGTAAAAACCGTAAAAGGTATCTGAAAAATTCTTTTTATCTAAGCGACAGCTATATCTTGTCTTCAATTGGAGTAACTTTCATGGCTGTAGATCATCTACAAACTGAATGGGAAGAGAAAGAAAAAGAAAAAACGTTTCATCACACCTAAGCTTCTAATTGAGCTAGCTGCAGCAGGTCAATGTCACTCAGCTTTCAGGTGCTTAAAATGTCCTCCGAACAAACGACTGCTGAGCAAAAACCGTATGAGTTATTCAAAAAATTTTTTCACCGTGAGCGTCAGTCATCCTTCGACTCCAACTATGCCAACTTTGGTGTATGTGTGTCATTCAGAAAAATATTTATGACGAGTTTAAAACACATAGTCTGATTCGTTTTTCTCCCCTCTTCTGCTCCAAAACCAATGAAAAACGGCTCTGATTTTCATCGACTTTAGGTCGGTCTGGAGGGTTTTTAAGGAAAAGTATTAATCCTACCGTAATTCCGAAGATATTGTGTGGGTCCAGAGATTTCAGTCTACAAACTGACCAAAAATGGTGACTCTAGCTATAAATATGTGGCCGTGAGGGCGAGTTTAAAATGTTTTTTTGTGTTTAAAAAACGCCTGCCTCACACTCTAGCTTTTCAGTTGCTCCACTCTAGCAGGCTGGATTTTGCTAAAACTTTGTGGCGCTTGAGGTCTGATTATACAAAAACCGTAGCAGTTATCAACATACCGTCTTCAGTTTTAAATAGACGAAGGATTTATCTACAAACTGAGCTTCAAACTGTTTTTCTAGGTGAATGTATGCCGACACAGTGAAGTGCTGTTTTTTATGCTTTTTTTTTCCTCTCCCCATTCATTTCCTATGGGATTTTTTTGCGACGTTTTCGCTAATAATTCGCAAACCTTCGGACTAATGAGAAAGTTTTATACAAGCACACATCACCCCATTGGTCCCGACGCGTGTGCCAACTTTGGGCCCGATCCGCCAAACCGTGCGGGACTAGTTACGCGCCGAAGTTTTGGGTATACGGGAGAATTATAATAATAATAATAATACGCGGAATAAATATGTGCAATAGTAGTAGGTGGGCCATGCCTTCGGCATGTGGCCCCCCAACTAGAAAATTTCTAAAGAAATTTTGAGGGGGGCCACCTACTGCCCGTCTGGGGAACCGGGCCAATACGGCCCTGGCAAGTGACGTCGGGGCTCCCCAGACCAACTGCTTACGCCTTTGAGGGCTGCTGAGGGAAGGAAAGAGGGCAAGTTCATGGGCAAAGAGAGCTGTGTGCCACTTGTGCTGACATCTGGGAAATAGACGTGCACAGCGTATGATGCACAAGGGTAATATGGGTTGTCCATATTGAAACACAGTGGGTAAAGCCCAGTTGGCGGGCTTCGCCCGCCTGCTAGGAGCCATCTCAGTGAAGAAAAAAATCACCAATGGCGGGCTCTGCCCGCCTTCTAAGAGCCATTGCAGTGATGAAATCACCAATGGCGGGCTCCGCCCGCCTGCTAAGAGCCATTGCAGTGATGTAATCACCTTTGGCGGGCTCCGCCCGCCTGTTACCATTGGCGGGCTCCGCCCTCCTTCTAAGAGCCATTGCAGTGATGAAATCACCAATGGCAATGAGCAATATGCCAGAATGTATGAGTGTGTATAAGGAAGAGGCTTTTATTCTGTAGAGTCCTTGTAGTCTTATTTTGAAAGTCTATCATGAATGTGCATCAAAAGATGGGTCACGCCCAGCAGTGATATAGAATCCATTTCCAAATGTTAAATCACTGGTTTTCCATGTTATTAGGTGAATAGTTGCTTTATTACAGAGTAAATGGGAGACTTTTATTGTGAAATTTGCTCTGGGGTGTGTTTTGAAAAGGTCACTAGAGTCTAATAAAAACAACCTGGAAGAGTTTGGGTCATAATGTTGAGCCATTTGCATCAATTAATGCATTAGTATAATCTAGAGGCTTTTATTTTGTAGGGTCGCTGGAGTCTTATTTTGAAAGTCCAACAGAGTTGTGTTTATAGAAAATGTTCAGACCCGTCAATGATAGTTGATTACTTTCCAATCGTTAAATCACTCTTTTTCCATGTTATTAGGGCAGTAGATGAAGCGGAAATGGGAAGCTTTTATTTTGAAATTTGCTATAGGGTGTGTTTTAAACAGTCTCCTAGAGTCTATTCTCTAAAACGGGGTTGAGTTTGGGTCATAATGTTGAGCCATATAGGGCAATAAATATATGTAAAAAATATAGAGGCTTTTATTTTGTAGGGTCCCTGGAGTCTTATTTTGAAAGTCTATCAGTGCTGAGTGGCAAGGGAAGTGTCATGGACAGCAGTCATATAGTATCCATTTCCCAATGTTAAATCAGTCCTTTCACCCTCCATTAGATTAATATGTGCTGTTTAAAACAGCAGAGGTAAAATCTGTTTGAAGCTTGGTAACCTTGACAACGCTTAACGAGCCTCTCACTGACACAGACAACAGCTGCACTCACTATTGGTTTCTTCTTCCCAGGCTTTTTTGTATGGGAAGAACGGCACCGAACAAACGACTACTGATCAAAAACCGTATGAGTTATTCAAAAAACATTTTCACCATGAGCATCAGCAATCCTTCGACTCCAACTATACCAACTTTGGTGTATGTGTGTCATTCAGAAAAATATTTATGACGAGTTGAAAACACATAGTCTGATTCGTTTCTCTCCCATCTTCAGCTCAAAAAGAATAGAGAAAGGCTGAAACTCTCATCGACTTTAGGTTGGTCTGGAGGGTTTTTAAGGAAAAGTATTAATCCTACCGTAATTCCGAAGACATTGTGTGAGTCCAGAGGTTTCAGTCTACAAACTGACCAAAAATGGTGACTGTAGGTCCAAATATGTGGCCGTGAGGGCGAGAATAAGATGTTTGATCTTAAAAAAATGGCCGCCTCACACTAAGATTTCAGCAGCTGCACTCTAGCAGGCTGCTGCAGAAGCTAACTGTCAGCTAGCTTCCAGGTGCTTACCCTCCGAACAAACGACTGCTGAGCAAAAACCGTAAAAGATATCTGAAAAATTCTTTCAGTGAAAGCAACATCTATCCTTTGTCTCAGACTGGGGTAACCTTCATGTCTGTAGGTCTTTCACAACCCAAAACGAAGCACAAAAAAAATGGTTGGCCCACCTGCTCCTCCCTTTGTTTGAACTGCAGGACCTCACTCTCACTCACCTTTTAGCTGCTAAAGCACCCCTCCGAACAAACGACTGCTGAGTAAAAACCGTAAAAGGTATCTGAAAAATTCTTTTTATCTAAGCGACAGCTATATCTTGTCTTCAATTGGAGTAACTTTCATGGCTGTAGGTCATCTACAAACTGAATGGGAAGAGAAAGAAAAAGAAAAAACGTTTCATCACACCTAAGCTTCTAATTGAGCTAGCTGCAGCAGGTCACTGTCACTCAGCTTTCAGGTGCTTAAAATGTCCTCCGAACAAACGACTGCTGAGCAAAAACCGTATGAGTTATTCAAAAAATTTTTTCACCGTGAGAGTCAGTCATCCTTCGACTCCAACTATGCCAACTTTGGTGTATGTGTGTCATTCAGAAAAATATTTATGACGAGTTTAAAACACATAGTCGGATTCGTTTTTCTCCCCTCTTCTGCTCCAAAACCAATGAAAAACGGCTCTGATTTTCATCGACTTTAGGTCGGTCTGGAGGGTTTTTAAGGAAAAGTATTAATCCTACCGTAATTCCGAAGATATTGTGTGGGTCCAGAGATTTCAGTCTACAAACTGACCAAAAATGGTGACTCTAGCTATAAATATGTGGCCGTGAGGGCGAGTTTAAAATGTTTTTTTGTGTTTAAAAAACGCCTGCCTCACACTCTAGCTTTTCAGTTGCTCCACTCTAGCAGGCTGGATTTTGCTAAAACTTTGTGGCGCTTGAGGTCTGATTATACAAAAACCGTAGCAGTTATCAACATACCGTCTTCAGTTTTAAATAGACGAAGGATTTATCTACAAACTGAGCTTCAAACTGTTTTTCTAGGTGAATGTATGCCGACACAGTGAAGTGCTGTTTTTTATGCTTTTTTTTTCCTTTCCCCATTCATTTCCTATGGGATTTTTTTGCGACGTTTTTGCTAATAATTCGCAAACCTTCGGACTAATGAGAAAGTTTTATACAAGCACACATCACCCCATTGGTCCCGACGCGTGTGCCAACTTTGGGCCCGATCCGCCAAACCGTGCGGGACTAGTTACGCGCCGAAGTTTTGGGTATACGGGAGAATTATAATAACTAGAAAATTTCTAAAGAAATTTTGAGGGGGGCCACCTACTGCCCGTCTGGGGAACCGGGCCAATACGGCCCTGGCAAGTGACGTCGGGGCTCCCCAGACCAACTGCTTACGCCTTTGAGGGCTGCTGAGGGAAGGAAAGAGGGCAAGTTCATGGGCAAAGAGAGCTGTGTGCCACTTGTGCTGAAATCTGGGAAATAGACGTGCACAGAGTATGATGCACAAGGGTAATATGGGTTGTCCATATTGAAACACAGTGGGTAAAGCCCAGTTGGCGGGCTTCGCCCGCCTGCTAGGAGCCATCTCAGTGAAGAAAAAAATCACCAATGGCGGGCTCTGCCCGCCTTCTAAGAGCCATTGCAGTGATGAAATCACCAATGGCGGGCTCCGCCCGCCTGCTAAGAGCCATTGCAGTGATGTAATCACCTTTGGCGGGCTCCGCCCGCCTGTTACCATTGGCGGGCTCCGCCCGCCTTCTAAGAGCCATTGCAGTGATGAAATCACCAATGGCAATGAGCAATATGCCAGAATGTATGAGTGTGTATAAGGAAGAGGCTTTTATTCTGTAGAGTCCTTGTAGTCTTATTTTGAAAGTCTATCATGAATGTGCATCAAAAGATGGGTCACGCCCAGCAGTGATATAGAATCCATTTCCAAATGTTAAATCACTGGTTTTCCATGTTATTAGGTGAATAGTTGCTGTATTACAGAGTAAATGGGAGACTTTTATTGTGAAATTTGCTCTGGGGTGTGTTTTGAAAAGGTCACTAGAGTCTAATAAAAACAACCTGGAAGAGTTTGGGTCATAATGTTGAGCCATTTGCATCAATTAATGCATTACTATAATCTAGAGGCTTTTATTTTGTAGGGTCCCTGGAGTCTTATTTTGAAAGTCCAACAGAGTTGTGTTTATAGAAAATGTTCAGACCCGTCAATAATAGTTGATTACTTTCCAATCGTTAAATCACTCTTTTTCCATGTTATTAGGGCAGTAGATGAAGCGGAAATGGGAGGCTTTTATTTTGAAATTTGCTATAGGGTGTGTTTTAAACAGTCTCCTAGAGTCTATTCTCTAAAACGGGGTTGAGTTTGGGTCATAATGTTGAGCCATATAGAGCAATAAATATATGTAAAAAATATAGAGGCTTTTATTTTGTAGGGTCCCTGGAGTCTTATTTTGAAAGTCTATCAGTGCTGAGTGGCAAGGGAAGTGTCATGTACAGCAGTCATATAGTATCCATTTCCCAATGTTAAATCAGTCCTTTCACCCTCCATTAGATTAATATGTGCTGTTTAAAACAGCAGAGGTAAAATCTGTTTGAAGCTTGGTAACCTTGACAACGCTTAACGAGCCTCTCACTGACACAGACAACAGCTGCACTCACTATTGGTTTCTTCTTCCCAGGCTTTTTTGTATGGGAAGAACGGCACCGAACAAACGACTACTGATCAAAAACCGTATGAGTTATTCAAAAAACATTTTCACCATGAGCATCAGCAATCCTTCGACTCCAACTATACCAACTTTGGTGTATGTGTGTCATTCAGAAAAATATTTATGACGAGTTGAAAACACATAGTCTGATTCGTTTTTCTCCCATCTTCAGCTCAAAAAGAATGGAGAAAGGCTGAAACTCTCATCCACTTTAGGTTGGTCTGGAGGGTTTTTAAGGCAAAGTATTAATCCTACCGTAATTCCGAAGACATTGTGTGAGTCCAGAGGTTTCAGTCTACAAACTGACCAAAAATGGTGACTGTAGCTCCAAATATGTGGCCGTGAGGGCGAGAATAAGATGTTTGATCTTAAAAAATGGCCGCCTCACACTAAGATTTCAGCAGCTGCACTCTAGCAGGCTGCTGCAGAAGCTAACTGTCAGCTAGCTTCCAGGTGCTTACCCTCCGAACAAACGACTGCTGAGCAAAAACCGTAAAAGATATCTGAAAAATTCTTTCAGTGAAAGCAACATCTATCCTTTGTCTCAGACTGGGGTAACCTTCATGTCTGTAGGTCTTTCACAACCCAAAACGAAGCACAAACAAAATGGTTGGCCCACCTGCTCCTCCCTTTGTTTGAACTGCAGGACCTCACTCTCACTCACCTTTTAGCTGCTAAAGCACCCCTCCGAACAAACGACTGCTGAGTAAAAACCGTAAAAGGTATCTGAAAAATTCTTTTTATCTAAGCGACAGCTATATCTTGTCTTCAATTGGAGTAACTTTCATGGCTGTAGGTCATCTACAAACTGAATGGGAAGAGAAAGAAAAAGAAAAAACGTTTCATCACACCTAAGCTTCTAATTGAGCTAGCTGCAGCAGGTCACTGTCACTCAGCTTTCAGGTGCTTAAAATGTCCTCCGAACAAACGACTGCTGAGCAAAAACCGTATGAGTTATTCAAAAAATTTTTTCACCGTGAGCGTCAGTCATCCTTCGACTCCAACTATGCCAACTTTGGTGTATGTGTGTCATTCAGAAAAATATTTATGACGAGTTTAAAACACATAGTCGGATTCGTTTTTCTCCCCTCTTCTGCTCCAAAACCAATGAAAAACGGCTCTGATTTTCATCGACTTTAGGTCGGTCTGGAGGGTTTTTAAGGAAAAGTATTAATCCTACCGTAATTCCGAAGATATTGTGTGGGTCCAGAGATTTCAGTCTACAAACTGACCAAAAATGGTGACTCTAGCTATAAATATGTGGCCGTGAGGGCGAGTTTAAAATGTTTTTTTGTGTTTAAAAAACGCCTGCCTCACACTCTAGCTTTTCAGTTGCTCCACTCTAGCAGGCTGGATTTTGCTAAAACTTTGTGGCGCTTGAGGTCTGATTATACAAAAACCGTAGCAGTTATCAACATACCGTCTTCAGTTTTAAATAGACGAAGGATTTATCTACAAACTGAGCTTCAAACTGTTTTTCTAGGTGAATGTATGCCGACACAGTGAAGTGCTGTTTTTTATGCTTTTTTTTTCCTCTCCCCATTCATTTCCTATGGGATTTTTTTGCGACGTTTTCGCTAATAATTCGCAAACCTTCGGACTAATGAGAAAGTTTTATACAAGCACACATCACCCCATTGGTCCCGACGCGTGTGCCAACTTTGGGCCCGATCCGCCAAACCGTGCGGGACTAGTTACGCGCCGAAGTTTTGGGTATACGGGAGAATTATAATAATAATAATACGCGGAATAAATATGTGCAATAGTAGTAGGTGGGCCATGCCTTCGGCATGTGGCCCCCCAATAATAATACGCGGAATAAATATGTGCAATAGTAGTAGGTGGGCCATGCCTTCGGCATGTGGCCCCCCAATAATAATACGCGGAATAAATATGTGCAATAGTAGTAGGTGGGCCATGCCTTCGGCATGTGGCCCCCCAACTAGAAAATTTCTAAAGAAATTTTGAGGGGGGCCACCTACTGCCCGTCTGGGGAACAGGGCCAATACGGCCCTGGCAAGTGATGTCGGGGCTCCCCAGACCAACTGCTTACGCCTTTGAGGGCTGCTGAGGGAAGGAAAGAGGGCTAGGTCATGGGCAAAGAGAGCTGTGTGCCACTTGTGCTGAAATCTGGGAAATAGACGTGCACAGCGTATGATGCAAAAGGGTAATATGGGTTGTCCATATTGAACCACAGTGGGTAAAGCTCAGTTGGGGGGCTCCGCCCGCCTGCTAGGAGCCCTTGCAGCGATGAAAAAAATCACCAATGGCGGGCTCTGCCCGCCTGCTAAGAGCCATTGCAGTGATGAAATCACCAATGGCGGGCTCCGCCCGCCTTCTAAGAGCCATTGCAGTGATGAAATCACCAATGGCGGGCTCCGCCCGCCTTCTAAGAGCCATTGCAGTGATGAAATTACAAATGGCAATGAGCAATATGCCAGAATGTATGAGTGTGTATAAGGAAGAGGCTTTTATTCTGTAGAGTCCTTGGAGTCTTATTTTGAAAGTCTATCATGGAAGTGCATCTAAAGATGGGGCATGCCCAGCAGTTATATAGAATCAATTTCCAAATGTTAAATCACTGGTTTTCCATGTTATTAGGTGAATAGTTGCTGTATTACAGAGTAAATGGGAGACTTTTATTGTGAAATTTGCTCTGGGTGTGTTTTGAAAAGGTCACTAGAGTCTAATAAAAACAACCTGGAAGAGTTTGGGTCATAATGTTGAGCCATTTGCATCAATTAATGCATTAGTATAATCTAGAGGCTTTTATTTTGTAGGGTCGCTGGAGTCTTATTTTGAAAGTCCAACAGAGTTGTGTTTATAGAAAATGTTCAGACCCGTCAATGATAGTTGATTACTTTCCAATCGTTAAATCACTCTTTTTCCATGTTATTAGGGCAGTAGATGAAGCGGAAATGGGAGGCTTTTATTTTGAAATTTGCTATAGGGTGTGTTTTAAACAGTCTCCTAGAGTCTATTCTCTAAAACGGGGTTGAGTTTGGGTCATAATGTTGAGCCATATAGGGCAATAAATATATGTAAAAAATATAAAGGCTTTTATTTTGTAGGGTCCCTGGAGTCTTATTTTGAAAGTCTATCAGTGCTGAGTGGCAAGGGAAGTGTCATGGACAGCAGTCATATAGTATCCATTTCCCAATGTTAAATCAGTCCTTTCACCCTCCATTAGATTAATATGTGCTGTTTAAAACAGCAGAGGTAAAATCTGTTTGAAGCTTGGTAACCTTGACAACGCTTAACGAGCCTCTCACTGACACAGACAACAGCTGCACTCACTATTGGTTTCTTCTTCCCAGGCTTTTTTGTATGGGAAGAACGGCACCGAACAAACGACTATTGATCAAAAACCATATGAGTTATTCAAAAAACATTTTCACCATGAGCATCAGCAATCCTTCGACTCCAACTATACCAACTTTGGTGTATGTGTGTCATTCAGAACAATATTTATGACGACTTGAAAACACATAGTCTGATTCGTTTTTCTCCCATCTTCAGCTCAAAAAGAATGGAGAAAGGCTGAAACTCATCGACTTTAGGTTGGTCTGGAGGGTTTTTAAGGAAAAGTATTAATCCTACCGTAATTCCGAAGACATTGTGTGAGTCCAGAGGTTTCAGTCTACAAACTGACCAAAAATGGTGACTGTAGCTCCAAATATGTGGCCGTGAGGGCGAGAATAAGATGTTTGATCTTAAAAAAATGGCCGCCTCACACTAAGATTTCAGCAGCTGCACTCTAGCAGGCTGCTGCAGAAGCTAACTGTCAGCTAGCTTCCAGGTGCTTACCCTCCGAACAAACGACTGCTGAGCAAAAACCGTAAAAGATATCTGAAAAATTCTTTCAGTGAAAGCAACATCTATCCTTTGTCTCAGACTGGGGTAACCTTCATGTCTGTAGGTCTTTCACAACCCAAAACGAAGCACAAACAAAATGGTTGGCCCACCTGCTCCTCCCTTTGTTTGAACTGCAGGACCTCACTCTCACTCACCTTTTAGCTGCTAAAGCACCCCTCCGAACAAACGACTGCTGAGTAAAAACCGTAAAAGGTATCTGAAAAATTCTTTTTATCTAAGCGACAGCTATATCTTGTCTTCAATTGGAGTAACTTTCATGGCTGTAGGTCATCTACAAACTGAATGGGAAGAGAAAGAAAAAGAAAAAACGTTTCATCACACCTAAGCTTCTAATTGAGCTAGCTGCAGCAGGTCACTGTCACTCAGCTTTCAGGTGCTTAAAATGTCCTCCGAACAAACGACTGCTGAGCAAAAACCGTATGAGTTATTCAAAAAAATGTTTCACCGTGAGCGTCAGTCATCCTTCGACTCCAACTATGCCAACTTTGGTGTATGTGTGTCATTCAGAAAAATATTTATGACGAGTTTAAAACACATAGTCTGATTCGTTTTTCTCCCCTCTTCTGCTCCAAAACCAATGAAAAACGGCTCTGATTTTCATCGACTTTAGGTCGGTCTGGAGGGTTTTTAAGGAAAAGTATTAATCCTACCGTAATTCCGAAGATATTGTGTGGGTCCAGAGATTTCAGTCTACAAACTGACCAAAAATGGTGACTCTAGCTATAAATATGTGGCCGTGAGGGCGAGTTTAAAATGTTTTTTTGTGTTTAAAAAACGCCTGCCTCACACTCTAGCTTTTCAGTTGCTCCACTCTAGCAGGCTGGATTTTGCTAAAACTTTGTGGCGCTTGAGGTCTGATTATACAAAAACCATAGCAGTTATCAACATACCGTCTTCAGTTTTAAATAGACGAAGGATTTATCTACAAACTGAGCTTTAAACTGTTTTTCTAGGTGAATGTATGCCGACACAGTGAAGCGCTGTTTTTTATGCTTTTTTTTCCCTCTCCCCATTCATTTCCTATGGGATTTTTTTGCGACGTTTTCGCTAATAATTCGCAAACCTTCGGACTAATGAGAAAGTTTTATACAAGCACGCATCGCACCATTGGTCCCGACGCGTGTGCCAACTTTGGGCCCGATCCGCCAAACCGTGCGGGACTAGTTACGTGCCGAAGTTTTGGGTATACGGGAGAATTATAATAATAACTAGAAAATTTCTAAAGAAATTTTGAGGGGGGCCACCTACTGCCCGTATGGGGAACCGGGCCAATACGGCCCTGGCCAGTGACGTCGGGGCTCCCCAGACCAACTGCTTACGCCTTAGAGGGCTGCTGAGGGAAGGAAAGAGGGCTAGGTCATGGGCAAAGAGAGCTGTGTGCCACTTGTGCTGAAATCTGGGAAATAGACGTGCACAGCGTATGATGCACAAGGGTAATATGGGTTGTCCATATTGAACCGCAGTGGGTAAAGCCCAGTTGGCGGGCTTCGCCCGCCTGCTAGGAGCCATCTCAGTGAAGAAAAAAATCACCAATGGCGGGCTCTGCCCGCCTTCTAATAGCCATTGCAGTGATGAAATCACCAATGGCGGGCTCTGCCCGCCTGCTAAGAGCCATTGCAGTGATGTAATCACCTTTGGCGGGCTCCGCCCGCCTGTTACCATTGGCGGGCTCCGCCCTCCTTCTAAGAGCCATTGCAGTGATGAAATCACCAATGGCAATGAGCAATATGCCAGAATGTATGAGTGTGTATAAGGAAGAGGCTTTTATTCTGTAGAGTCCTTGTAGTCTTATTTTGAAAGTCTATCATGAATGTGCATCAAAAGATGGGTCACGCCCAGCAGTGATATAGAATCCATTTCCAAATGTTAAATCACTGGTTTTCCATGTTATTAGGTGAATACTTGCTGTATTACAGAGTAAATGGGAGACTTTTATTGTGAAATTTGCTCTGGGTGTGTTTTGAAAAGGTCACTAGAGTCTAATAAAAACAACCTGGAAGAGTTTGGGTCATAATGTTGAGCCATTTGCATCAATTAATGCATTAGTATAATCTAGAGGCTTTTATTTTGTAGGGTCGCTGGAGTCTTATTTTGAAAGTCCAACAGAGTTGTGTTTATAGAAAATGTTCAGACCCGTCAATGATAGTTGATTACTTTCCAATCGTTAAATCACTCTTTTTCCATGTTATTAGGGCAGTAGATGAAGCGGAAATGGGAGGCTTTTATTTTGAAATTTGCTATAGGGTGTGTTTTAAACAGTCTCCTAGAGTCTATTCTCTAAAACGGGGTTGAGTTTGGGTCATAATATTGAGCCATATAGGGCAATAAATATATGTAAAAAATATAGAGGCTTTTATTTTGTAGGGTCCCTGGAGTCTTATTTTGAAAGTCTATCAGTGCTGAGTGGCAAGGGAAGTGTCATGGACAGCAGTCATATAGTATCCATTTCCCAATGTTAAATCAGTCCTTTCACCCTCCATTAGATTAATATGTGCTGTTTAAAACAGCAGAGGTAAAATCTGTTTGAAGCTTGGTAACCTTGACAACGCTTAACGAGCCTCTCACTGACACAGACAACAGCTGCACTCACTATTGGTTTCTTCTTCCCAGGCTTTTTTGTATGGGAAGAACGGCAACGAAAACAAACGACTACTGATCAAAAACCGTATGAGTTATTCAAAAAACATTTTCACCATGAGCATCAGCAATCCTTCGACTCCAAGTATACCAACTTTGGTGTATGTGTGTCATTCAGAACAATATTTATGACGACTTGAAAACACATAGTCTGATTCGTTTCTCTCCCATCTTCAGCTCAAAAAGAATGGAGAAAGGCTGAAACTCATCGACTTTAGGTTGGTCTGGAGGGTTTTTAAGGAAAAGTATTAATCCTACCGTAATTCCGAAGACATTGTGTGAGTCCAGAGGTTTCAGTCTACAAACTGACCAAAAATGGTGACTGTAGCTCCAAATATGTGGCCGTGAGGGCGAGAATAAGATGTTTGATCTTAAAAAAATGGCCGCCTCACACTAAGATTTCAGCAGCTGCACTCTAGCAGGCTGCTGCAGAAGCTAACTGTCAGCTAGCTTCCAGGTGCTTACCCTCCGAAAAAACGACTGCTGAGCAAAAACCGTAAAAGATATCTGAAAAATTCTTTCAGTGAAAGCAACATCTATCCTTTGTCTCAGACTGGGGTAACCTTCATGTCTGTAGGTCTTTCACAACCCAAAACGAAGCACAAACAAAATGGTTGGCCCACCTGCTCCTCCCTTTGTTTGAACTGCAGGACCTCACTCTCACTCACCTTTTAGCTGCTAAAGCACCCCTCCGAACAAACGACTGCTGAGTAAAAACCGTAAAAGGTGTCTGAAAAATTCTTTTTATCTAAGCGACAGCTATATCTTGTCTTCAATTGGAGTAACTTTCATGGCTGTAGGTCATCTACAAACTGAATGGGAAGAGAAAGAAAAAGAAAAAACGTTTCATCACACCTAAGCTTCTAATTGAGCTAGCTGCAGCAGGTCACTGTCACTCAGCTTTCAGGTGCTTAAAATGTCCTCCGAACAAACGACTGCTGAGCAAAAACCGTATGAGTTATTCAAAAAATTTTTTCACCGTGAGCGTCAGTCATCCTTCAACTCCAACTATGCCAACTTTGGTGTATGTGTGTCATTCAGAAAAATATTTATGACAAGTTTAAAACACATAGTCGGATTCGTTTTTCTCCCCTCTTCTGCTCCAAAACCAATGAAAAACGGCTCTGATTTTCATCGACTTTAGGTCGGTCTGGAGGGTTTTTAAGGAAAAGTATTAATCCTACCGTAATTCCGAAGATATTGTGTGGGTCCAGAGATTTCAGTCTACAAACTGACCAAAAATGGTGACTCTAGCTATAAATATGTGGCCGTGAGGGCGAGTTTAAAATGTTTTTTTGTGTTTAAAAAACGCCTGCCTCACACTCTAGCTTTTCAGTTGCTCCACTCTAGCAGGCTGGATTTTGCTAAAACTTTGTGGCGCTTGAGGTCTGATTATACAAAAACCGTAGCAGTTATCAACATACCGTCTTCAGTTTTAAATAGACGAAGGATTTATCTACAAACTGAGCTTCAAACTGTTTTTCTAGGTGAATGTATGGCGACACAGTGAAGTGCTGTTTTTTATGCTTTTTTTTCCCTCTCCCCATTCATTTCCTATGGGATTTTTTTGCGACGTTTTCGCTAATAATTCGCAAACCTTCGGACTAATGAGAAAGTTTTATACAAGCACACATCACCCCATTGGTCCCGACGCGTGTGCCAACTTTGGGCCCGATCCGCCAAACCGTGCGGGACTAGTTACGCGCCGAAGTTTTGGGTATACGGGAGAATTATAATAACTAGAAAATTTCTAAAGAAATTTTGAGGGGGGCCACCTACTGCCCGTCTGGGGAACCGGGCCAATACGGCCCTGGCAAGTGACGTCGGGGCTCCCCAGACCAACTGCTTACGCCTTTGAGGGCTGCTGAGGGAAGGAAAGAGGGCAAGTTCATGGGCAAAGAGAGCTGTGTGCCACTTGTGCTGAAATCTGGGAAATAGACGTGCACAGCGTATGATGCACAAGGGTAATATGGGTTGTCCATATTGAAACACAGTGGGTAAAGCCCAGTTGGCGGGCTTCGCCCGCCTGCTGGGAGCCATCTCAGTGAAGAAAAAAATCACCAATGGCGGGCTCTGCCCGCCTTCTAAGAGCCATTGCAGTGATGAAATCACCAATGGCGGGCTCCGCCCGCCTGCTAAGAGCCATTGCAGTGATGTAATCACCTTTGGCAGGCTCCGCCCGCCTGTTACCATTGGCGGTCTCCGCTCGCCTTCTAAGAGCCATTGCAGTGATGAAATCACCAATGGCAATGAGCAATATGCCAGAATGTATGAGTGTGTATAAGGAAGAGGCTTTTATTCTGTAGAGTCCTTGTAGTCTTATTTTGAAAGTCTATCATGAATGTGCATCAAAAGATGGGTCACGCCCAGCAGTGATATAGAATCCATTTCCAAATGTTAAATCACTGGTTTTCCATGTTATTAGGTGAATAGTTGCTGTATTACAGAGTAAATGGGAGACTTTTATTGTGAAATTTGCTCTGGGGTGTGTTTTGAAAAGGTCACTAGAGTCTAATAAAAACAACCTGGAAGAGTTTGGGTCATAATGTTGAGCCATTTGCATCAATTAATGCATTAGTATAATCTAGAGGCTTTTATTTTGTAGGGTCCCTGGAGTCTTATTTTGAAAGTCCAACAGAGTTGTGTTTATAGAAAATGTTCAGACCCGTCAATGATAGTTGATTACTTTCCAATCGTTAAATCACTCTTTTTCCATGTTATTAGGGCAGTAGATGAAGCGGAAATGGGAGGCTTTTATTTTGAAATTTGCTATAGGGTGTGTTTTAAACAGTCTCCTAGAGTCTATTCTCTAAAACGGGGTTGAGTTTCGGTCATAATGTTGAGCCATATAGGGCAATAAATATATGTAAAAAATATAGAGGCTTTTATTTTGTAGGGTCCCTGGAGTCTTATTTTGAAAGTCTATCAGTGCTGAGTGGCAAGGGAAGTGTCATGGACAGCAGTCATATAGTATCCATTTCCCAATGTTAAATCAGTCCTTTCACCCTCCATTAGATTAATATGTGCTGTTTAAAACAGCAGAGGTAAAATCTATTTGAAGCTTGGTAACCTTGACAACGCTTAACGAGCCTCTCACTGACACAGACAACAGCTGCACTCACTATTGGTTTCTTCTTCCCAGGCTTTTTTGTATGGGAAGAACGGCACCGAACAAACGACTACTCATCAAAAACCGTATGAGTTATTCAAAAAACATTTTCACCATGAGCATCAGCAATCCTTCGACTCCAACTATACCAACTTTGGTGTATGTGTGTCATTCAGAAAAATATTTATGACGAGTTGAAAACACATAGTCTGATTCGTTTCTCTCCCATCTTCAGCTCAAAAAGAATAGAGAAAGGCTGAAACTCTCATCGACTTTAGGTTGGTCTGGAGGGTTTTTAAGGAAAAGTATTAATCCTACCGTAATTCCGAAGACATTGTGTGAGTCCAGAGGTTTCAGTCTACAAACTGACCAAAAATGGTGACTGTAGCTCCAAATATGTGGCCGTGAGGGCGAGAATAAGATGTTTGATCTTAAAAAAATGGCCGCCTCACACTAAGATTTCAGCAGCTGCACTCTAGCAGGCTGCTGCAGAAGCTAACTGTCAGCTAGCTTCCAGGTGCTTACCCTCCGAACAAACGACTGCTGAGCAAAAACCGTAAAAGATATCTGAAAAATTCTTTCAGTGAAAGCAACATCTATCCTTTGTCTCAGACTGGGGTAACCTTCATGTCTGTAGGTCTTTCACAACCCAAAACGAAGCACAAACAAAATGGTTGGCCCACCTGCTCCTCCCTTTGTTTGAACTGCAGGACCTCACTCTCACTCACCTTTTAGCTGCTAAAGCACCCCTCCGAACAAACCACTGCTGAGTAAAAACCGTAAAAGGTATCTGAAAAATTCTTTTTATCTAAGCTACAGCTATATCTTGTCTTCAATTGGAGTAACTTTCATGGCTGTAGGTCATCTACAAACTGAATGGGAAGAGAAAGAAAAAGAAAAAACGTTTCATCACACCTAAGCTTCTAATTGAGCTAGCTGCAGCAGGTCACTGTCACTCAGCTTTCAGGTGCTTAAAATGTCCTCCGAACAAACGACTGCTGAGCAAAAACCGTATGAGTTATTCAAAAAATTTTTTCACCGTGAGCGTCAGTCATCCTTCGACTCCAACTATGCCAACTTTGGTGTATGTGTGTCATTCAGAAAAATATTTATGACGAGTTTAAAACACATAGTCTGATTCGTTTTTCTCCCCTCTTCTGCTCCAAAACCAATGAAAAACGGCTCTGATTTTCATCGACTTTAGGTCGGTCTGGAGGGTTTTTAAGGAAAAGTATTAATCCTACCGTAATTCAGAAGATATTGTGTGGGTCCAGAGATTTCAGTCTACAAACTGACCAAAAATGGTGACTCTAGCTATAAATATGTGGCCGTGAGGGCGAGTTTAAAATGTTTTTTTGTGTTTAAAAAACGCCTGCCTCACACTCTAGCTTTTCAGTTGCTCCACTCTAGCAGGCTGGATTTTGCTAAAACTTTGTGGCGCTTGAGGTCTGATTATACAAAAACCGTAGCAGTTATCAACATACCGTCTTCAGTTTTAAATAGACGAAGGATTTATCTACAAACTGAGCTTCAAACTGTTTTTCTAGGTGAATGTATGCCGACACAGTGAAGTGCTGTTTTTTATGCTTTTTTTTTCCTCTCCCCATTCATTTCCTATGGGATTTTTTTGCGACGTTTTCGCTAATAATTCGCAAACCTTCGGACTAATGAGAAAGTTTTATACAAGCACACATCACCCCATTGGTCCCGACGCGTGTGCCAACTTTGGGCCCGATCCGCCAAACCGTGCGGGACTAGTTACGCGCCGAAGTTTTGGGTATACGGGAGAATTATAATAACTAGAAAATTTCTAAAGAAATTTTGAGGGGGGCCACCTACTGCCCGTCTGGGGAACAGGGCCAATACGGCCCTGGCAAGTGATGTCGGGGCTCCCCAGACCAACTGCTTACGCCTTTGAGGGCTGCTGAGGGAAGGAAAGAGGGCTAGGTCATGGGCAAAGAGAGCTGTGTGCCACTTGTGCTGAAATCTGGGAAATAGACGTGCACAGCGTATGATGCAAAAGGGTAATATGGGTTGTCCATATTGAACCGCAGTGGGTAAAGCTCAGTTGGTGGGCTCCGCCCGCCTGCTAGGAGCCCTTGCAGCGATGAAAAAAATCACCAATGGCGGGCTCTGCCCGCCTGCTAAGAGCCATTGCAGTGATGAAATCACCAATGGCAATGAGCAATATGCCAGAATGTATGAGTGTGTATAAGGAAGAGGCTTTTATTCTGTAGAGTCCCTGGAGTCTTATTTTGAAAGTCTATCATGGAAGTGCATCTAAAGATGGGTCATGCCCAGCAGTTATATAGAATCAATTTCCAAATGTTAAATCACTGGTTTTCCATGTTATTAGGTGAATAGTTGCTGTATTACAGAGTAAATGGGAGACTTTTATTGTGAAATTTGCTCTGGGTGTGTTTTGAAAAGGTCACTAGAGTCTAATAAAAACAACCTGGAAGAGTTTGGGTCATAATGTTGAGCCATTTGCATCAATTAATGCATTAGTATAATCTAGAGGCTTTTATTTTGTAGGGTCGCTGGAGTCTTATTTTGAAAGTCCAACAGAGTTGTGTTTATAGAAAATGTTCAGACCCGTCAATGATAGTTGATTACTTTCCAATCGTTAAATCACTGTTTTTCCATGTTATTAGGGCAGTAGATGAAGCGGAAATGGGAGGCTTTTATTTTGAAATTTGCTATAGGGTGTGTTTTAAACAGTCTCCTAGAGTCTATTCTCTAAAACGGGGTTGAGTTTGGGTCATAATATTGAGCCATATAGGGCAATAAATATATGTAAAAAATATAGAGGCTTTTATTTTGTAGGGTCCCTGGAGTCTTATTTTGAAAGTCTATCAGTGCTGAGTGGCAAGGGAAGTGTCCTGGACAGCAGTCATATAGTATCCATTTCCCAATGTTAAATCAGTCCTTTCACCCTCCATTAGATTAATATGTGCTGTTTAAAACAGCAGAGGTAAAATCTGTTTGAAGCTTGGTAACCTTGACAACGCTTAACGAGCCTCTCACTGACACAGACAACAGCTGCACTCACTATTGGTTTCTTCTTCCCAGGCTTTTTTGTATGGGAAGAACGGCAACGAAAACAAACGACTACTGATCAAAAACCGTATGAGTTATTCAAAAAACATTTTCACCATGAGCATCAGCAATCCTTCGACTCCAAGTATACCAACTTTGGTGTATGTGTGTCATTCAGAACAATATTTATGACGACTTGAAAACACATAGTCTGATTCGTTTCTCTTCCATCTTCAGCTCAAAAAGAATGGAGAAAGGCTGAAACTCATCGACTTTAGGTTGGTCTGGAGGGTTTTTAAGGAAAAGTATTAATCCTACCGTAATTCCGAAGACATTGTGTGAGTCCAGAGGTTTCAGTCTACAAACTGACCAAAAATGGTGACTGTAGCTCCAAATATGTGGCCGTGAGGGCGAGAATAAGATGTTTGATCTTAAAAAAATGGCCGCCTCACACTAAGATTTCAGCAGCTGCACTCTAGCAGGCTGCTGCAGAAGCTAACTGTCAGCTAGCTTCCAGGTGCTTACCCTCCGAACAAACGACTGCTGAGCAAAAACCGTAAAAGATATCTGAAAAATTCTTTCAGTGAAAGCAACATCTATCCTTTGTCTCAGACTGGGGTAACCTTCATGTCTGTAGGTCTTTCACAACCCAAAACGAAGCACAAACAAAATGGTTGGCCCACCTGCTCCTCCCTTTGTTTGAACTGCAGGACCTCACTCTCACTCACCTTTTAGCTGCTAAAGCACCCCTCCGAACAAACGACTGCTGAGTAAAAACCGTAAAAGGTATCTGAAAAATTCTTTTTATCTAAGCGACAGCTATATCTTGTCTTCAATTGGAGTAACTTTCATGGCTGTAGGTCATCTACAAACTGAATGGGAAGAGAAAGAAAAAGAAAAAACGTTTCATCACACCTAAGCTTCTAATTGAGCTAGCTGCAGCAGGTCACTGTCACTCAGCTTTCAGGTGCTTAAAATGTCCTCCGAACAAACGACTGCTGAGCAAAAACCGTATGAGTTATTCAAAAATTTTTTTCACCGTGAGCGTCAGTCATCCTTCGACTCCAACTATGCCAACTTTGGTGTATGTGTGTCATTCAGAAAAATATTTATGACGAGTTTAAAACACATAGTCGGATTCGTTTTTCTCCCCTCTTCTGCTCCAAAACCAATGAAAAACGGCTCTGATTTTCATCGACTTTAGGTCGGTCTGGAGGGTTTTTAAGGAAAAGTATTAATCCTACCGTAATTCCGAAGATATTGTGTGGGTCCAGAGATTTCAGTCTACAAACTGACCAAAAATGGTGACTCTAGCTATAAATATGTGGCCGTGAGGGCGAGTTTAAAATGTTTTTTTGTGTTTAAAAAACGCCTGCCTCACACTCTAGCTTTTCAGTTGCTCCACTCTAGCAGGCTGGATTTTGCTAAAACTTTGTGGCGCTTGAGGTCTGATTATACAAAAACCGTAGCAGTTATCAACATACCGTCTTCAGTTTTAAATAGACGAAGGATTTATCTACAAACTGAGCTTCAAACTGTTTTTCTAGGTGAATGTATGGCGACACAGTGAAGTGCTGTTTTTTATGCTTTTTTTTTCCTCTCCCCATTCATTTCCTATGGGATTTTTTTGCGACGTTTTCGCTAATAATTCGCAAACCTTCGGACTAATGAGAAAGTTTTATACAAGCACACATCACCCCATTGGTCCCGACGCGTGTGCCAACTTTGGGCCCGATCCGCCAAACCGTGCGGGACTAGTTACGTGCCGAAGTTTTGGGTATACGGGAGAATTATAATAACTAGAAAATTTCTAAAGAAATTTTGAGGGGGGCCACCTACTGCCCGTCTGGGGAACCGGGCCAATACGGCCCTGGCAAGTGACGTCGGGGCTCCCCAGACCAACTGCTTACGCCTTTGAGGGCTGCTGAGGGAAGGAAAGAGGGCAAGTTCATGGGCAAAGAGAGCTGTGTGCCACTTGTGCTGAAATCTGGGAAATAGACGTGCACAGCGTATGATGCACAAGGGTAATATGGGTTGTCCATATTGAAACACAGTGGGTAAAGCCCAGTTGGCGGGCTTCGCCCGCCTGCTAGGAGCCATCTCAGTGAAGAAAAAAATCACCAATGGCGGGCTCTGCCCGCCTTCTAAGAGCCATTGCAGTGATGAAATCACCAATGGCGGGCTCCGCCCGCCTGCTAAGAGCCATTGCAGTGATGTAATCACCTTTGGCGGGCTCCGCCCGCCTGTTACCATTGGCGGGCTACGCCCGCCTTCTAAGAGCCATTGCAGTGATGAAATCACCAATGGCAATGAGCAATATGCCAGAATGTATGAGTGTGTATAAGGAAGAGGCTTTTATTCTGTAGAGTCCTTGTAGTCTTATTTTGAAAGTCTATCATGAATGTGCATCAAAAGATGGGTCACGCCCAGCAGTGATATAGAATCCATTTCCAAATGTTAAATCACTGGTTTTCCATGTTATTAGGTGAATAGTTGCTGTATTACAGAGTAAATGGGAGACTTTTATTGTGAAATTTGCTCTGGGGTGTGTTTTGAAAAGGTCACTAGAGTCTAATAAAAACAACCTGGAAGAGTTTGGGTCATAATGTTGAGCCATTTGCATCAATTAATGCATTACTATAATCTAGAGGCTTTTATTTTGTAGGGTCCCTGGAGTCTTATTTTGAAAGTCCAACAGAGTTGTGTTTATAGAAAATGTTCAGACCCGTCAATGATAGTTGATTACTTTCCAATCGTTAAATCACTCTTTTTCCATGTTATTAGGGCAGTAGATGAAGCGGAAATGGGAGGCTTTTATTTTGAAATTTGCTATAGGGTGTGTTTTAAACAGTCTCCTAGAGTCTATTCTCTAAAACGGGGTTGAGTTTGGGTCATAATGTTGAGCCATATAGGGCAATAAATATATGTAAAAAATATAGAGGCTTTTATTTTGTAGGGTCCCTGGAGTCTTATTTTGAAAGTCTATCAGTGCTGAGTGGCAAGGGAAGTGTCATGGACAGCAGTCATATAGTATCCATTTCCCAATGTTAAATCAGTCCTTTCACCCTCCATTAGATTAATATGTGCTGTTTAAAACAGCAGAGGTAAAATCTGTTTGAAGCTTGGTAACCTTGACAACGCTTAACGAGCCTCTCACTGACACAGACAACAGCTGCACTCACTATTGGTTTCTTCTTCCCAGGCTTTTTTGTATGGGAAGAACGGCACCGAACAAACGACTACTGATCAAAAACCGTATGAGTTATTCAAAAAACATTTTCACCATGAGCATCAGCAATCCTTCGACTCCAACTATACCAACTTTGGTGTATGTGTGTCATTCAGAAAAATATTTATGACGAGTTGAAAACACATAGTCTGATTCGTTTCTCTCCCATCTTCAGCTCAAAAAGAATAGAGAAGGGCTGAAACTCTCATCGACTTTAGGTTGGTCTGGAGGGTTTTTAAGGAAAAGTATTAATCCTACCGTAATTTCGAAGACATTGTGTGAGTCCAGAGGTTTCAGTCTACAAACTGACCAAAAATGGTGACTGTAGCTCCAAATATGTGGCCGTGAGGGCGAGAATAAGATGTTTGATCTTAAAAAAATGGCCGCCTCACACTAAGATTTCAGCAGCTGCACTCTAGCAGGCTGCTGCAGAAGCTAACTGTCAGCTAGCTTCCAGGTGCTTACCCTCCGAACAAACGACTGCTGAGCAAAAACCGTAAAAGGTATCTGAAAAATTCTTTCAGTGAAAGCAACATCTATCCCTTGTCTCAGACTGGGGTAACCTTCATGTCTGTAGGTCTTTCACAACCCAAAACGAAGCAAAAACAAAATGGTTGGCCCACCTGCTCCTCCCTTTCTTTTAACTGCAGGACCTCACTCTCACTCACCTTTCAGCTGCTAAAGCACCCCTCCGAACAAACGACTGCTGAGTAAAAACCATAAAAGGTATCTCAAAAATTATTTTTATCTAAGCGACAGCTATATCTTGTCTTCAATTGGAGTAACTTTCATGGCTGTAGGTCATCTACAACCTGAATGGGAAGAGAAAGAAAAAGAAAAAACGTTTCGTCACACATGAGCTTCTAATTGAGCTAGCTGCAGCAGGTCACTCACCCAGCTTTGAGGTGCTTAAAATGTCCTCCGAACAAACGACTGCTGAGCAAAAACCGTATGAGTTATTCAAAAAATTCTTTCACCGTGAGCGTCAGCCATCCTTCGACTCCAACTATGCCAACTTTGGTGTATGTGTGTCATTCAGAAAAATATTTATGACGAGTTTAAAACACATAGTCTGATTCGTTTTTCTCCCCTCTTCTGCTCCAAAACCAATGAAAAACGGCTCTGATTTTCATCGACTTTAGGTCGGTCTGGAGGGTTTTTAAGGAAAAGTATTAATCCTACCGTAATTCCGAAGATATTGTGTGGGTCCAGAGATTTCAGTCTACAAACTGACCAAAAATGGTGACTCTAGCTATAAATATGTGGCCGTGAGGGCGAGTTTAAAATGTTATTTTGTGTTTAAAAAACGCCTGCCTCACACTCTAGCTTTTCAGTTGCTCCACTCTAGCAGGCTGGATTTTGCTAAAACTTTGTGGCGCTTGAGGTCTGATTATACAAAAACCGTAGCAGTTATCAACATACCGTCTTCAGTTTTAAATAGACGAAGGATTTATCTACAAACTGAGCTTCAAACTGTTTTTCTAGGTGAATGTATGCCGACACAGTGAAGTGCTGTTTTTTATGCTTTTTTTTACCTCTTCCCATTCATTTCCTATGGGATTTTTTTGCGACGTTTTCGCTAATAATTCGCAAACCTTCGGACTAATGAGAAAGTTTTATACAAGCACACATCACCCCATTGGTCCCAACGCGTGTGCCAACTTTGGGCCCGATCCGCCAAACCGTGCGGGACTAGTTACGTGCCGAAGTTTTGGGTATACGGGAGAATTATAATAACTAGAAAATTTCTAAAGAAATTTTGAGGGGGGCCACCTACTGCCCGTCTGGGGAACAGGGCCAATACGGCCCTGGCAAGTGATGTCGGGGCTCCCCAGACCAACTGCTTACGCCTTTGAGGGCTGCTGAGGGAAGGAAAGAGGGCTAGGTCATGGGCAAAGAGAGCTGTGTGCCACTTGTGCTGAAATCTGGGAAATAGACGTGCACAGCGTATGATGCAAAAGGGTAATATGGGTTGTCCATATTGAACCGCAGTGGGTAAAGCTCAGTTGGTGGGCTCCGCCCGCCTGCTAGGAGCCCTTGCAGCGATGAAAAAAATCACCAATGGCGGGCTCTGCCCGCCTGCTAAGAGCCATTGCAGTGATGAAATCACCAATGGCGGGCTCCGCCCGCCTTCTAAGAGCCATTGCAGTGATGAAATCACCAATGGCGGGCTCCGCCCGCCTTCTAAGAGCCATTGCAGTGATGAAATTACAAATGGCAATGAGCAATATGCCAGAATGTATGAGTGTGTATAAGGAAGAGGCTTTTATTCTGTAGAGTCCCTGGAGTCTTATTTTGAAAGTCTATCATGGAAGTGCATCTAAAGATGGGTCATGCCCAGCAGTTATATAGAATCAATTTCCAAATGTTAAATCACTGGTTTTCCATGTTATTAGGTGAATAGTTGCTGTATTACAGAGTAAATGGGAGACTTTTATTGTGAAATTTGCTCTGGGTGTGTTTTGAAAAGGTCACTAGAGTCTAATAAAAACAACCTGGAAGAGTTTGGGTCATAATGTTGAGCCATTTGCATCAATTAATGCATTAGTATAATCTAGAGGCTTTTATTTTGTAGGGTCGCTGGAGTCTTATTTTGAAAGTCCAACAGAGTTGTGTTTATAGAAAATGTTCAGACCCGTCAATGATAGTTGATTACTTTCCAATCGTTAAATCACTCTTTTTCCATGTTATTAGGGCAGTAGATGAAGCGGAAATGGGAGGCTTTTATTTTGAAATTTGCTATAGGGTGTGTTTTAAACAGTCTCCTAGAGTCTATTCTCTAAAACGGGGTTGAGTTTGGGTCATAATATTGAGCCATATAGGGCAATAAATATATGTAAAAAATATAGAGGCTTTTATTTTGTAGGGTCCCTGGAGTCTTATTTTGAAAGTCTATCAGTGCTGAGTGGCAAGGGAAGTGTCATGGACAGCAGTCATATAGTATCCATTTCCCAATGTTAAATCAGTCCTTTCACCCTCCATTAGATTAATATGTGCTGTTTAAAACAGCAGAGGTAAAATCTGTTTGAAGCTTGGTAACCTTGACAACGCTTAACGAGCCTCTCACTGACACAGACAACAACTGCACTCACTATTGGTTTCTTCTTCCCAGGCTTTTTTGTATGGGAAGAACGGCACCGAACAAACGACTACTGATCAAAAACCGTATGAGTTATTCAAAAAACATTTTCACCATGAGCATCAGCAATCCTTCGACTCCAACTATACCAACTTTGGTGTATGTGTGTCATTCAGAACAATATTTATGACGACTTGAAAACACATAGTCTGATTCGTTTTTCTCCCATCTTCAGCTCAAAAAGAATGGAGAAAGGCTGAAACTCATCGACTTTAGGTTGGTCTGGAGGGTTTTTAAGGAAAAGTATTAATCCTACCGTAATTCCGAAGACATTGTGTGAGTCCAGAGGTTTCAGTCTACAAACTGACCAAAAATGGTGACTGTAGCTCCAAATATGTGGCCGTGAGGGCGAGAATAAGATGTTTGATCTTAAAAAAATGGCCGCCTCACACTAAGATTTCAGCAGCTGCACTCTAGCAGGCTGCTGCAGAAGCTAACTGTCAGCTAGCTTCCAGGTGCTTACCCTCCGAACAAACGACTGCTGAGCAAAAACCGTAAAAGATATCTGAAAAATTCTTTCAGTGAAAGCAACATCTATCCTTTGTCTCAGACTGGGGTAACCTTCATGTCTGTAGGTCTTTCACAACCCAAAACGAAGCACAAACAAAATGGTTGGCCCACCTGCTCCTCCCTTTGTTTGAACTGCAGGACCTCACTCTCACTCACCTTTTAGCTGCTAAAGCACCCCTCCGAACAAACGACTGCTGAGTAAAAACCGTAAAAGGTATCTGAAAAATTCTTTTTATCTAAGCGACAGCTATATCTTGTCTTCAATTGGAGTAACTTTCATGGCTGTAGGTCATCTACAAACTGAATGGGAAGAGAAAGAAAAAGAAAAAACGTTTCATCACACCTAAGCTTCTAATTGAGCTAGCTGCAGCAGGTCACTGTCACTCAGCTTTCAGGTGCTTAAAATGTCCTCCGAACAAACGACTGCTGAGCAAAAACCGTATGAGTTATTCAAAAAATTTTTTCACCGTGAGCGTCAGTCATCCTTCGACTCCAACTATGCCAACTTTGGTGTATGTGTGTCATTCAGAAAAATATTTATGACGAGTTTAAAACACATAGTCTGATTCGTTTTTCTCCCCTCTTCTGCTCCAAAACCAATGAAAAACGGCTCTGATTTTCATCGACTTTAGGTCGGTCTGGAGGGTTTTTAAGGAAAAGTATTAATCCTACCGTAATTCCGAAGATATTGTGTGGGTCCAGAGATTTCAGTCTACAAACTGACCAAAAATGGTGACTCTAGCTATAAATATGTGGCCGTGAGGGCGAGTTTAAAATGTTTTTTTGTGTTTAAAAAACGCCTGCCTCACACTCTAGCTTTTCAGTTGCTCCACTCTAGCAGGCTGGATTTTGCTAAAACTTTGTGGCGCTTGAGGTCTGATTATACAAAAACCGTAGCAGTTATCAACATACCGTCTTCAGTTTTAAATAGACGAAGGATTTATCTACAAACTGAGCTTCAAACTGTTTTTCTAGGTGAATGTATGCCGACACAGTGAAGTGCTGTTTTTTATGCTTTTTTTTTCCTCTCCCCATTCATTTCCTATGGGATTTTTTTGCGACGTTTTCGCTAATAATTCGCAAACCTTCGGACTAATGAGAAAGTTTTATACAAGCACACATCACCCCATTGGTCCCGACGCGTGTGCCAACTTTGGGCCCGATCCGCCAAACCGTGCGGGACTAGTTACGCGCCGAAGTTTTGGGTATACGGGAGAATTATAATAATAACTAGAAAATTTCTAAAGAAATTTTGAGGGGGGCCACCTACTGCCCGTCTGGGGAACCGGGCCAATACGGCCCTGGCAAGTGACGTCGGGGCTCCCCAGACCAACTGCTTACGCCTTTGAGGGCTGCTGAGGGAAGGAAAGAGGGCAAGTTCATGGGCAAAGAGAGCTGTGTGCCACTTGTGCTGAAATCTGGGAAATAGACGTGCACAGCGTATGATGCACAAGGGTAATATGGGTTGTCCATATTGAAACACAGTGGGTAAAGCCCAGTTTGCGGGCTTCGCCCGCCTTCTGGGATCCATCTCAGTGAAGAAAAAAATCACCAATGGCGGGCTCTGCCCGCCTTCTAAGAGCCATTGCAGTGATGAAATCACCAATGGCGGGCTCCGCCCGCCTGCTAAGAGCCATTGCAGTGATGTAATCACCTTTGGCGGGCTCCGCCCGCCTGTTACCATTGGCGGGCTCCGCCCGCCTTCTAAGAGCCATTGCAGTGATGAAATCACCAATGGCAATGAGCAATATGCCAGAATGTATGAGTGTGTATAAGGAAGAGGCTTTTATTCTGTAGAGTCCTTGTAGTCTTATTTTGAAAGTCTATCATGAATGTGCATCAAAAGATGGGTCACGCCCAGCAGTGATATAGAATCCATTTCCAAATGTTAAATCACTGGTTTTCCATGTTATTAGGTGAATAGTTGCTGTATTACAGAGTAAATGGGAGACTTTTATTGTGAAATTTGCTCTGGGTGTGTTTTGAAAAGGTCACTAGAGTCTAATAAAAACAACCTGGAAGAGTTTGGGTCATAATGTTGAGCCATTTGCATCAATTAATGCATTAGTATAATCTAGAGGCTTTTATTTTGTAGGGTCCCTGGAGTCTTATTTTGAAAGTCCAACAGAGTTGTGTTTATAGAAAATGTTCAGACCCGTCAATGATAGTTGATTACTTTCCAATCGTTAAATCACTCTTTTTCCATGTTATTAGGGCAGTAGATGAAGCGGAAATGGGAGGCTTTTATTTTGAAATTTGCTATAGGGTGTGTTTTAAACAGTCTCCTAGAGTCTATTCTCTAAAACGGGGTTGAGTTTGGGTCATAATGTTGAGCCATATAGGGCAATAAATATATGTAAAAAATATAGAGGCTTTTATTTTGTAGGGTCCCTGGAGTCTTATTTTGAAAGTCTATCAGTGCTGAGTGGCAAGGGAAGTGTCATGGACAGCAGTCATATAGTATCCATTTCCCAATGTTAAATCAGTCCTTTCACCCTCCATTAGATTAATATGTGCTGTTTAAAACAGCAGAGGTAAAATCTGTTTGAAGCTTGGTAACCTTGACAACGCTTAACGAGCCTCTCACTGACACAGACAACAGCTGCACTCACTATTGGTTTCTTCTTCCCAGGCTTTTTTGTATGGGAAGAACGGCACCGAACAAACGACTACTGATCAAAAACCGTATGAGTTATTCAAAAAACATTTTCACCATGAGCATCAGCAATCCTTCGACTCCAACTATACCAACTTTGGTGTATGTGTGTCATTCAGAAAAATATTTATGACGAGTTGAAAACACATAGTCTGATTCGTTTCTCTCCCATCTTCAGCTCAAAAAGAATAGAGAAAGGCTGAAACTCTCATCGACTTTAGGTTGGTCTGGAGGGTTTTTAAGGAAAAGTATTAATCCTACCGTAATTCCGAAGACATTGTGTGAGTCCAGAGGTTTCAGTCTACAAACTGACCAAAAATGGTGACTGTAGCTCCAAATATGTGGCCGTGAGGGCGAGAATAAGATGTTTGATCTTAAAAAAATGGCCGCCTCACACTAAGATTTCAGCAGCTGCACTCTAGCAGGCTGCTGCAGAAGCTAACTGTCAGCTAGCTTCCAGGTGCTTACCCTCCGAACAAACGACTGCTGAGCAAAAACCGTAAAAGATATCTGAAAAATTCTTTCAGTGAAAGCAACATCTATCCTTTGTCTCAGACTGGGGTAACCTTCATGTCTGTAGGTCTTTCACAACCCAAAACGAAGCACAAACAAAATGGTTGGCCCACCTGCTCCTCCCTTTCTTTTAACTGCAGGACCTCACTCTCACTCACCTTTTAGCTGCTAAAGCACCCCTCCGAACAAACGACTGCTGAGTAAAAACCGTAAAAGGTATCTGAAAAATTCTTTTTATCTAAGCGACAGCTATATCTTGTCTTCGATTGGAGTAACTTTCATGGCTGTAGGTCATCTACAAACTGAATGGGAAGAGAAAGAAAAAGAAAAAACGTTTCATCACACCTAAGCTTCTAATTGAGCTAGCTGCAGCAGGTCACTGTCACTCAGCTTTCAGCTGCTTAAAATGTCCTCCGAACAAACGACTGCTGAGCAAAAACCGTATGAGTTATTCAAAATATTTTTTCACCGTGAGCGTCAGCCATCCTTCGACTCCAACTATGCCAACTTTGGTGTATGTGTGTCATTCAGAAAAATATTTATGACGAGTTTAAAACACATAGTCTGATTCGTTTTTCTCCCCTCTTCTGCTCCAAAACCAATGAAAAACGGCTCTGATTTTCATCGACTTTAGGTCGGTCTGGAGGGTTTTTAAGGAAAAGTATTAATCCTACCGTAATTCCGAAGATATTGTGTGGGTCCAGAGATTTCAGTCTACAAACTGACCAAAAATGGTGACTCTAGCTATAAATATGTGGCCGTGAGGGCGAGTTTAAAATGTTTTTTTGTGTTTAAAAAACGCCTGCCTCACACTCTAGCTTTTCAGTTGCTCCACTCTAGCAGGCTGGATTTTGCTAAAACTTTGTGGCGCTTGAGGTCTGATTATACAAAAACCGTAGCAGTTATCAACATACCGTCTTCAGTTTTAAATAGACGAAGGATTTATCTACAAACTGAGCTTCAAACTGTTTTTCTAGGTGAATGTATGCCGACACAGTGAAGTGCTGTTTTTTATGCTTTTTTTTTCCTCTCCCCATTCATTTCCTATGGGATTTTTTTGCGACGTTTTCGCTAATAATTCGCAAACCTTCGGACTAATGAGAAAGTTTTATACAAGCACACATCACCCCATTGGTCCCGACGCGTGTGCCAACTTTGGGCCCGATCCGCCAAACCGTGCGGGACTAGTTACGCGCCGAAGTTTTGGGTATACGGGAGAATTATAATAATAATAATAATACGCGGAATAAATATGTGCAATAGTAGTAGGTGGGCCATGCCTTCGGCATGTGGCCCCCCAATAATAATAATACGCGGAATAAATATGTGCAATAGTAGTAGGTGGGCCATGCCTTCGGCATGTGGCCCCCCAATAATAATACGCGGAATAAATATGTGCAATAGTAGTAGGTGGGCCATGCCTTCGGCATGTGGCCCCCCAACTAGAAAATTTCTAAAGAAATTTTGAGGGGGGCCACCTACTGCCCGTCTGGGGAACCGGGCCAATACGGCCCTGGCAAGTGATGTCGGGGCTCCCCAGACCAACTGCTTACGCCTTTGAGGGCTGCTGAGGGAAGGAAAGAGGGCAAGTTCATGGGCAAAGAGAGCTGTGTGCCACTTGTGCTGAAATCTGGGAAATAGACGTGCACAGCGTATGATGCACAAGGGTAATATGGGTTGTCCATATTGAAACACAGTGGGTAAAGCCCAGTTGGCGGGCTTCGCCCGCCTGCTGGGAGCCATCTCAGTGAAGAAAAAAATCACCAATGGCGGGCTCTGCCCGCCTTCTAAGAGCCATTGCAGTGATGAAATCACCAATGGCGGGCTCCGCCCGCCTGCTAAGAGCCATTGCAGTGATGTAATCACCTTTGGCGGGCTCCGCCCGCCTGTTACCATTGGCGGGCTCCGCCCGCCTTCTAAGAGCCATTGCAGTGATGAAATCACCAATGGCAATGAGCAATATGCCAGAATGTATGAGTGTGTATAAGGAAGAGGCTTTTATTCTGTAGAGTCCTTGTAGTCTTATTTTGAAAGTCTATCATGAATGTGCATCAAAAGATGGGTCACGCCCAGCAGTGATATAGAATCCATTTCCAAATGTTAAATCACTGGTTTTCCATGTTATTAGGTGAATAGTTGCTGTATTACAGAGTAAATGGGAGACTTTTATTGTGAAATTTGCTCTGGGGTGTGTTTTGAAAAGGTCACTAGAGTCTAATAAAAACAACCTGGAAGAGTTTGGGTCATAATGTTGAGCCATTTGCATCAATTAATGCATTAGTATAATCTAGAGGCTTTTATTTTGTAGGGTCCCTGGAGTCTTATTTTGAAAGTCCAACAGAGTTGTGTTTATAGAAAATGTTCAGATCCGTCAATGATAGTTGATTACTTTCCAATCGTTAAATCACTCTTTTTCCATGTTATTAGGGCAGTAGATGAAGCGGAAATGGGAGGCTTTTATTTTGAAATTTGCTATAGGGTGTGTTTTAAACAGTCTCCTAGAGTCTATTCTCTAAAACGGGGTTGAGTTTGGGTCATAATGTTGAGCCATATAGGGCAATAAATATATGTAAAAAATATAGAGGCTTTTATTTTGTAGGGTCCCTGGAGTCTTATTTTGAAAGTCTATCAGTGCTGAGTGGCAAGGGAAGTGTCATGGACAGCAGTCATATAGTATCCATTTCCCAATGTTAAATCAGTCCTTTCACCCTCCATTAGATTAATATGTGCTGTTTAAAACAGCAGAGGTAAAATCTGTTTGAAGCTTGGTAACCTTGACAACGCTTAACGAGCCTCTCACTGACACAGACAACAGCTGCACTCACTATTGGTTTCTTCTTCCCAGGCTTTTTTGTATGGGAAGAACGGCACCGAACAAACGACTACTGATCAAAAACCATATGAGTTATTCAAAAAACATTTTCACCATCAGCATCAGCAATCCTTCGACTCCAACTATACCAACTTTGGTGTATGTGTGTCATTCAGAAAAATATTTATGACGAGTTGAAAACACATAGTCTGATTCGTTTCTCTCCCATCTTCAGCTCAAAAAGAATAGAGAAAGGCTGAAACTCTCATCGACTTTAGGTTGGTCTGGAGGGTTTTTAAGGAAAAGTATTAATCCTACCGTAATTCCGAAGACATTGTGTGAGTCCAGAGGTTTCAGTCTACAAACTGACCAAAAATGGTGACTGTAGCTCCAAATATGTGGCCGTGAGGGCGAGAAATGGCCGCCTCACACTAAGATTTCAGCAGCTGCACTCTAGCAGGCTGCTGCAGAAGCTAACTGTCAGCTAGCTTCCAGGTGCTTACCCTCCGAACAAACGACTGCTGAGCAAAAACCGTAAAAGATATCTGAAAAATTCTTTCAGTGAAAGCAACATCTATCCTTTGTCTCAGACTGGGGTAACCTTCATGTCTGTAGGTCTTTCACAACCCAAAACGAAGCACAAACAAAATGGTTGGCCCACCTGCTCCTCCCTTTGTTTGAACTGCAGGACCTCACTCTCACTCACCTTTTAGCTGCTAAAGCACCCCTCCGAACAAACGACTGCTGAGTAAAAACCGTAAAAGGTATCTGAAAAATTCTTTTTATCTAAGCGACAGCTATATCTTGTCTTCAATTGGAGTAACTTTCATGGCTGTAGGTCATCTACAAACTGAATGGGAAGAGAAAGAAAAAGAAAAAACGTTTCATCACACCTAAGCTTCTAATTGAGCTAGCTGCAGCAGGTCACTGTCACTCAGCTTTCAGGTGCTTAAAATGTCCTCCGAACAAACGACTGCTGAGCAAAAACCGTATGAGTTATTCAAAAAATTTTTTCACCGTGAGCGTCAGTCATGCTTCGACTCCAACTATGCCAACTTTGGTGTATGTGTGTCATTCAGAAAAATATTTATGACGAGTTTAAAACACATAGTCTGATTCGTTTTTCTCCCCTCTTCTGCTCCAAAACCAATGAAAAACGGCTCTGATTTTCATCGACTTTAGGTCGGTCTGGAGGGTTTTTAAGGAAAAGTATTAATCCTACCGTAATTCCGAAGATATTGTGTGGGTCCAGAGATTTCAGTCTACAAACTGACCAAAAATGGTGACTCTAGCTATAAATATGTGGCCGTGAGGGCGAGTTTAAAATGTTTTTTTGTGTTTAAAAAACGCCTGCCTCACACTCTAGCTTTTCAGTTGCTCCACTCTAGCAGGCTGGATTTTGCTAAAACTTTGTGGCGCTTGAGGTCTGATTATACAAAAACCGTAGCAGTTATCAACATACCGTCTTCAGTTTTAAATAGACGAAGGATTTATCTACAAACTGAGCTTCAAACTGTTTTTCTAGGTGAATGTATGCCGACACAGTGAAGTGCTGTTTTTTATGCTTTTTTTTTCCTCTCCCCATTCATTTCCTATGGGATTTTTTTGCGACGTTTTCGCTAATAATTCGCAAACCTTCGGACTAATGAGAAAGTTTTATACAAGCACACATCACCCCATTGGTCCCGACGCGTGTGCCAACTTTGGGCCCGATCCGCCAAACCGTGCGGGACTAGTTACGCGCCGAAGTTTTGGGTATACGGGAGAATTATAATAATAACTAGAAAATTTCTAAAGAAATTTTGAGGGGGGCCACCTACTGCCCGTCTGGGGAACAGGGCCAATACGGCCCTGGCAAGTGATGTCGGGGCTCCCCAGACCAACTGCTTACGCCTTTGAGGGCTGCTGAGGGAAGGAAAGAGGGCTAGGTCATGGGCAAAGAGAGCTGTGTGCCACTTGTGCTGAAATCTGGGAAATAGACGTGCACAGCGTATGATGCAAAAGGGTAATATGGGTTGTCCATATTGAACCGCAGTGGGTAAAGCTCAGTTGGTGGGCTCCGCCCGTCTGCTAGGAGCCCTTGCAGCGATGAAAAAAATCACCAATGGCGGGCTCTGCCCGCCTGCTAAGAGCCATTGCAGTGATGAAATCACCAATGGCAATGAGCAATATGCCAGAATGTATGAGTGTGTATAAGGAAGAGGCTTTTATTCTGTAGAGTCCCTGGAGTCTTATTTTGAAAGTCTATCATGGAAGTGCATCTAAAGATGGGTCATGCCCAGCAGTTATATAGAATCAATTTCCAAATGTTAAATCACTGGTTTTCCATGTTATTAGGTGAATAGTTGCTGTATTACAGAGTAAATGGGAGACTTTTATTGTGAAATTTGCTCTGGGTGTGTTTTGAAAAGGTCACTAGAGTCTAATAAAAACAACCTGGAAGAGTTTGGGTCATAATGTTGAGCCATTTGCATCAATTAATGCATTAGTATAATCTAGAGGCTTTTATTTTGTAGGGTCCCTGGAGTCTTATTTTGAAAGTCCAACAGAGTTGTGTTTATAGAAAATGTTCAGACCCGTCAATGATAGTTGATTACTTTCCAATCGTTAAATCACTCTTTTTCCATGTTATTAGGGCAGTAGATGAAGCGGAAATGGGAGGCTTTTATTTTGAAATTTGCTACAGGGTGTGTTTTAAACAGTCTCCTAGAGTCTATTCTCTAAAACGGGGTTGAGTTTGGGTCATAATGTTGAGCCATATAGGGCAATAAATATATGTAAAAAATATAGAGGCTTTTATTTTGTAGGGTCCCTGGAGTCTTATTTTGAAAGTCTATCAGTGCTGAGTGGCAAGGGAAGTGTCATGGACAGCAGTCATATAGTATCCATTTCCCAATGTTAAATCAGTCCTTTCACCCTCCATTAGATTAATATGTGCTGTTTAAAACAGCAGAGGTAAAATCTGTTTGAAGCTTGGTAACCTTGACAACGCTTAACGAGCCTCTCACTGACACAGACAACAGCTGCACTCACTATTGGTTTCTTCTTCCCAGGCTTTTTTGTATGGGAAGAACGGCACCGAACAAACGACTACTGATCAAAAACCGTATGAGTTATTCAAAAAACATTTTCACCATGAGCATCAGCAATCCTTCGACTCCAACTATACCAACTTTGGTGTATGTGTGTCATTCAGAAAAATATTTATGACGAGTTGAAAACACATAGTCTGATTCGTTTCTCTCCCATCTTCAGCTCAAAAAGAATAGAGAAAGGCTGAAACTCTCATCGACTTTAGGTTGGTCTGGACGGTTTTTAAGGAAAAGTATTAATCCTACCGTAATTCCGAAGACATTGTGTGAGTCCAGAGGTTTCAGTCTACAAACTGACCAAAAATGGTGACTGTAGCTCCAAATATGTGGCCGTGAGGGCGAGAATAAGATGTTTGATCTTAAAAGAATGGCCGCCTCACACTAAGATTTCAGCAGCTGCACTCTAGCAGGCTGCTGCAGAAGCTAACTGTCAGCTAGCTTCCAGGTGCTTACCCTCCGAACAAACGACTGCTGAGCAAAAACCGTAAAAGATATCTGAAAAATTCTTTCAGTGAAAGCAACATCTATCCTTTGTCTCAGACTGGGGTAACCTTCATGTCTGTAGGTCTTTCACAACCCAAAACGAAGCACAAACAAAATGGTTGGCCCACCTGCTCCTCCCTTTGTTTGAACTGCAGGACCTCACTCTCACTCACCTTTTAGCTGCTAAAGCACCCCTCCGAACAAACGACTGCTGAGTAAAAACCGTAAAAGGTATCTGAAAAATTATTTTTATCTAAGCGACAGCTATATCTTGTCTTCAATTGGAGTAACTTTCATGGCTGTAGGTCATCTACAACCTGAATGGGAAGAGAAAGAAAAAGAAAAAACGTTTTGTCACACCTGATCTTCTAATTGAGCTAGCTGCAGCAGGACACTCTCCCCCAGCTTTCAGCTGCTTAAAATGTCCTCCGAACAAACGACTGCTGAGCAAAAACCGTATGAGTTATTCAAAATATTTTTTCACCGTGAGCGTCAGCCATCCTTCGACTCCAACTATGCCAACTTTGGTGTATGTGTGTCATTCAGAAAAATATTTATGACGAGTTTAAAACACATAGTCTGATTCGTTTTTCTCCCCTCTTCTGCTCCAAAACCAATGAAAAACGGCTCTGATTTTCATCGACTTTAGGTCGGTCTGGAGGGTTTTTAAGGAAAAGTATTAATCCTACCGTAATTCCGAAGATATTGTGTGGGTCCAGAGATTTCAGTCTACAAACTGACCAAAAATGGTGACTCTAGCTATAAATATGTGGCCGTGAGGGCGAGTTTAAAATGTTTTTTTGTGTTTAAAAAACGCCTGCCTCACACTCTAGCTTTTCAGTTGCTCCACTCTAGCAGGCTGGATTTTGCTAAAACTTTGTGGCGCTTGAGGTCTGATTATACAAAAACCGTAGCAGTTATCAACATACCGTCTTCAGTTTTAAATAGACGAAGGATTTATCTACAAACTGAGCTTCAAACTGTTTTTCTAGGTGAATGTATGCCGACACAGTGAAGTGCTGTTTTTTATGCTTTTTTTTTCCTCTCCCCATTCATTTCCTATGGGATTTTTTTGCGACGTTTTCGCTAATAATTCGCAAACCTTCGGACTAATGAGAAAGTTTTATACAAGCACACATCACCCCATTGGTCCCGACGCGTGTGCCAACTTTGGGCCCGATCCGCCAAACCGTGCGGGACTAGTTACGTGCCGAAGTTTTGGGTATACGGGAGAATTATAATAATAATAATAATACGCGGAATAAATATGTGCAATAGTAGTAGGTGGGCCATGCCTTCGGCATGTGGCCCCCCAACTAGAAAATTTCTAAAGAAATTTTGAGGGGGGCCACCTACTGCCCGTCTGGGGAACCGGGCCAATACGGCCCTGGCAAGTGACGTCGGGGCTCCCCAGACCAACTGCTTACGCCTTTGAGGGCTGCTGAGGGAAGGAAAGAGGGCAAGTTCATGGGCAAAGAGAGCTGTGTGCCACTTGTGCTGAAATCTGGGAAATAGACGTGCACAGCGTATGATGCACAAGGGTAATATGGGTTGTCCATATTGAAACACAGTGGGTAAAGCCCAGTTGGCGGGCTTCGCCCGCCTGCTAGGAGCCATCTCAGTGAAGAAACAAATCACCAATGGCGGGCTCTGCCCGCCTTCTAAGAGCCATTGCAGTGATGAAATCACCAATGGCGGGCTCCGCCCGCCTGCTAAGAGCCATTGCAGTGATGTAATCACCAATGGCAATGAGCAATATGCCAGAATGTATGAGTGTGTATAAGGAAGAGGCTTTTATTCTGTAGAGTCCTTGTAGTCTTATTTTGAAAGTCTATCATGAATGTGCATCAAAAGATGGGTCACGCCCAGCAGTGATATAGAATCCATTTCCAAATGTTAAATCACTGGTTTTCCATGTTATTAGGTGAATAGTTGATGTATTACAGAGTAAATGGGAGACTTTTATTGTGAAATTTGCTCTGGGGTGTGTCTTGAAAAGGTCACTAGAGTCTAATAAAAACAACCTGGAAGAGTTTGGGTCATAATGTTGAGCCATTTGCATCAATTAATGCATTAGTATAATCTAGAGGCTTTTATTTTGTAGGGTCCCTGGAGTCTTATTTTGAAAGTCCAACAGAGTTGTGTTTATAGAAAATGTTCAGACCCGTCAATGATAGTTGATTACTTTCCAATCGTTAAATCACTCTTTTTCCATGTTATTAGGGCAGTAGATGAAGCGGAAATGGGAGGCTTTTATTTTGAAATTTGCTATAGGGTGTGTTTTAAACAGTCTCCTAGAGTCTATTCTCTAAAACGGGGTTGAGTTTGGGTCATAATGTTGAGCCATATAGGGCAATAAATATATGTAAAAAATATAGAGGCTTTTATTTTGTAGGGTCCCTGGAGTCTTATTTTGAAAGTCTATCAGTGATGAGTGGCAAGGGAAGTGTCATGGACAGCAGTCATATAGTATCCATTTCCCAATGTTAAATCAGTGCTTTCACCCTCCATTAGATTAATATGTGCTGTTTAAAACAGCAGAGATAAAATCTGTTTGAAGCTTGGTAACCTTGACAACGCTTAAGGAGCCTCTCACTGACACAGACAACAGCTGCACTCACTATTGGTTTCTTCTTCCCAGGCTTTTTTGTATGGGAAGAACGGCACCGAACAAACGACTGCTGAGCAAAAACCGTATGAGTTATTAAAAAAAAAAATTCACCATGAGCATCAGCAATCCTTCGACTCCAACTATACCAACTTTGGTGTATGTGTGTCATTCAGAACAATATTTATGACGACTTGAAAACACATAGTCTGATTCGTTTCTCTCCCATCTTCAGCTCAAAAAGAATGGAGAAAGGCTGAAACTCATCGACTTTAGGTTGGTCTGGAGGGTTTTTAAGGAAAAGTATTAATCCTACCGTGATTCCGAAGACATTGCGTGAGTCCAGAGGTTTCAGTCTACAAACTGACCAAAAATGGTGACTGTAGCTCCAAATATGTGGCCGTGAGGGCGAGAATAAGATGTTTGATCTTAAAAAAATGGCCGCCTCACACTAAGATTTCAGCAGCTGCACTCTAGCAGGCTGCTGCAGAAGCTAACTGTCAGCTAGCTTCCAGGTGCTTACCCTCCGAACAAACGACTGCTGAGCAAAAACCGTAAAAGATATCTGAAAAATTCTTTCAGTGAAAGCAACATCTATCCTTTGTCTCAGACTGGGGTAACCTTCATGTCTGTAGGTCTTTCACAACCCAAAACGAAGCACAAACAAAATGGTTGGCCCACCTGCTCCTCCCTTTGTTTGAACTGCAGGACATCACTCTCACTCACCTTTTAGCTGCTAAAGCACCCCTCCGAACAAACGACTGCTGAGTAAAAACCGTAAAAGGTATCTGAAAAATTCTTTTTATCTAAGCTACAGCTATATCTTGTCTTCAATTGGAGTAACTTTCATGGCTGTAGGTCATCTACAAACTGAATGGGAAGAGAAAGAAAAAGAAAAAACGTTTCATCACACCTAAGCTTCTAATTGAGCTAGCTGCAGCAGGTCACTGTCACTCAGCTTTCAGGTGCTTAAAATGTCCTCCGAACAAACGACTGCTGAGCAAAAACCGTATGAGTTATTCAAAAAATTTTTTCACCGTGAGCGTCAGTCATCCTTCGACTCCAACTATGCCAACTTTGGTGTATGTGTGTCATTCAGAAAAATATTTATGACGAGTTTAAAACACATAGTCTGATTCGTTTTTCTCCCCTCTTCTGCTCCAAAACCAATGAAAAACGGCTCTGATTTTCATCGACTTTAGGTCGGTCTGGAGGGTTTTTAAGGAAAAGTATTAATCCTACCGTAATTCCGAAGATATTGTGTGGGTCCAGAGATTTCAGTCTACAAACTGACCAAAAATGGTGACTCTAGCTATAAATATGTGGCCGTGAGGGCGAGTTTAAAATGTTTTTTTGTGTTTAAAAAACGCCTGCCTCACACTCTAGCTTTCCAGTTGCTCCACTCTAGCAGGCTGGATTTTGCTAAAACTTTGTGGCGCTTGAGGTCTGATTATACAAAAACCGTAGCAGTTATCAACATACCGTCTTCAGTTTTAAATAGAGGAAGGATTTATCTACAAACTGAGCTTCAAACTGTTTTTCTAGGTGAATGTATGCCGACAAAGTGAAGTGCTGTTTTTTATGCTTTTTTTTACCTCTTCCCATTCATTTCCTATGGGATTTTTTTGCGACGTTTTCGCTAATAATTCGCAAACCTTCGGACTAATGAGAAAGTTTTATACAAGCACACATCACCCCATTGGTCCCAACGCGTGTGCCAACTTTGGGCCCGATCCGCCAAACCGTGCGGGACTAGTTACGTGCCGAAGTTTTGGGTATACGGGAGAATTATAATAATAATAATAATACGCGGAATAAATATGTGCAATAGTAGTAGGTGGGCCATGCCTTCGGCATGTGGCCCCCCAACTAGAAAATTTCTAAAGAAATTTTGAGGGGGGCCACCTACTGCCCGTCTGGGGAACCGGGCCAATACGGCCCTGGCAAGTGACGTCGGGGCTCCCCAGACCAACTGCTTACGCCTTTGAGGGCTGCTGAGGGAAGGAAAGAGGGCAAGTTCATGGGCAAAGAGAGCTGTGTGCCACTTGTGCTGAAATCTGGGAAATAGACGTGCACAGCGTATGATGCACAAGGGTAATATGGGTTGTCCATATTGAAACACAGTGGGTAAAGCCCAGTTGGCGGGCTTTGCCCGCCTGCTAGGAGCCATCTCAGTGAAGAAAAAAATCACCAATGGCGGGCTCTGCCCGCCTTCTAAGAGCCATTGCAGTGATGAAATCACCAATGGCGGGCTCCGCCCGCCTGCTAAGAGCCATTGCAGTGATGTAATCACCTTTGGCGGGCTCCGCCCGCCTGTTACCATTGGCGGGCTCCGCCCGCCTTCTAAGAGCCATTGCAGTGATGAAATCACCAATGGCAATGAGCAATATGCCAGAATGTATGAGTGTGTATAAGGAAGAGGCTTTTATTCTGTAGAGTCCTTGTAGTCTTATTTTGAAAGTCTATCATGAATGTGCATCAAAAGATGGGTCACGCCCAGCAGTGATATAGAATCCATTTCCAAATGTTAAATCACTGGTTTTCCATGTTATTATTTGAATAGTTGCTGAATTACAGAGTAAATGGGAGACTTTTATTGTGAAATTTGCTCTGGGGTGTGTTTTGAAAAGGTCACTAGCGTCTATTAAAAACAACCTGGAAGAGTTTGGGTCATAATGTTGAGCCATTTGCATCAATTAATGCATTAGTATAATCTAGAGGCTTTTATTTTGTAGGGTCCCTGGAGTCTTATTTTGAAAGTCCAACAGAGTTGTGTTTATAGAAAATGTTCAGACCCGTCAATGATAGTTGATTACTTTCCAATCGTTAAATCATTCTTTTTCCATGTTATTAGGGCAGTAGATGAAGCGGAAATGGGAGGCTTTTATTTTGAAATTTGCTATAGGGTGTGTTTTAAACAGTCTCCTAGAGTCTATTCTCTAAAACGGGGTTGAGTTTGGGTCATAATGTTGAGCCATATAGAGCAATAAATATATGTAAAAAATATAGAGGCTTTTATTTTGTAGGGTCCCTGGAGTCTTATTTTGAAAGTCTATCAGTGCTGAGTGGCAAGGGAAGTGTCATGTACAGCAGTCATATAGTATCCATTTCCCAATGTTAAATCAGTCCTTTCACCCTCCATTAGATTAATATGTGCTGTTTAAAACAGCAGAGGTAAAATCTGTTTGAAGCTTGGTAACCTTGACAACGCTTAACGAGCCTCTCACTGACACAGACAACAGCTGCACTCACTATTGGTTTCTTCTTCCCAGGCTTTTTTGTATGGGAAGAACGGCACCGAACAAACGACTACTGATCAAAAACCGTATGAGTTATTCAAAAAACATTTTCACCATGAGCATCAGCAATCCTTCGACTCCAACTATACCAACTTTGGTGTATGTGTGTCATTCAGAAAAATATTTATGACGAGTTGAAAACACATAGTCTGATTCGTTTTTCTCCCATCTTCAGCTCAAAAAGAATGGAGAAAGGCTGAAACTCTCATCCACTTTAGGTTGGTCTGGAGGGTTTTTAAGGCAAAGTATTAATCCTACCGTAATTCCGAAGACATTGTGTGAGTCCAGAGGTTTCAGTCTACAAACTGACCAAAAATGGTGACTGTAGCTCCAAATATGTGGCCGTGAGGGCGAGAATAAGATGTTTGATCTTAAAAAATGGCCGCCTCACACTAAGATTTCAGCAGCTGCACTCTAGCAGGCTGCTGCAGAAGCTAACTGTCAGCTAGCTTCCAGGTGCTTACCCTCCGAACAAACGACTGCTGAGCAAAAACCGTAAAAGATATCTGAAAAATTCTTTCAGTGAAAGCAACATCTATCCTTTGTCTCAGACTGGGGTAACCTTCATGTCTGTAGGTCTTTCACAACCCAAAACGAAGCACAAACAAAATGGTTGGCCCACCTGCTCCTCCCTTTGTTTGAACTGCAGGACCTCACTCTCACTCACCTTTTAGCTGCTAAAGCACCCCTCCGAACAAACGACTGCTGAGTAAAAACCGTAAAAGGTATCTGAAAAATTCTTTTTATCTAAGCGACAGCTATATCTTGTCTTCAATTGGAGTAACTTTCATGGCTGTAGGTCATCTACAAACTGAATGGGAAGAGAAAGAAAAAAGAAAAAACGTTTCATCACACCTAAGCTTCTAATTGAGCTAGCTGCAGCAGGTCACTGTCACTCAGCTTTCAGGTGCTTAAAATGTCCTCCGAACAAACGACTGCTGAGCAAAAACCGTATGAGTTATTCAAAAAATTTTTTCACCGTGAGCGTCAGTCATCCTTCGACTCCAACTATGCCAACTTTGGTGTATGTGTGTCATTCAGAAAAATATTTATGACGAGTTTAAAACACATAGTCGGATTCGTTTTTCTCCCCTCTTCTGCTCCAAAACCAATGAAAAACGGCTCTGATTTTCATCGACTTTAGGTCGGTCTGGAGGGTTTTTAAGGAAAAGTATTAATCCTACCGTAATTCCGAAGATATTGTGTGGGTCCAGAGATTTCAGTCTACAAACTGACCAAAAATGGTGACTCTAGCTATAAATATGTGGCCGTGAGGGCGAGTTTAAAATGTTTTTTTGTGTTTAAAAAACGCCTGCCTCACACTCTAGCTTTTCAGTTGCTCCACTCTAGCAGGCTGGATTTTGCTAAAACTTTGTGGCGCTTGAGGTCTGATTATACAAAAACCGTAGCAGTTATCAACATACCGTCTTCAGTTTTAAATAGACGAAGGATTTATCTACAAACTGAGCTTCAAACTGTTTTTCTAGGTGAATGTATGCCGACACAGTGAAGTGCTGTTTTTTATGCTTTTTTTTTCCTCTCCCCATTCATTTCCTATGGGATTTTTTTGCGACGTTTTCGCTAATAATTCGCAAACCTTCGGACTAATGAGAAAGTTTTATACAAGCACACATCACCCCATTGGTCCCGACGCGTGTGCCAACTTTGGGCCCGATCCGCCAAACCGTGCGGGACTAGTTACGCGCCGAAGTTTTGGGTATACGGGAGAATTATAATAATAATAATACGCGGAATAAATATGTGCAATAGTAGTAGGTGGGCCATGCCTTCGGCATGTGGCCCCCCAATAATACGCGGAATAAATATGTGCAATAGTAGTAGGTGGGCCATGCCTTCGGCATGTGGCCCCCCAACTAGAAAATTTCTAAAGAAATTTTGAGGGGGGCCACCTACTGCCCGTCTGGGGAACCGGGCCAATACGGCCCTGGCAAGTGACGTCGGGGCTCCCCAGACCAACTGCTTACGCCTTTGAGGGCTGCTGAGGGAAGGAAAGAGGGCAAGTTCATGGGCAAAGAGAGCTGTGTGCCACTTGTGCTGAAATCTGGGAAATAGACGTGCACAGCGTATGATGCACAAGGGTAATATGGGTTGTCCATATTGAAACACAGTGGGTAAAGCCCAGTTTGCGGGCTTCGCCCGCCTTCTGGGATCCATCTCAGTGAAGAAAAAAATCACCAATGGCGGGCTCTGCCCGCCTTCTAAGAGCCATTGCAGTGATGAAATCACCAATGGCGGGCTCCGCCCGCCTGCTAAGAGCCATTGCAGTGATGTAATCACCTTTGGCGGGCTCCGCCCGCCTGTTACCATTGGCGGGCTCCGCCCGCCTTCTAAGAGCCATTGCAGTGATGAAATCACCAATGGCAATGAGCAATATGCCAGAATGTATGAGTGTGTATAAGGAAGAGGCTTTTATTCTGTAGAGTCCTTGTAGTCTTATTTTGAAAGTCTATCATGAATGTGCATCAAAAGATGGGTCACGCCCAGCAGTGATATAGAATCCATTTCCAAATGTTAAATCACTGGTTTTCCATGTTATTAGGTGAATAGTTGCTGTATTACAGAGTAAATGGGAGACTTTTATTGTGAAATTTGCTCTGGGTGTGTTTTGAAAAGGTCACTAGAGTCTAATAAAAACAACCTGGAAGAGTTTGGGTCATAATGTTGAGCCATTTGCATCAATTAATGCATTAGTATAATCTAGAGGCTTTTATTTTGTAGGGTCCCTGGAGTCTTATTTTGAAAGTCCAACAGAGTTGTGTTTATAGAAAATGTTCAGACCCGTCAATGATAGTTGATTACTTTCCAATCGTTAAATCACTCTTTTTCCATGTTATTAGGGCAGTAGATGAAGCGGAAATGGGAGGCTTTTATTTTGAAATTTGCTATAGGGTGTGTTTTAAACAGTCTCCTAGAGTCTATTCTCTAAAACGGGGTTGAGTTTGGGTCATAATGTTGAGCCATATAGGGCAATAAATATATGTAAAAAATATAGAGGCTTTTATTTTGTAGGGTCCCTGGAGTCTTATTTTGAAAGTCTATCAGTGCTGAGTGGCAAGGGAAGTGTCATGGACAGCAGTCATATAGTATCCATTTCCCAATGTTAAATCAGTCCTTTCACCCTCCATTAGATTAATATGTGCTGTTTAAAACAGCAGAGGTAAAATCTGTTTGAAGCTTGGTAACCTTGACAACGCTTAACGAGCCTCTCACTGACACAGACAACAGCTGCACTCACTATTGGTTTCTTCTTCCCAGGCTTTTTTGTATGGGAAGAACGGCACCGAACAAACGACTACTGATCAAAAACCGTATGAGTTATTCAAAAAACATTTTCACCATGAGCATCAGCAATCCTTCGACTCCAACTATACCAACTTTGGTGTATGTATGTCATTCAGAAAAATATTTATGACGAGTTGAAAACACATAGTCTGATTCGTTTCTCTCCCATCTTCAGCTCAAAAAGAATAGAGAAAGGCTGAAACTCTCATCGACTTTAGGTTGGTCTGGAGGGTTTTTAAGGAAAAGTATTAATCCTACCGTAATTCCGAAGACATTGTGTGAGTCCAGAGGTTTCAGTCTACAAACTGACCAAAAATGGTGACTGTAGCTCCAAATATGTGGCCGTGAGGGCGAGAATAAGATGTTTGATCTGAAAAAAATGGCCGCCTCACACTAAGATTTCAGCAGCTGCACTCTAGCAGGCTGCTGCAGAAGCTAACTGTCAGCTAGCTTCCAGGTGCTTACCCTCCGAACAAACGACTGCTGAGCAAAAACCGTAAAAGATATCTGAAAAATTCTTTCAGTGAAAGCAACATCTATCCTTTGTCTCAGACTGGGGTAACCTTCATGTCTGTAGGTCTTTCACAACCCAAAACGAAGCACAAACAAAATGGTTGGCCCACCTGCTCCTCCCTTTCTTTTAACTGCAGGACCTCACTCTCACTCACCTTTTAGCTGCTAAAGCACCCCTCCGAACAAACGACTGCTGAGTAAAAACCGTAAAAGGTATCTGAAAAATTCTTTTTATCTAAGCGACAGCTATATCTTGTCTTCGATTGGAGTAACTTTCATGGCTGTAGGTCATCTACAACCTGAATGGGAAGAGAAAGAAAAAGAAAAAACGTTTCATCACACCTAAGCTTCTAATTGAGCTAGCTGCAGCAGGTCACTGTCACTCAGCTTTCAGGTGCTTAAAATGTCCTCCGAACAAACGACTGCTGAGCAAAAACCGTATGAGTTATTCAAAAAATTTTTTCACCGTGAGCGTCAGTCATCCTTCGACTCCAACTATGCCAACTTTGGTGTATGTGTGTCATTCAGAAAAATATTTATGACGAGTTTAAAACACATAGTCTGATTCGTTTTTCTCCCCTCTTCTGCTCCAAAACCAATGAAAAACAGCTCTGATTTTCATCGACTTTAGGTCGGTCTGGAGGGTTTTTAAGGAAAAGTATTAATCCTACCGTAATTCCGAAGATATTGTGTGAGTCCAGAGATTTCAGTCTACAAACTGACCAAAAATGGTGACTCTAGCTATAAATATGTGGCCGTGAGGGCGAGTTTAAAATGTTTTTTTGTGTTTAAAAAACGCCTGCCTCACACTCTAGCTTTTCAGTTGCTCCACTCTAGCAGGCTGGATTTTGCTAAAACTTTGTGGCGCTTGAGGTCTGATTATACAAAAACCGTAGCAGTTATCAACATACCGTCTTCAGTTTTAAATAGACGAAGGATTTATCTACAAACTGAGCTTCAAACTGTTTTTGTAGGTGAATGTATGCCGACAGAGTGAAGTGCTGTTTTTTATGCTTTTTTTTTCCTCTCCCCATTCATTTCCTATGGGATTTTTTTGCGACGTTTTCGCTAATAATTCGCAAACCTTCGGACTAATGAGAAAGTTTTATACAAGCACACATCACCCCATTGGTCCCGACGCGTGTGCCAACTTTGGGCCCGATCCGCCAAACCGTGCGGGACTAGTTACGCGCCGAAGTTTTGGGTATACGGGAGAATTATAATAACTAGAAAATTTCTAAAGAAATTTTGAGGGGGGCCACCTATTGCCCGTCTGGGGAACCGGGCCAATACGGCCCTGGCAAGTGACGTCGGGGCTCCCCAGACCAACTGCTTACGCCTTTGAGGGCTGCTTAGGGAAGGGAAGAGGGCAAGTTCATGGGCAAAGAGAGCTGTGTGCCACTTGTGCTGAAATCTGGGAAATAAACGTGCACAGCGTATGATGCACAAGGGTAATATGGGTTGTCCATATTGAAACACAGTGGGTAAAGCCCAGTTGGCGGGCTCCGCCCGCCTGCTAGGAGCCATCTCAGTGAAGAAAAATATCACCAATGGCGGGCTCTGCTCGCCTTCTAAGAGCCATTGCAGTGATGAAATCACCAATGGCGGGATCCGCCCGCCTGCTAAGAGCCATTGCAGTGATGTAATCACCTTTGGCGGGCTCCGCCCGCCTGTTACCATTGGCGGGCTCCGCCCGCCTTCTAAGAGCCATTGCAGTGATGAAATCACCAATGGCAATGAGCAATATGCCAGAATGTATGAGTGTGTATAAGGAAGAGGCTTTTATTCTGTAGAGTCCTTGTAGTCTTATTTTGAAAGTCTATCATGAATGTGCATCAAAAGATGGGTCACGCCCAGCAGTGATATAGAATCCATTTCCAAATGTTAAATCACTGGTTTTCCATGTTATTAGGTGAATAGTTGCTGTATTACAGAGTAAATGGGAGACTTTTATTGTGAAATTTGCTCTGGGGTGTGTTTTGAAAAGGTCACTAGAGTCTAATAAAAACAACCTGGAAGAGTTTGGGTCATAATGTTGAGCCATTTGCATCAATTAATGCATTAGTATAATCTAGAGGCTTTTATTTTGTAGGGTCCCTGGAGTCTTATTTTGAAAGTCCAACAGAGTTGTGTTTATAGAAAATGTTCAGACCCGTCAGTGATAGTTGATTACTTTCCAATCGTTAAATCACTCTTTTTCCATGTTATTAGGGCAGTAGATGAAGCGGAAATGGGAGGCTTTTATTTTGAAATTTGCTATAGGGTGTGTTTTAAACAGTCTCCTAGAGTCTATTCTCTAAAACGGGGTTGAGTTTGGGTCATAATGTTGAGCCATATAGGGCAATAAATTTATGTAAAAAATATAGAGGCTTTTATTTTGTAGGGTCCCTGGAGTCTTATTTTGAAAGTCTATCAGTGCTGAGTGGCAAGGGAAGTGTCATGGACAGCAGTCATATAGTATCCATTTCCCAATGTTAAATCAGTCCTTTCACCCTCCATTAGATTAATATGTGCTGTTTAAAACAGCAGAGGTAAAATCTGTTTGAAGCTTGGTAACCTTGACAACGCTTAACGAGCCTCTCACTGACACAGACAACAGCTGCACTCACTATTGGTTTCTTCTTCCCAGGCTTTTTTGTATGGGAAGAACGGCACCGAACAAACGACTACTGATCAAAAACCGTATGAGTTATTCAAAAAACATTTTCACCATGAGCATCAGCAATCCTTTGACTCCAACTATACCAACTTTGGTGTATGTGTGTCATTCAGAAAAATATTTATGACGAGTTGAAAACACATAGTCTGATTCGTTTCTCTCCCATCTTCAGCTCAAAAAGAATAGAGAAAGGCTGAAACTCTCATCGACTTTAGGTTGGTCTGGAGGGTTTTTAAGGAAAAGTATTAATCCTACCGTAATTCCGAAGACATTGTGTGAGTCCAGAGGTTTCAGTCTACAAACTGACCAAAAATGGTGACTGTAGCTCCAAATATGTGGCCGTGAGGGCGAGAATAAGATGTTTGATCTTAAAAAAATGGCCGCCTCACACTAAGATTTCAGCAGCTGCACTCTAGCAGGCTGCTGCAGAAGCTAACTGTCAGCTAGCTTCCAGGTGCTTACCCTCCGAACAAACGACTGCTGAGCAAAAACCGTAAAAGATATCTGAAAAATTCTTTCAGTGAAAGCAACATCTATCCTTTGTCTCAGACTGGGGTAACCTTCATGTCTGTAGGTCTTTCACAACCCAAAACGAAGCACAAACAAAATGGTTGGCCCACCTGCTCCTCCCTTTGTTTGAACTGCAGGACCTCACTCTCACTCACCTTTTAGCTGCTAAAGCACCCCTCCGAACAAACGACTGCTGAGTAAAAACCGTAAAAGGTATCTGAAAAATTCTTTTTATCTAAGCGACAGCTATATCTTGTCTTCAATTGGAGTAACTTTCATGGCTGTAGGTCATCTACAAACTGAATGGGAAGAGAAAGAAAAAGAAAAAACGTTTCATCACACCTAAGCTTCTAATTGAGCTAGCTGCAGCAGGTCACTCTCACTCAGCTTTCAGGTGCTTAAAATGTCCTCCAAACAAACGACTGCTGAGCAAAAACCGTATGAGTTATTCAAAAAATTTTTTCACCGTGAGCGTCAGTCATCCTTCGACTCCAACTATGCCAACTTTGGTGTATGTGTGTCATTCAGAAAAATATTTATGACGAGTTTAAAACACATAGTCTGATTCGTTTTTCTCCCCTCTTCTGCTCCAAAACCAATGAAAAACGGCTCTGATTTTCATCGACTTTAGGTCGGTCTGGAGGGTTTTTAAGGAAAAGTATTAATCCTACCGTAATTCCGAAGATATTGTGTGGGTCCAGAGATTTCAGTCTACAAACTGACCAAAAATGGTGACTCTAGCTATAAATATGTGGCCGTGAGGGCGAGTTTAAAATGTTTTTTTGTGTTTAAAAAACGCCTGCCTCACACTCTAGCTTTTCAGTTGCTCCACTCTAGCAGGCTGGATTTTGCTAAAACTTTGTGGCGCTTGAGGTCTGATTATACAAAAACCGTAGCAGTTATCAACATACCGTCTTCAGTTTTAAATAGACGAAGGATTTATCTACAAACTGAGCTTCAAACTGTTTTTCTAGGTGAATGTATGCCGACACAGTGAAGTGCTGTTTTTTATGCTTTTTTTTTCCTCTCCCCATTCATTTCCTATGGGATTTTTTTGCGACGTTTTCGCTAATAATTCGCAAACCTTCGGACTAATGAGAAAGTTTTATACAAGCACACATCACCCCATTGGTCCCGACACGTGTGCCAACTTTGGGCCCGATCCGCCAAACCGTGCGGGACTAGTTACGTGCCGAAGCTTTGGGTATACGGGAGAATTATAATAACTAGAAAATTTCTAAAGAAATTTTGAGGGGGGCCACCTACTGCCCGTCTGGGGAACAGGGCCAATACGGCCCTGGCAAGTGACGTCGGGGCTCCCCAGACCAACTGCTTACGCCTTTGAGGGCTGCTGAGGGAAGGAAAGAGGGCTAGGTCATGGGCAAAGAGAGCTGTGTGCCACTTGTGCTGAAATCTGGGAAATAGACGTGCACAGCGTATGATGCAAAAGGGTAATATGGGTTGTCCATATTGAACCGCAGTGGGTAAAGCTCAGTTGGTGGGCTCCGCCCGCCTGCTAGGAGCCCTTGCAGCGATGAAAAAAATCACCAATGGCGGGCTCTGCCCGCCTGCTAAGAGCCATTGCAGTGATGAAATCACCAATGGCGGGCTCCGCCCGCCTTCTAAGAGCCATTGCAGTGATGAAATCACCAATGGCGGGCTCCGCCCGCCTTCTAAGAGCCATTGCAGTGATGAAATTACAAATGGCAATGAGCAATATGCCAGAATGTATGAGTGTGTATAAGGAAGAGGCTTTTATTCTGTAGAGTCCCTGGAGTCTTATTTTGAAAGTCTATCATGGAAGTGCATCTAAAGATGGGTCATGCCCAGCAGTTATATAGAATCAATTTCCAAATGTTAAATCACTGGTTTTCCATGTTATTAGGTGAATAGTTGCTGTATTACAGAGTAAATGGGAGACTTTTATTGTGAAATTTGCTCTGGGTGTGTTTTGAAAAGGTCACTAGAGTCTAATAAAAACAACCTGGAAGAGTTTGGGTCATAATGTTGAGCCATTTGCATCAATTAATGCATTAGTATAATCTAGAGGCTTTTATTTTGTAGGGTCGCTGGAGTCTTATTTTGAAAGTCCAACAGAGTTGTGTTTATAGAAAATGTTCAGACCCGTCAATGATAGTTGATTACTTTCCAATCGTTAAATCACTCTTTTTCCATGTTATTAGGGCAGTAGATGAAGCGGAAATGGGAGGCTTTTATTTTGAAATTTGCTATAGGGTGTGTTTTAAACAGTCTCCTAGAGTCTATTCTCTAAAACGGGGTTGAGTTTGGGTCATAATGTTGAGCCATATAGGGCAATAAATATATGTAAAAAATATAAAGGCTTTTATTTTGTAGGGTCCCTGGAGTCTTATTTTGAAAGTCTATCAGTGCTGAGTGGCAAGGGAAGTGTCATGGACAGCAGTCATATAGTATCCATTTCCCAATGTTAAATCAGTCCTTTCACCCTCCATTAGATTAATATGTGCTGTTTAAAACAGCAGAGGTAAAATCTGTTTGAAGCTTGGTAACCTTGACAACGCTTAACGAGCCTCTCACTGACACAGACAACAGCTGCACTCACTATTGGTTTCTTCTTCCCAGGCTTTTTTGTATGGGAAGAACGGCACCGAACAAACGACTATTGATCAAAAACCATATGAGTTATTCAAAAAACATTTTCACCATGAGCATCAGCAATCCTTCGACTCCAACTATACCAACTTTGGTGTATGTGTGTCATTCAGAACAATATTTATGACGACTTGAAAACACATAGTCTGATTCGTTTTTCTCCCATCTTCAGCTCAAAAAGAATGGAGAAAGGCTGAAACTCATCGACTTTAGGTTGGTCTGGAGGGTTTTTAAGGAAAAGTATTAATCCTACCGTAATTCCGAAGACATTGTGTGAGTCCAGAGGTTTCAGTCTACAAACTGACCAAAAATGGTGACTGTAGCTCCAAATATGTGGCCGTGAGGGCGAGAATAAGATGTTTGATCTTAAAAAAATGGCCGCCTCACACTAAGATTTCAGCAGCTGCACTCTAGCAGGCTGCTGCAGAAGCTAACTGTCAGCTAGCTTCCAGGTGCTTACCCTCCGAACAAACGACTGCTGAGCAAAAACCGTAAAAGATATCTGAAAAATTCTTTCAGTGAAAGCAACATCTATCCTTTGTCTCAGACTGGGGTAACCTTCATGTCTGTAGGTCTTTCACAACCCAAAACGAAGCACAAACAAAATGGTTGGCCCACCTGCTCCTCCCTTTGTTTGAACTGCAGGACCTCACTCTCACTCACCTTTTAGCTGCTAAAGCACCCCTCCGAACAAACGACTGCTGAGTAAAAACCGTAAAAGGTATCTGAAAAATTCTTTTTATCTAAGCGACAGCTATATCTTGTCTTCAATTGGAGTAACTTTCATGGCTGTAGGTCATCTACAAACTGAATGGGAAGAGAAAGAAAAAGAAAAAACGTTTCATCACACCTAAGCTTCTAATTGAGCTAGCTGCAGCAGGTCACTGTCACTCAGCTTTCAGGTGCTTAAAATGTCCTCCGAACAAACGACTGCTGAGCAAAAACCGTATGAGTTATTCAAAAAAATGTTTCACCGTGAGCGTCAGTCATCCTTCGACTCCAACTATGCCAACTTTGGTGTATGTGTGTCATTCAGAAAAATATTTATGACGAGTTTAAAACACATAGTCTGATTCGTTTTTCTCCCCTCTTCTGCTCCAAAACCAATGAAAAACGGCTCTGATTTTCATCGACTTTAGGTCGGTCTGGAGGGTTTTTAAGGAAAAGTATTAATCCTACCGTAATTCCGAAGATATTGTGTGGGTCCAGAGATTTCAGTCTACAAACTGACCAAAAATGGTGACTCTAGCTATAAATATGTGGCCGTGAGGGCGAGTTTAAAATGTTTTTTTGTGTTTAAAAAACGCCTGCCTCACACTCTAGCTTTTCAGTTGCTCCACTCTAGCAGGCTGGATTTTGCTAAAACTTTGTGGCGCTTGAGGTCTGATTATACAAAAACCATAGCAGTTATCAACATACCGTCTTCAGTTTTAAATAGACGAAGGATTTATCTACAAACTGAGCTTTAAACTGTTTTTCTAGGTGAATGTATGCCGACACAGTGAAGCGCTGTTTTTTATGCTTTTTTTTCCCTCTCCCCATTCATTTCCTATGGGATTTTTTTGCGACGTTTTCGCTAATAATTCGCAAACCTTCGGACTAATGAGAAAGTTTTATACAAGCACGCATCGCACCATTGGTCCCGACGCGTGTGCCAACTTTGGGCCCGATCCGCCAAACCGTGCGGGACTAGTTACGTGCCGAAGTTTTGGGTATACGGGAGAATTATAATAATAATAATAATACGCGGAATAAATATGTGCAATAGTAGTAGGTGGGCCATGCCTTCGGCATGTGGCCCCCCAATAATACGCGGAATAAATATGTGCAATAGTAGTAGGTGGGCCATGCCTTCGGCATGTGGCCCCCCAACTAGAAAATTTCTAAAGAAATTTTGAGGGGGGCCACCTACTGCCCGTCTGGGGAACCGGGCCAATACGGCCCTGGCAAGTGACGTCGGGGCTCCCCAGACCAACTGCTTACGCCTTTGAGGGCTGCTGAGGGAAGGAAAGAGGGCAAGTTCATGGGCAAAGAGAGCTGTGTGCCACTTGTGCTGACATCTGGGAAATAGACGTGCACAGCGTATGATGCACAAGGGTAATATGGGTTGTCCATATTGAAACACAGTGGGTAAAGCCCAGTTGGCGGGCTTCGCCCGCCTGCTAGGAGCCATCTCAGTGAAGAAAAAAATCACCAATGGCGGGCTCTGCCCGCCTTCTAAGAGCCATTGCAGTGATGAAATCACCAATGGCGGGCTCCGCCCGCCTGCTAAGAGCCATTGCAGTGATGTAATCACCTTTGGCGGGCTCCGCCCGCCTGTTACCATTGGCGGGCTCCGCCCTCCTTCTAAGAGCCATTGCAGTGATGAAATCACCAATGGCAATGAGCAATATGCCAGAATGTATGAGTGTGTATAAGGAAGAGGCTTTTATTCTGTAGAGTCCTTGTAGTCTTATTTTGAAAGTCTATCATGAATGTGCATCAAAAGATGGGTCACGCCCAGCAGTGATATAGAATCCATTTCCAAATGTTAAATCACTGGTTTTCCATGTTATTAGGTGAATAGTTGCTTTATTACAGAGTAAATGGGAGACTTTTATTGTGAAATTTGCTCTGGGGTGTGTTTTGAAAAGGTCACTAGAGTCTAATAAAAACAACCTGGAAGAGTTTGGGTCATAATGTTGAGCCATTTGCATCAATTAATGCATTAGTATAATCTAGAGGCTTTTATTTTGTAGGGTCGCTGGAGTCTTATTTTGAAAGTCCAACAGAGTTGTGTTTATAGAAAATGTTCAGACCCGTCAATGATAGTTGATTACTTTCCAATCGTTAAATCACTCTTTTTCCATGTTATTAGGGCAGTAGATGAAGCGGAAATGGGAAGCTTTTATTTTGAAATTTGCTATAGGGTGTGTTTTAAACAGTCTCCTAGAGTCTATTCTCTAAAACGGGGTTGAGTTTGGGTCATAATGTTGAGCCATATAGGGCAATAAATATATGTAAAAAATATAGAGGCTTTTATTTTGTAGGGTCCCTGGAGTCTTATTTTGAAAGTCTATCAGTGCTGAGTGGCAAGGGAAGTGTCATGGACAGCAGTCATATAGTATCCATTTCCCAATGTTAAATCAGTCCTTTCACCCTCCATTAGATTAATATGTGCTGTTTAAAACAGCAGAGGTAAAATCTGTTTGAAGCTTGGTAACCTTGACAACGCTTAACGAGCCTCTCACTGACACAGACAACAGCTGCACTCACTATTGGTTTCTTCTTCCCAGGCTTTTTTGTATGGGAAGAACGGCACCGAACAAACGACTACTGATCAAAAACCGTATGAGTTATTCAAAAAACATTTTCACCATGAGCATCAGCAATCCTTCGACTCCAACTATACCAACTTTGGTGTATGTGTGTCATTCAGAAAAATATTTATGACGAGTTGAAAACACATAGTCTGATTCGTTTCTCTCCCATCTTCAGCTCAAAAAGAATAGAGAAAGGCTGAAACTCTCATCGACTTTAGGTTGGTCTGGAGGGTTTTTAAGGAAAAGTATTAATCCTACCGTAATTCCGAAGACATTGTGTGAGTCCAGAGGTTTCAGTCTACAAACTGACCAAAAATGGTGACTGTAGCTCCAAATATGTGGCCGTGAGGGCGAGAATAAGATGTTTGATCTTAAAAAAATGGCCGCCTCACACTAAGATTTCAGCAGCTGCACTCTAGCAGGCTGCTGCAGAAGCTAACTGTCAGCTAGCTTCCAGGTGCTTACCCTCCGAACAAACGACTGCTGAGCAAAAACCGTAAAAGATATCTGAAAAATTCTTTCAGTGAAAGCAACATCTATCCTTTGTCTCAGACTGGGGTAACCTTCATGTCTGTAGGTCTTTCACAACCCAAAACGAAGCACAAAAAAAATGGTTGGCCCACCTGCTCCTCCCTTTGTTTGAACTGCAGGACCTCACTCTCACTCACCTTTTAGCTGCTAAAGCACCCCTCCGAACAAACGACTGCTGAGTAAAAACCGTAAAAGGTATCTGAAAAATTCTTTTTATCTAAGCGACAGCTATATCTTGTCTTCAATTGGAGTAACTTTCATGGCTGTAGGTCATCTACAAACTGAATGGGAAGAGAAAGAAAAAGAAAAAACGTTTCATCACACCTAAGCTTCTAATTGAGCTAGCTGCAGCAGGTCACTGTCACTCAGCTTTCAGGTGCTTAAAATGTCCTCCGAACAAACGACTGCTGAGCAAAAACCGTATGAGTTATTCAAAAAATTTTTTCACCGTGAGAGTCAGTCATCCTTCGACTCCAACTATGCCAACTTTGGTGTATGTGTGTCATTCAGAAAAATATTTATGACGAGTTTAAAACACATAGTCGGATTCGTTTTTCTCCCCTCTTCTGCTCCAAAACCAATGAAAAACGGCTCTGATTTTCATCGACTTTAGGTCGGTCTGGAGGGTTTTTAAGGAAAAGTATTAATCCTACCGTAATTCCGAAGATATTGTGTGGGTCCAGAGATTTCAGTCTACAAACTGACCAAAAATGGTGACTCTAGCTATAAATATGTGGCCGTGAGGGCGAGTTTAAAATGTTTTTTTGTGTTTAAAAAAACGCCTGCCTCACACTCTAGCTTTTCAGTTGCTCCACTCTAGCAGGCTGGATTTTGCTAAAACTTTGTGGCGCTTGAGGTCTGATTATACAAAAACCGTAGCAGTTATCAACATACCGTCTTCAGTTTTAAATAGACGAAGGATTTATCTACAAACTGAGCTTCAAACTGTTTTTCTAGGTGAATGTATGCCGACACAGTGAAGTGCTGTTTTTTATGCTTTTTTTTTCCTCTCCCCATTCATTTCCTATGGGATTTTTTTGCGACGTTTTCGCTAATAATTCGCAAACCTTCGGACTAATGAGAAAGTTTTATACAAGCACACATCACCCCATTGGTCCCGACGCGTGTGCCAACTTTGGGCCCGATCCGCCAAACCGTGCGGGACTAGTTACGCGCCGAAGTTTTGGGTATACGGGAGAATTATAATAACTAGAAAATTTCTAAAGAAATTTTGAGGGGGGCCACCTACTGCCCGTCTGGGGAACCGGGCCAATACGGCCCTGGCAAGTGACGTCGGGGCTCCCCAGACCAACTGCTTACGCCTTTGAGGGCTGCTGAGGGAAGGAAAGAGGGCAAGTTCATGGGCAAAGAGAGCTGTGTGCCACTTGTGCTGACATCTGGGAAATAGACGTGCACAGCGTATGATGCACAAGGGTAATATGGGTTGTCCATATTGAAACACAGTGGGTAAAGCCCAGTTGGCGGGCTTCGCCCGCCTGCTAGGAGCCATCTCAGTGAAGAAAAAAATCACCAATGGCGGGCTCTGCCCGCCTTCTAAGAGCCATTGCAGTGATGAAATCACCAATGGCGGGCTCCGCCCGCCTGCTAAGAGCCATTGCAGTGATGTAATCACCTTTGGCGGGCTCCGCCCGCCTGTTACCATTGGCGGGCTCCGCCCTCCTTCTAAGAGCCATTGCAGTGATGAAATCACCAATGGCAATGAGCAATATGCCAGAATGTATGAGTGTGTATAAGGAAGAGGCTTTTATTCTGTAGAGTCCTTGTAGTCTTATTTTGAAAGTCTATCATGAATGTGCATCAAAAGATGGGTCACGCCCAGCAGTGATATAGAATCCATTTCCAAATGTTAAATCACTGGTTTTCCATGTTATTAGGTGAATAGTTGCTTTATTACAGAGTAAATGGGAGACTTTTATTGTGAAATTTGCTCTGGGGTGTGTTTTGAAAAGGTCACTAGAGTCTAATAAAAACAACCTGGAAGAGTTTGGGTCATAATGTTGAGCCATTTGCATCAATTAATGCATTAGTATAATCTAGAGGCTTTTATTTTGTAGGGTCGCTGGAGTCTTATTTTGAAAGTCCAACAGAGTTGTGTTTATAGAAAATGTTCAGACCCGTCAATGATAGTTGATTACTTTCCAATCGTTAAATCACTCTTTTTCCATGTTATTAGGGCAGTAGATGAAGCGGAAATGGGAAGCTTTTATTTTGAAATTTGCTATAGGGTGTGTTTTAAACAGTCTCCTAGAGTCTATTCTCTAAAACGGGGTTGAGTTTGGGTCATAATGTTGAGCCATATAGGGCAATAAATATATGTAAAAAATATAGAGGCTTTTATTTTGTAGGGTCCCTGGAGTCTTATTTTGAAAGTCTATCAGTGCTGAGTGGCAAGGGAAGTGTCATGGACAGCAGTCATATAGTATCCATTTCCCAATGTTAAATCAGTCCTTTCACCCTCCATTAGATTAATATGTGCTGTTTAAAACAGCAGAGGTAAAATCTGTTTGAAGCTTGGTAACCTTGACAACGCTTAACGAGCCTCTCACTGACACAGACAACAGCTGCACTCACTATTGGTTTCTTCTTCCCAGGCTTTTTTGTATGGGAAGAACGGCACCGAACAAACGACTACTGATCAAAAACCGTATGAGTTATTCAAAAAACATTTTCACCATGAGCATCAGCAATCCTTCGACTCCAACTATACCAACTTTGGTGTATGTGTGTCATTCAGAAAAATATTTATGACGAGTTGAAAACACATAGTCTGATTCGTTTCTCTCCCATCTTCAGCTCAAAAAGAATAGAGAAAGGCTGAAACTCTCATCGACTTTAGGTTGGTCTGGAGGGTTTTTAAGGAAAAGTATTAATCCTACCGTAATTCCGAAGACATTGTGTGAGTCCAGAGGTTTCAGTCTACAAACTGACCAAAAATGGTGACTGTAGGTCCAAATATGTGGCCGTGAGGGCGAGAATAAGATGTTTGATCTTAAAAAAATGGCCGCCTCACACTAAGATTTCAGCAGCTGCACTCTAGCAGGCTGCTGCAGAAGCTAACTGTCAGCTAGCTTCCAGGTGCTTACCCTCCGAACAAACGACTGCTGAGCAAAAACCGTAAAAGATATCTGAAAAATTCTTTCAGTGAAAGCAACATCTATCCTTTGTCTCAGACTGGGGTAACCTTCATGTCTGTAGGTCTTTCACAACCCAAAACGAAGCACAAAAAAAATGGTTGGCCCACCTGCTCCTCCCTTTGTTTGAACTGCAGGACCTCACTCTCACTCACCTTTTAGCTGCTAAAGCACCCCTCCGAACAAACGACTGCTGAGTAAAAACCGTAAAAGGTATCTGAAAAATTCTTTTTATCTAAGCGACAGCTATATCTTGTCTTCAATTGGAGTAACTTTCATGGCTGTAGGTCATCTACAAACTGAATGGGAAGAGAAAGAAAAAGAAAAAACGTTTCATCACACCTAAGCTTCTAATTGAGCTAGCTGCAGCAGGTCACTGTCACTCAGCTTTCAGGTGCTTAAAATGTCCTCCGAACAAACGACTGCTGAGCAAAAACCGTATGAGTTATTCAAAAAATTTTTTCACCGTGAGAGTCAGTCATCCTTCGACTCCAACTATGCCAACTTTGGTGTATGTGTGTCATTCAGAAAAATATTTATGACGAGTTTAAAACACATAGTCGGATTCGTTTTTCTCCCCTCTTCTGCTCCAAAACCAATGAAAAACGGCTCTGATTTTCATCGACTTTAGGTCGGTCTGGAGGGTTTTTAAGGAAAAGTATTAATCCTACCGTAATTCCGAAGATATTGTGTGGGTCCAGAGATTTCAGTCTACAAACTGACCAAAAATGGTGACTCTAGCTATAAATATGTGGCCGTGAGGGCGAGTTTAAAATGTTTTTTTGTGTTTAAAAAACGCCTGCCTCACACTCTAGCTTTTCAGTTGCTCCACTCTAGCAGGCTGGATTTTGCTAAAACTTTGTGGCGCTTGAGGTCTGATTATACAAAAACCGTAGCAGTTATCAACATACCGTCTTCAGTTTTAAATAGACGAAGGATTTATCTACAAACTGAGCTTCAAACTGTTTTTCTAGGTGAATGTATGCCGACACAGTGAAGTGCTGTTTTTTATGCTTTTTTTTTCCTTTCCCCATTCATTTCCTATGGGATTTTTTTGCGACGTTTTTGCTAATAATTCGCAAACCTTCGGACTAATGAGAAAGTTTTATACAAGCACACATCACCCCATTGGTCCCGACGCGTGTGCCAACTTTGGGCCCGATCCGCCAAACCGTGCGGGACTAGTTACGCGCCGAAGTTTTGGGTATACGGGAGAATTATAATAATAATAATACGCGGAATAAATATGTGCAATAGTAGTAGGTGGGCCATGCCTTCGGCATGTGGCCCCCCAATAATAATAATACGCGGAATAAATATGTGCAATAGTAGTAGGTGGGCCATGCCTTCGGCATGTGGCCCCCCAATAATACGCGGAATAAATATGTGCAATAGTAGTAGGTGGGCCATGCCTTCGGCATGTGGCCCCCCAATAATAATACGCGGAATAAATATGTGCAATAGTAGTAGGTGGGCCATGCCTTCGGCATGTGGCCCCCCAATAATACGCGGAATAAATATGTGCAATAGTAGTAGGTGGGCCATGCCTTCGGCATGTGGCCCCCCAATAATACGCGGAATAAATATGTGCAATAGTAGTAGGTGGGCCATGCCTTCGGCATGTGGCCCCCCAATAATAATACGCGGAATAAATATGTGAGATAGTAGTAGGTGGGCCATGCCTTCGGCATGTGGCCCCCCAATAATAATAATACGCGGAATAAATATGTGCAATAGTAGTAGGTGGGCCATGCCTTCGGCATGTGGCCCCCCAATAATACGCGGAATAAATATGTGAGATAGTAGTAGGTGGGCCATGCCTTCGGCATGTGGCCCCCCAATAATAATACGCGGAATAAATATGTGCAATAGTAGTAGGTGGGCCATGCCTTCGGCATGTGGCCCCCCAATAATACGCGGAATAAATATGTGCAATAGTAGTAGGTGGGCCATGCCTTCGGCATGTGGCCCCCCAATAAATATGAGCGATAGTAGTAGGTGGGCCATGCCTTCGGCATGTGGCCCCCCAATAATAATAATACGCGGAATAAATATGAGCGATAGTAGTAGGTGGGCCATGCCTTCGGCATGTGGCCCCCCAATAATAATAATACGCGGAATAAATATGAGCGATAGTAGTAGGTGGGCCATGCCTTCGGCATGTGGCCCCCCAATAATAATAATACCCGGAATAAATATGAGCGATAGTAGTAGGTGGGCCATGCCTTCGGCATGTGGCCCTCCAATAATAATAATACGCGGAATAAATATGAGCGATAGTAGTAGGTGGGCCATGCCTTCGGCATGTGGCCCCCCAATAATAATAATACGCGGAATAAATATGAGCGATAGTAGTAGGTGGGCCATGCCTTCGGCATGTGGCCCCCCAATAATAATAATACCCGGAATAAATATGAGCGATAGTAGTAGGTGGGCCATGCCTTCGGCATGTGGCCCTCCAATAATAATAATACGCGGAATAAATATGAGCGATAGTAGTAGGTGGGCCATGCCTTCGGCATGTGGCCCCCCAATAATAATAATACGAGGAATAAATATGAGCGATAGTAGTAGGTGGGCCATGCCTTCGGCATGTGGCCCCCCAATAATAATAATACGCGGAATAAATATGAGCGATAGTAGTAGGTGGGCCATGCCTTCGGCATGTGGCCCCCCAATAATAATAATACGCGGAATAAATATGAGCGATAGTAGTAGGTGGGCCATGCCTTCGGCATGTGGCCCCCCAATAATAATAATACGAGGAATAAATATGAGCGATAGTAGTAGGTGGGCCATGCCTTCGGCATGTGGCCCCCCAATAATAATAATACGCGGAATAAATATGAGCGATAGTAGTAGGTGGGCCATGCCTTCGGCATGTGGCCCCCCAATAATAATAATACCCGGAATAAATATGAGCGATAGTAGTAGGTGGGCCATGCCTTCGGCATGTGGCCCCCCAATAATAATAATAATACGCGGAATAAATATGAGCGATAGTAGTAGGTGGGCCATGCCTTCAGCATGTGGCCCCCCAATAATAATAATACGCGGAATAAATATGAGCGATAGTAGTAGGTGGGCCATGCCTTCGGCATGTGGCCCCCCAATAATAATAATACGCAGAATAAATATGAGCGATAGTAGTAGGTGGGCCATGCCTTCGGCATGTGGCCCCCCAATAATAATAATACGCGGAATAAATATGAGCGATAGTAGTAGGTGGGCCATGCCTTCGGCATGTGGCCCCCCAATAATAATAATACGCGGAATAAATATGAGCGATAGTAGTAGGTGGGCCATGCCTTCGGCATGTGGCCCCCCAATAATAATAATACGCGGAATAAATATGAGCGATAGTAGTAGGTGGGCCATGCCTTCGGCATGTGACCCCCCAATAATAATAATACCCGGAATAAATATGAGCGATAGTAGTAGGTGGGCCATGCCTTTGGCATGTGGCCCCCCAATAATAATAATACGAGGAATAAATATGAGCGATAGTAGTAGGTGGGCCATGCCTTCAGCATGTGGCCCCCCAATAATAATAATACGCGGAATAAATATGAGCGATAGTAGTAGGTGGGCCATGCCTTCGGCATGTGGCCCCCCAATAATAATAATACGCGGAATAAATATGAGCGATAGTAGTAGGTGGGCCATGCCTTCGGCATGTGGCCCCCCAATAATAATAATACGCGGAATAAATATGAGCGATAGTAGTAGGTGGGCCATGCCTTCAGCATGTGGCCCCCCAATAATAATAATACGCGGAATAAATATGAGCGATAGTAGTAGGTGGGCCATGCCTTCGGCATGTGGCCCCCCAATAATAATAATACGCGGAATAAATATGAGCGATAGTAGTAGGTGGGCCATGCCTTCGGCATGTGGCCCCCCAATAATAATAATACGCGGAATAAATATGAGCGATAGTAGTAGGTGGGCCATGCCTTCGGCATGTGGCCCCCCAATAATAATAATACGCGGAATAAATATGAGCGATAGTAGTAGGTGGGCCATGCCTTCAGCATGTGGCCCCCCAATAATAATAATACGCGGAATAAATATGAGCGATAGTAGTAGGTGGGCCATGCCTTCGGCATGTGGCCCCCCAATTATATTTTAGGAGCTTTGAATGAAATGAGGGTTGCAGCCCTAAAACAGGCTGAAAACGCCTCGGGGTCCAACTGCTGGTAGGAAGTAAGCGCCATCTTTGCAGCGGGTGAACAGTGGGGGTGTGGTTGGGTTCTGGTTCTCCAGGGTCCGTTTGGATCTGACCTATGCTTGTCTCCTCACAGAGGTACATGGAGGTCAGCGCCAACCTGAGAGACTCCTATGAGGACAAAGACGGGTGAGTGTTTCTGCAAAGGTTCTGGATGATGTCATTATCACGTCCCAGAACCAGGAACCAGCGGCGGGTTCTGGTCCGATTCTGGTTTATTAACGTTTCTATCATCAGGATGCGGAGAGACGAGCTGGCCGCCATTTCTGGACCAAACGAGTTTGCAGAGTTCTACAACCGACTGAAGCACATCAAGGAGTTCCACCGCAAGCATCCCAACGAGGTAGGAGGACCGGACCGGACCGATCCGGGTCAGCCTGAACCGGGTCAGAGCTGCCTGCCAACAGCAAAGCCTGTCAGTGGGTCTCTGATGGTTCTGCTCTCCTCTCTGCAGATTTCCATCCCTATGTCTGCAGAGTTTGAGGAGCTGATGAAGGCCAGAGACAATCCCAGCGAGGAGGCGCAGAGTAAGACCTGCTGTCCTCTGTCTCTCTGTCGTCTGTCTCTCTGTCCTCAGGGCTGAGTGGTTTCATCCAGAGCCTTAGCGGTGGTCCTAGTTTGTCCTCCTCCGTCCAACAGCTTGTAGGAGTGTCTGTGTTTCCTGAGCTGCTCAGTGAGCTGCTCCACAGTTGGCAGCTGCAGGGCGCCACTGAACCTCCCTTCTTCTGCCATCATGCAGCTGCTGGCTCCTCCCTCCCGTCTGAGGCCCAGAGCCCGGGACCCGGGGCCCAGAGCCCGGGGCCCAGGACCCAGAGCCCGGGACCCAGAGCCTGGGGCCCAGCTCGGGGCCCGGTAGAACCTTAGCCGTCTGCAGGTTGTGCCCGCTCCATGATCCGCAGACGGAAGCGGCCTGAGAGGAAGGTTCTTCTTCGTTTGCATCGGGTCCGTTTCCTCTGAGGCTGAGTTCTGATTGGAACCGGAACCAGACTGTGGTTTAGATGAAGAGTAGAACCAGAACTTAGAAAGGTTCTGGTTCCATTCAGCATCCTGCAGATGGGCGGGTTTGGGCCGGGCTGAGGTCAGACCTGGGAGTTCTGGCTGTGGGAGCGGGTTCTGTAGAACCGGACTGAGCCGGTTCCTTTTCCTTCCTCAGACATGGTGGACTTCACTGATGAGGAGGGATACGGCCGCTACCTGGACCTCCACGACTGCTACCTGAAGTACATCAACCTGAAGGGGATGGAGGTAGGATGCTGCGCTGCTGGTTCTGTTAGCAGCGGGTCGGGTCACTGACTGCGTCCTGTGTCCCCAGAAACTGGACTACATCAGCTACCTGTCCTCCTTCGACCAGCTCTTCGACATCCCCAAGGACCGCAAGAACGCAGAGTACAAGAAGTAGGTGCCGGTTCTGGTTCTGGTTCTGGTGCTGGTCCTGGTCCTGGTCCTGGTTCTGGTCCGCTGCTAACTTGTGGATTGCAGGTACCTGGAGATGCTGCTGGAGTACCTGCAGGACTACACGGACCGGGTCAAACCTCTGCTGGACCAGAACGAGCTCTATGGGAAAGTTCTGCTGGACTTTGAGAAGAAGTGGGAGAACGGCACGTTCCCAGGCTGGCCGGTAAGACCCGGCCCGGTCCAAATGGGGGTGGGTGGTTCTGATCCGGTGTCTCCATGACTTCTGTTCCTGTTGCAGAAAGAGACCAGTAGCGCTCTGACCCATGCTGGAGCTCACCTGGACCTGTCTGCGTTCTCCTCCTGGGAGGTGATCCAAAGTTGTGCCGCTCCGCCTTTATCGGGCCCAAATGGGTCGGCCTCTAATTCTGGGTTCTGCTGTCCCACAGGAGCTGGCCTCTCTGGGTCTGGACCGGCTGAAGTCTGCTCTGATGGCTCTGGGTCTGAAGTGTGGAGGGTAAGGCTGCCGGTTCTGGATGGGCCCATAGAACCGACCCGTACCGGCCACTGATCCGGTTTGACAAGCAGAACCCTGAGGTTCTGAAGGTTCCAGTTCCCTCAGAGGAACCTTCTGGTTGTGGTTGAGATGGTCACTGCTGTTCTGTCTGTGTTTGGATCAGGACTCTGGAGGAGAGAGCTCAGAGGCTGTTCAGCACCAAGGGCCGGTCCCTGGAGGCCCTGGACCAGGCTCTGTTCGCCAAGAACCCCAAAGCCAAAGGGCCCAAAAAGTATGTCAGGTTCTGATGGTTCTGATCTGTGGGCCGGGCCGCCGTAACGCTTCCTGTCTTCCTCCTCAGAGACACGGAGCGGAACAGGGAGACGGCCTTCCTGGAGGCTCAGGTCTACGAGTACGTGGAGGTTCTGGGGGTGAGTCTGCCTTCTGGTCCCGGTCCTGGTCCTTCTGGTACCAGTGCCTCATGGTTCTGTGGTTCTGGTGGTTCCAGGAACAAAGGCAACTAACCCATGAGAACGTGCAGAGGAAGCAGGCCAGGACGGGGGAGGAGCGTGAGGAGGAGGAGGAGGAGCAGCTGAGTGAGAGCGAGAGCGAAGATGAAGACAACGAGATCATCTACAACCCAAAGAACCTGCCGCTGGGCTGGGATGGCAAGGTGGGTCTGGAGGAGGGGCGGGTCTTGAGGAGGGGGCGGGTCTTGAGGAGGGGCGGGTCCAGGGGAGGGGGCGGGACCACTGGGCTCTGCTCCAGAACCCCACAGCATTCTGGGAGATGTAGGCAGAGGGAAGGGCAGGTTGGTGGAAGGAAGCAGTGGTTAGCGATGGATCTGAGCGCCGTCTGTCCCTCAATAGCATCTCAGCTAATCTGTTTCAGTGCAGATCTGGTCACCATATTTCTATACTAGCTCATCAGAAGCTGTGCAGCAAACGTTCTGCTTTCAGAAACGTTTCGGATCAAATCTTTGAGTGCTCCTTGTTTCAGCTCAGTAGAGATAGAACCTTCCAGAGGTCCGTTCTGTTCTGTTGGTTCTGGTTCTGACCCGGTTCTCTCTGCAGCCCATCCCCTACTGGCTCTACAAGCTCCACGGCCTCAACATCAACTACAACTGTGAGATCTGTGGGAACTACACCTACCGAGGACCCAAGGCCTTCCAGAGACACTTCGCGGTATGTCCACAGGAACCTCCCCCTCTCTCCCTCTGGGGGACGGCCTCCTCTTTTCTCCCTCTGGGGGACGGCCTCCTCTTTTCTCCCTCTGGGGGACGGCCTCCTCCCTCTCTCCCTCTGGAGGACGGCCTCCTCTTTTCTCCCTCTGGGGGACGGCCTCCTCCCTCTCTCCCTCTGGGGGACGGCCTCCTCCCTCTCTCCCTCTGGGGGACGGCCTCCTCTTTTCTCCATCTGGGGGACGGCCTCCTCCCTCTCTCCCTCTGGGGGACGGCCTCCTCTTTTCTCCCTCTGGGGGACGGCCTCCTCTTTTCTCCCTCTGGGGGACGGCCTCCTCTTTTCTCCCTCTGGGGGACGGCCTCCTCCCTCTCTCCCTCTGGGGGACGGCCTCCTCCCTCTCTCCCTCTGGGGGACGGCCTCCTCCCTCTCTCCCTCTGGGGGACGGCCTCCTCTTTTCTCCCTCTGGGGGACGGCCTCCTCTTTTCTCCCTCTGGGGGACGGCCTTCTCCCTCTTGGGGACGGGGCCTCCTCCCTCTTTCCCTCTGGGGGACGGGGCCTCCTCCCTCTCTCCCTCTGGGGGACGGGGCCTCCTCCCTCTCTCCCTCTGGGGGACGGGGCCTCCTCCCTCTCTCCCTCTGGGGGACGGGGCCTCCTCCCTCTGGGGGACGGGGCCTCCTCCCTCTGGGGGACGGGGCCTCCTCCCTCTCTCCCTCTGGGAGACGGGGCCTCCTCCCTCTCTCCCTCTTGGGGACGGGGCCTCCTCCCTCTCTCCCTCTTGGGGACAGTGTCTCCCTGATTGGACGCCGTCAGACCTAGAGGACTGACGTCTCGTGGTTTCCTTCCAGGAGTGGCGCCACGCACACGGGATGCGCTGTCTGGGAATCCCCAACACGGCTCACTTTGCTAACGTCACGCAGATAGAGGACGCCGTCTCCTGTAAGTCCCTCTCCCAGCAGCAGCGTCCGTCTCTGTGGACCAGTGTCCTGAGCCTCTGTTTGTCCTCCTCAGTGTGGGCCAAGCTGAAGTCCCAGAAGGCGTTGGAGCGGTGGCAGCCAGACACCGAGGTGAGCTAACGTTGAGACCAGGACCTGTTGGACTCCACTGTCTGTCCCCATGTCTCATTGCTGCTGTCCCCTCAGGAGGAGTATGAGGACTCCATTGGAAATGTGGTCAACAAGAAGACGTATGAGGACCTGAAGAGACAGGGGCTGCTGTAGGACCGGGTTCTTCTCTATGTGTTTTGGTTCTATTCCTGATGTTTGGCTGGACGAAGAACTCCTCCTCTTCCTCCTCCTCTTCCTCCTCTTTTATAGTTTGTAAAATGATTGAAATAAATTGAGGACTTTAGTCTCTGTCTTTCTGTGGGCTGCTCTGTTCCTGGAAGTGGATCCAGGGGTTCTGATCCAGACTTCCTATCAAACCATCACTTTACTCCTGTGCTTCTGAAGCAGCCTGAGATGAGGTCCACAGCCAGGGGGCGCTGTTCCACCATCCCTCCTGGAAATGAAGGAGAGCAGAAGCATCCAGACGGACCTTTGAAAGGAAAATGAAGCCTGGATCGTCGGGAACATTTTCTTCATTCCTTTAGAAAAAAATAGAAAACTTTGTTCCTTAAGGACGGTACGTGTAACTGAGCATTCAGCCTGGAACAGCAGACCGAGAACAGCCCCTCCCTCTTTACCCAGCATGCATCAGAGCAGACTTGTCTGTTCTCCAGACTGACAGCTGTCCCAGCATGCACTGCGGCAGCAGCTTCCAGGTTAGTGCTCACAGAGCTCAGAGCGTTAAGTTAAAGTTCTCCCTCAGCAGCGTGTCGCAGATATTTTCTATTTCTGCCCCATATTAAAGCGTGGTCTGCGCTGTTATTCCACGCCATAACACCAGAGGGCCAGTCAGGAACTAGCTGGGGGTCTAGATACGACTGAGGCGGTGAGGAAGTGGGGGCGAGTTTTTGCAACAACGGAGGGACATGAGGGCCAAAAAGAGCGGTGATCCAGGTGGAAAAAGGGTCCCAGCGTTCTCACGCTCCTCGCTCTGCTAGCTGCTCCATCTTCACCAGTCGTTTTCCAATATGGCGGTCAGACGACCAAACAAGCCGGTAAGGAACCAAACAGGAAATAGCCATAGTGTAGAGCGGATGGAGAATTGACCAATCAGAGGTCTTTAACCACCCTGGTTAAAGACCTCGGGCCGGGAATTGGACCCAGAACCCTTTTTTCCTGCAAGGCAGCAGTGCTATAAATTGCTCCACTGAGTAGCCCATGAAAAAGTCCTAATTTATTATAATCTAGAGACTATTAATAACAGGAGGTGAAATGCAGCTCCAGACGAGCTTTGAATGTGGTGATGTCATCAGTACGCTGCTGTTCCAGCTGACCCAGATTTATTCTGCTTGCTCCAGTTCTCCTCGAGTCCAGACTTTCCTGGGTTCTTCTAAAGAACGGACTTGGCGAGGACACGAGTCCGTACTGAGAACCGGCCTCAGTTTTCTAATAAAAAAAAATGGCCACCTTCACCTCCAGCAGGGTTTTGCTTTTATTTAAAGACAAAGACCCTCTGGCTGGAGGAGCGGTACTTCAGAACCAGTCCAGAAGAACTTCCCCTTCATATAGTTCTGAGGTCAGTCTCAGGGCTCTACGTACCACGGTACTACACCCCCAACCGGATCAGGCTCTGCTCTGGGTTTACAGCTGTAATTCTGTTTCTCTAGATCTGGATAATTAAGGAAATCTATGAGTGCTCCTAGAATGTTCTCCTTGTGTCCTCCTATGCTTTTAGTGTCCATTCTTCCTCTCCATCTGTCCTTTCCCTTGTGTCCTCTCTCCCTCTCCTAGGGGCTCCTCCTCCTGAGGAGGCGGCCAGGCCCTGCTAAAAAGTTTCTGTAACCTCCTGCAATAAGCTGTTTTCCTTAGATAGAAAACTTTGAATTAATCTGACTGGATGATCTGGTTTATCTGGATCTATAAAGTGACTTGAGATGACATGTGGATTGGAGCTATAGAAATAAACTGAATAGAATTGTTATAGTAAGGTTCTGATAAAGTGGTGAGGGTTGTGAGGGGGTACTGTTATGTCCTCACATTCTTTAAGAGCTGCTCATTGGTCTATTTTAATAGCCTGACCAATCAGCAGCTTAGCAGCAGTTACTCTGCATGTTGGTTTCTGCTTCCTGACCTGATTAAGTGCACCGGACCTCCCTGGAAAATTCTTCATATGTTGGAATGTTGTAATAAAGGTCGGCTCTGATCAGGAATATACTGATTGGTGGAGCCTAAAGGTGAGTCTGTACAGTGTTTGAATCTAGCCCACAACCCTCCACCGCTGCAGGCGGGTCCATTTAGACCGCTTCTGTGAGGGGAAGGACCCAACGTTCCCACAAACCACTATGAGAGGCGTGAGGAAGGAAACGTTTCACCAACATCAGTCTGTCAAGTAGTGAGGAACCTGATGGAGATTTTCTTCTGACCTTTAGAGAAGATACACCTGCTTTCAGCCAATTGGACTGTGGTACGGAACAAGTTCAATGGAAAAAACATCTAGAAATAAGTAAAAATCTCTTAAATTTACCCTTAATTTGAGTAGGTAAATGAGATGAGTATTTTTACTCTTAAAGTATGATCATTAGATAATATGCATTTGAAATAAGACAATGCAATTTAGTTTTCTGATTTTAAATGTAAATTGTTCCATTGGCACCTCCTCAATCCAAGAACAAATGCACTTATTTCAAGGAAAGATGACTTGAACATGACCAAAGCCTACAGGCGTTATCTTCATAGTGGGAGGAGCCAGCTGAGGAACAGGAACCTGCTTCCCTTCAGGTGGGACGTAGAACCGTCCACCAGTAAACAGACCAAAGGACAGGAAGTAACAGTCTTTATTTCAGAGGAAGGAAAACAACAGATAAAGAGGAAATATTGAGGAGCAGCTGTTGGTCTATAGCCAGGGTCACCAGCAGAGTCCCACTGGTTCCCAGATTCACATCAGCCACTTGTCCTTCTCTTTGCTGAAGGTCTGGGCCCACTGGCGCGTCAGCTGCAGATAATGGTCTGCTTGGTTTGGCAGGTAGTCCAGATATAAACGTTCCACTGTTTTCTTGGGCGCGGCCCTTTCTATCTGAGTGCCTTCGTGCCATTGGTTGAAGGAGGTAATGGTTACGATTTCGGGTCTGACAGACAGCGCCGCCTGCAGGGACGTCTCATAGTAACGGCCGTTGACCCGGTTCCTGGTGTTGTGGTTGTTCCACGGTCGGACTGCGGTGTCCACGTACCCCGGACCCACGCTGGGTATGAATAGCAGATTGTTTGTGTCACAGAACGCCTTGATGGCTTTCCAGTTCTGGTGGGATGAGCCGAAGGAGAACCCGTTGGAGGCGAAGTAGGTGTACATCCCATCGAAGCCGCTGGCAAGGATGTCGTGCTTGTGGCGCTCCTCCACCACCAGTGCAACAAACACCCCATCGTACGGCGTTCCTCTGACGCTCTGGGAACCCGTGGTGGTCAGAAGCTCTGTCCAGGAGTCCGGAGGAGTAAGATAGGAGTCATAGACATAAAACAGGGGCAGGATCTGCCCTGTGCTGGTCCTGAATCTGTAGAAGGCTTCATGCTTCCCGTATCTGAGGAGGAAGATGGAGACAGATGGACCTGATCAACGTCTGACGTTCAGAAGAAAAACTGCATTCAGTTAAGACACACAAGAACTTTCCCCCAAATCCTTTAGTGAAGTTAAGGAGTTCTAGATCTACTTTTTTTGTTCTGATAATATCAGACCCCAGCCCCCCCCCCCCCCCCCCCCCCCCTCTGATGATCAGCTTGGTGATAGAAAACATCTACCAGAATCCCAACTGGACTACAACCAGCTTACCTGTCAATAATGTACTTGATGTTGTCATGCATGCTCTGGTCCGTCCGTCCCTTGTATGGCTGAATGTGGAAGGCCACCTGAATGAAGACACATGAAGAAGACATTGTAGCAACAAGACATCCGTCTAGATGGGCAACAGCCATCCATCAATCATTCATCCATCCATCCATCAATCATTCATCCATCCATCATCCATCCATTCATCAATCATTCATCCATCCATCCATCAATCATTCATCCATCCATCATCCATCCATTCATCAATCAATCATTCATCCATCCATCATCCATCCATTCATCAATCATTCATCCACCCATCATCCATCCATTCATCAATCATTCATCCATCCATCATCCATCCATTCATCAATCATTCATCCATCCATCAATCATTCATCCATTCATCAATCATTCATCCATCCATCATCCATCCATTCATCAATCATTCATCCATCCATCAATCATTCATCCATTCATCAATCATTCATCCATCCATCCATCCATCAATCATTCATCCATCCATCATCCATCCATTCATCAATCAATCATTCATCCATCCATCATCCATCCATTCATCAATCATTCATCCATCCATCCATCAATCATCCATCCATCCATCCATCAATCATTCATCCATCATCCATCCATTCATCAATCAATCATTCATCCATCATCCATCCATTCATCAATCATTCATCCATCCATCAATCATTCATCCATTCATCAATCATCCATCCATCCATCAATCATTCATCCATCAATCATTCATCCATCCATCATCCATCCATTCATCAATCATTCATCCATCCATCATCCATCCATCCATCAATCATTCATCCATCCATCCATCAATCATTCATCCATCCATCAATCATTCATCCATCCATCCATCCATCAATCATTCATCCATCCATCATCCATCCATTCATCAATCAATCATTCATCCATCATCCATCCATTCATCAATCATCCATCCATCCATCAATCATTCATCCATCCATCAATCATTCATCCATCCATCATCCATCCATTCATCATTCATCCATCCATCAATCATTCATCCATCCATCAATCATTCATCCATCATCCATCCATTCATCAGCCATCCATCCATTCATCAACCTTCCATCCATTAATCAACCATCCATCCATTAATTATCCATTCATCATCCATCCATCATCCATCCACTCATCATCCATGCATTCATCATCCATCCATAATGCATCCATCCATTCATCATCCATCCATCCATCATCATCCATCAATCATTCATCCATTATCCATCCATTCATCAGCCATCCATCCATCCATTAATCATCCATCCATTCATCATCCATCCATCCATCCATCATCCATCCATCATCATCCATCAATCATTCATCCATCATCCATCCATCCATCCATCCATCCATTAATCATCCATCCATTAATCATCCATCCATTCATCATCCATCCATCCATCATCCATCCATCATCATCCATCAATCATTCATCCATCATCCATCCATCCATCCATCCATTAATCATCCATCCATCCATCATCCATCCATCCATCATCCATCCATCAATCATCCATCCATTCATCATCCATCTTTCCATCATCCATCCATCAATCATCCATCCATTCATCATCCATCCATCCATTCATCATCCATCCATTCATCATCCATCCATCATCCATCCATCCATCCACTCATCATCGATGCATTCATCATCCATCCATCATCCATCCACTCATCATCGATGCATTCATCATTCATCCATCATCACTCCATTAATCATCCATCCATTCATCATGCTTCCATCATCCATCCATCATCCATCCATCAATCATCCATTCATCATCCATCATCCATCCATCCATCATCCATCCATCATCCATCCATCAATCATCCATTCATCATCCATCATCCATCCATCAATCATCCATCAATCATCCATCCATTCATCATCCATCTTTCCATCATCCATCCATCGATCCATCCATCCATCATCCATCCATCATCCATCATCCATCCATCAATCATCCATTCATCATCCATCATCCATCCATCAATCATCCATCCATCATCCATCCATCATCCATCCATCAATCATCCATTCATCATCCATCATCCGTCCATCAATCATCCATCCATTCATCATCCATCTTTCCATCATCCATCCATCGATCCATCCATCAATCATCCATCCATTCATCATCCATCCATCCATTCATCATCCATCCATTAATCATCCATCCATCATCCATCCATCCATTCATCATCCATCCATTCATCATCTATCCATCCATCATCCATCCATTAATGATCCATCCATTCATCATCCATCCATTCATCATCCATCCATCCATCCATTAATCATCCATTCATCATCCATCCATTCATCATCCATCCATTAATCATCCATCAATTGATCATCCATCCATTCATCATCCATCCATCCATCCATCCATTCTTAATCCATCCATCCATTCATCATCCATCCATCCATCCATCCATCCATCCATTAATCATCCATCCATACATCATCCATCCATCCATCATCCATCTATCCATCATCCATCCATTCATCATTCATCATCCATCCATTCATCATCCATTCATCCTTCATCCATCCATCATCCATCCATTAATCATCCATCCATCCATCCATCCATCATCCATCCATTCTTAATCCATCCATCCATTCATCATCCATCCATACATCATCCATCCATCCATTAATCATCCATCCATACATCATCCATCCATCCATCACCCATCTATCCATCATCCATCCATCCATCATCCATCCATCCATCCATCCATCATCAATCCATTCATCATCCATCCATCCATTCATCATCCATCCATTAATCATCCATCCATCATCCATCCATTCATCATCCATTATCCTTCCATCCATCCATCCATCCATCATCCATCCATCCATCATCCATCCATTCATCACCCATCCATCCATCCATCCACTCATCATCCATGCATTCATCATCCATCCATCCATCATCCATCCATCAATCATCCATCCATCCATCATCCATCCATCCATCCATCCATCAATCATCCATCCATTCATCATCCATCTTTCTATCACCCATCCATCCATCCATCATCCATCCATTCATCATCCATCCATCCATTCATCATCCATACATTCATCATCCATCCATCCATCCATCATCCATCCATTTATCATCCATCCATCCATTCATCATCCATACATTCATCATCCATGCATCCATCATCCATTCATAATCCATCCATCCATCATCCATCCATCCATTCATAATCCAGCATCCATCATCCATCCATTCATCATCCATCCATTAATCATCCATCATCCATCCATCCATCATCCATCCATCATCCATCCATTTATCATTCATCCATCCATCCATCATCCATCCATCATCCATCCATCCATCATCCATCCATCATCCATGCATCCATTAATCATCCATCCACACATCATCCATCCATCATCCATCCATCCATCCATCATCCATCCATCATCCATCATCCATCCATCCATCATCCATCCATCCGTCCATCATCATCCATGCATCCATCATCCATCCATCATCCATCCATTAATCATCCATCCATTCATCATCCATCCATCCATCTATTCATCATACATCCATCCATCATCCTTCCATCCATCATCCATCCATTATTCATCCATCCATTAATCATCCATCCATACATCATCCATCCATCCATCATCCATCCATTGATCTTTCATCCATCCATCCATCATCCATCCATTCATCATCCATCCATCCATCCATCATCCATCCATTAATCATCCATCCATCCATCATCCATCCATTAATCAACCATCCATCCATCATCCATCCATCCATTATCCATCCATTATTCATCCATCCATTAATCATCCATCCATCATCATCCATCCATTCATCATCCATCCATTCATCCATCCATTCTTAATCCATCCATCCATTCATCATCCATCCATTCATCATCCATCCATCCATCATCCAACCATTAATCATCCATTAATCATCCATCCATCATCCATCCATTCATTATCCATTATCCTTCCATCCATCATCCATCCATTCATCATCCATCCATCCATCCATCCATCCATCATCCATCCATTAATCATCCATCCATCCATCATCCATCCATTAATCAACCATCCATCCATCATCCATCCATCCATTATCCATCCATTATTCATCCATCCATTAATCATCCATCCATCATCATCCATCCATTCATCATCCATCCATTCATCATCCATCCATCCATCATCCAACCATTAATCATCCATTAATCATCCATCCATCATCCATCCATCATCCATCCATTCATTATCCATTATCCTTCCATCCATCCATCGATCCATCATCATCCAGTCAGAAAGTTATAAACATAGCAGTTGTCTCACCAGTTACCTTGATGCTGTGCCTTTGGGCCGCGTCCAGGACAGCAGGAACCAGGTCCTCAGTGGGCTCCCCATGATCATCTGCCACCCCAGGTGGATACCATGACAAAACCAGCACTCCTGCACACCCACAGTAAGAGACCAGAGAAGAAGGTCTGTCAGGCTGCTGGGGGTCTGTAGGTCAAGCAACATCAGAGAGGTCAAACACCCCTTAGTCACCTGGAAGGATTTTATAGTATCCATAGTAACATCAGAATACTCCAAAATCAGATTAGGCCCCCCAGGCCATGCCATGCCTTTCTCCTGGTGGTAGATCCATTACAAGGGACCCCTGGAGCTGGATAATCAGATCTTCCCTCTGTGGACCCCTGGAGTTGGCTTTAGATCATGTAGGAGGCACTGGTGGTGCTTGTTAGACTGGGAGGAACCTCCTCCATCTGAATCTGAGCAATGTCAGGACATTTCCACCTCAGATGCTGTTCAGGAACAAGGTTCTAACCCTAGACTACTTCTCTGGTCTATGTCAGCCTCTGTGGTCTCAAAGTTCATTTTGGACACTCTGGGGTAGAGAAGGACTCAGCCGTCCACTGATCCCTCTCTGCTCCAGGTGTGGGCATGGCTTCCACCTCTGGCCTGGAGGTCATAGATGGTGCTGCTGAGGTACCCAGAGGATCCACTGATGGACAACTGGTGGAGGAAGGATGGAAGAACCTACAGCTGTGCTGGTGCTGGAGACTGCTGGGATGGAGCTGATGTTCATCCAGCCATCCATCATCCATCCATCCATCCATCATCCATCCATCCATCATCCATCCATCATCCATCCATCCATCATCCATCCATCATCCATCCATCCATCATCCATCCATCATCCATCCATCCATCATCCATCATCCATCCATCCACCATCCATCCATCATCCATCCATCCATCATCCATCCATCATCCATCCATCCATCATCCATCCATCATCCATCCATCCATCATCCATCCATCCATCATCCATCATCCATCATCTATCCATCCATCCATCCATCATCCATCATCCATCATCCATCATCTATCCATCCATCATCCATCCATCCATCATCCATCCATCATCCATCCATCCATCATCCATCCATCATCCATCCATCATCCATCCATCCATCATCCATCCATCCATCCATCATCCATCCATCATCCATCCATCATCCATCCATCCATCATCCATCCATCCATCATCCATCCATCATCCATCCATCCATCATCCATCCATCATCCATCCATCCATCATCCATCCATCCATCATCCATCATCCATCCATCATCCATCCATCCATCATCCATCCATCCATCATCCATCCATCATCCATCCATCATCCATCCATCCATCATCCATCCATCATCCATCCATCATCCATCCATCCATCCATCATCCATCCATCATCCATCCATCATCCATCCATCCATCATCCATCCATCATCCATCCATCCATCATCCATCCATCATCCATCCATCATCCATCCATCATCCATCCATCATCCATCCATCATCCATCCATCCATCATCCATCCATCCATCCATCATCCATCCATCCATCATCCATCATCCATCCATCATCCATCCATCATCCATCCATCCATCATCCATCCATCATCCATCCATCCATCATCCATCCATCATCCATCCATCCATCATCCATCCATCCATCATCCATCCATCATCCATCCATCCATCATCCATCCATCATCCATCCATCCATCATCCATCCATCCATCCATCATCCATCATCCATCCATCATCCATCCATCCATCATCCATCCATCATCCATCCATCCATCATCCATCCATCCATCCATCATCCATCATCCATCATCCATCCATCCATCATCCATCCATCATCCATCCATCCATCATCCATCCATCCATCATCCATCATCCATCCATCCATCATCCATCCATCCATCATCCATCCATCATCCATCCATCATCCATCCATCCATCCATCCATCCATCATCCATCCATCCATCATCCATTCATCCATCATCCATCCATCCATCCATCCATCCATCATCCATCCATCCATGGTGGATGGAAGGATGGATGGTTTGTAGGATATCATCTCTAATAACTGGTATTGAAACTGACGATATTGTTTTGGTTCTAGAGAACAGTCCTCTAATATTTGAGGAAACAGGAAAGATGACTGCATTTAATTCCAGTGGATAATGCTAACGCTCTGCTAATTCTAACATCATCCTGGAAGGGACACCAAAGGTGCCTCCATCTTGAGTCCTTTGTGGTTCCTAATGTCTTGTTTCTCCGTCTGCTTTGCATCATGAGCCGACTGAGAACCTAACAGCTGTAGCTCTTTGTTAGCTTTAGAGCTAATTTCGCCTTATCTTATCTTAACATATCTTTTTTTCCCAGCTATTACTCTCATTCCACTGTCAGAAACAGAGCAACTAAATCCACTCTCTGCATTTAACCCCTCCCCTTGGGGAGCAGTGGGCTGCCATTGTGCGCCGCCCAGAGAGCAGTGTGGGGTTAAGGGTCTTGCTCAGGGACCCAGAGTGGAGGCTGTGGGAGTGGGACTCGAACTCAGAACCTCTGTGCTGTAACCACTAGGCAGCCCCTCCCCACAGAGAAGAACGCATGATGCTAAACATGGCTGCTAAGCTATGATGTTATTATATTGTAAGTTTATCAATTAGACTGTTCTTCTCTGCCATCAGTCACTCATTAGTTTATTAATGTTCTTAGTTCTAATTGAGGAGTTTATTGACTGGAGAGTTTTGAATTATTATATAACCAACTTTTAGAAAAGCTGTTTTTGTTTATTCTGAATATTTAGCAGACTGGCTTTGAACGCATCATTTTGCTCTTTGGAGCATTTTTAACATGGTTCTTTAAATCATCACGTTTTATCAGTATATTTAGGTATTTTTAAAGTGGTATAAAATGACTAAAGAGAAGCACAGAGATCCAATAGACCATTCTGGTCGCTATAGTTCTATACTCCAGTCCCAGCAGAGGTGGGGGACAGCCTGGGCGGGTTCCCAGTCACTCAGTGTTTACCTGAAGCAGCTTCCTCGATCTGGGCCATGTGAGCCTCCAGAACCTTTGGGTCCCTGGAGCTGTAGGGGCCCAGCTCCGGGTAGAAGCTCGAGGCGATGTCCTCGGGAGGAGCGTGTCTCCCCTGCGCGTGGCTGGCGGCGATCTTGGGGTCCCAGTGCGGCACCAGCGGGTGATCCCAGTGGATGTACTTGTTGTCCATGGCGGGGGAGCCGTACCACAGGTAGTAGAAGATGTGGACGTCATAGAAGATGCTCGAATCTCGGTCGGATTTGGTGAAAACCACCTTGGTGTCGCTGCCGCCGGAGCGGAACAGGTCCTGCGAAGCCAGAGCGACCTTCCCGTCCAGCCGCTTCCTGTCGGGCCTGTCCCCGAACCGCTCCATGCCTGGAGCCAGATCCGAGAAGCCGTCGCTGGGTTTCAGCGTCCTGAGTCCCATCATGGTTCCGAAGATGAAGATGGTGAAGAGGAGGAGCGCGACGGCCGCCTTCCTGCGCTTCCGCGTCATGGTCGCTGTCCGTGGTCCTGAAGAGGCTCACTGGACCTGCTCTCTGCTGCCCTCCATCACCATCACCCAGATCTCAGCGGCTGAACTCAGCCTCCCCCCTGCTCCCCATCGAGCTGCTGCGGGAGGATGGAGGCAGACCGGAAGAGGAGGAGGAGGAGCTCCATCAGAAACTCTGACCCCTTAGCAGCCAGCGAACGCACCCTGCCTTCTCCGATTACCATGAATGCAGCATTAAAGGATGCTTAGAGTTTGCTCTGCAGATCAATCCAACATCAGCCCCAAACCAAAGAAGCCAGAAAAACAGACACTAACAGCATCTCTAACAAAGTCCTACCATTAAGCCAACATTTCATTTCCCTTTTAGATGAGTAAAGAATTTCAATATGAAATTCATACTGTTGCATTCGTGGTCAAAGAACATGGAAAAATAAATTATTTGAATTATCTGGTATTAGCTGATGAATCTTTTTGTTTCAGTTTATAGATGTAAACAGAACTGGGAAGGTTTCAAAAAGAAAAATATGATAGAAAGACTTTCAGGTTTGTTTTCATTTTGTTTGCCACTTGTTGTTTTTGTCACTTGAAGAATAAAACCTAATATTCAATTCTATTCAGTTTATTTCTATAGCTCCAATTCACATCATGTCATCTCAGGTCACTTTATAGATCCAGACCAACCAGATCATCCAGTCAGATTGATTCAAAGTTTTCTATCTAAGGAAAACCAGCTGATTGCATCGACTCATTGACTCTTCAGCAATCCCTCACACTAAGCAGAGAGAGCAGAACGTTAGAGATTGAACTAACAGATTCTGCAGAGTGGGAGAATAGAGATAGAATGAAGCAGAATGATGAAAAAGGGGTCCCTATGTCCTCCAGCAGTCTAAGCCTATAGCAGCAGAACTATAGAGATAGATCAGGATAACCTGAGCCACTCTATCTTTATTTTAATTCTATTCTGGATTTAACAGGAAACCAATGAAGAGAAGCTAGGATAGGAGTGATATCATCTCTCTTTTAATTTTCATCAGATCTCTGGCTGCAGATTAAACACTCTGGAACAGTAGGGAGCGATATGCGCCTGAAAAGCCCGTAATGATTCACCACTAACATCAGAGAGAAGAAGATTGGACCTAATCAGTTCCCGTAGTTTCTCCAGAGGGAAAATGTCAGAGCACTGACCTTTCATCATCATTCGATCAGGAACTTCACCATCTGTTATGTTGTTTGGCTGAAAATAAACTAATGGTTCAGTTTTATTTAAATATTCTTAGTGGGATTAAGAGTCATAGAATATTCTGATAGGATGGATGCATGTTGCAAAGCACAGCCACTCAGACATTAATATATATTTGAGAGCATGAGAGCATGGCATTTATTGCTATATACACAAACACATTTATACAGGTATATAAATACACACGTAATAATGCAGAATCTATAGCTATATACTATATACAGTAGATTGTGTCTTTATGTAATGCAGGAGGTCTGGACATGCTACACTGGTGTAGCTTCGAGCTCCTGAACGGGGAAGGGGAGACAGACAGTGTCAGTGTGACGGGGGTCTCTGGGCCTTCTTGATAAGGCTGGTAGCGGGACCATAGTAAGAAACGTGGCATTAGAGACACCAGGGACCATAGTCAAATGTTTGCCGGGGGCCAGAACGGGCGACATCAAATCCTACCTGAAACTACTGGCTAAGGATAAGGTTAAATACAGTAAGATTGTTATTCACGCTGGTGGTAATGACACCCGGTTACGCCGATCGGAGGTCACTAAAATTAGTGTTGCTTCGGTGTGTAAGTTTGCCAAAAAAATGTCGGACTCCGTAATTTTCTCTGGTCCCCTCCCTGATCTGACCAGTGAGGACATGTTTAGCCGCATGTCGTCATTCAACCGCTGGTTGTCTAGGTGGTGTCCTGAAAACAACGTGGGCTACATTAATAATTGGCAATCCTTTTGGGGAAAGCCTGGTCTGATTCGGAGAGACGGCATCCATCCCACTTTGGATGGTGCAGCTCTTCTTTCTAGGAATCTGGCCACATTTATTAGTCCTCCAAAACCCTGACCCCCCAGGGTGCAAAATACGGCGTATTTCACACTCTGGTGATTTACCCATGAGACCCCCTGAAAGCCTCAAAAGCAAAATTTAAAGGGGGTCTAAAATTGTGTCAAAAAAATTAAAAATAAAATATTTTTTTGTCTAATGGTCACTAAAATGTTTTTAAGCTCAACATGTCGAGTATTAAAATTTAAAACCTTTATTCACAAACATGCTGTTTTTTGCGAAGTGGAGCCAGCCAATCCTGTTCGCCTATGCGAATGAGCCATGTGCTTTTCTGCAGTTAATAACACGGGCAACAGATTGCCTGAAGACAGCAGGTCTTCACTCCTGTTTGTGGACCTCAACGGACCTCCGCTGGACAAATTCTACCCAGTTCCATTCGTCAGAAGCTGGATTAAAGCAGGACATGTGCGTGCATGTGTGTGTCTGGGGAAAACAGACACAGACAGACAGACAGACAGACAGGAGGTCTTTGTGCATGTGTTTCATAGACTGACTGTCTCCTGTCTCCTGCACTACTATTATTACTATATTTATTTACTGTTCTTTTGCTCTGTTACTGTTGCAAATATATTTTACATAATTCGTAATAATAATAATAATGGTTTTTCTGCTGCCATTACCATCTGCCTTTTTGAACTAGTATAAATATTGTATATTTTATATTACATTTTATATTTTATTGTGAAATTAAATGTTTAAATGTTAGTATTTGGAACTGATCTTATCTGTTGTGCCTGTGCACTTTATCGCTTTCACTGCTGGTGAATGAGAAACGTCCTCCAGTCCTTGTATGTCTGGTGAATCTGAAGAATTGACATTGAAGCTGACTTTGAAATGTTATAGGCCTACTGCATATTGAGAAAATTTAGATCGGTATTGCGCAACAACCAGGAGATGGGGACCCCCCCAAATATTGACAGGCATTTTGCACACTGCTGACCCCCCAGGGTGCAGACCAGGAAGCAGAGTCGTAGTTTAACAGACCTCTCTGCAGCTTCTCTACTGTTATCCACTCTTTACTCCATTTCTTATTTCTTGTTTTTTTTCCTTTCAGACTTTCCTCAAACCAACTACTTGTTGCTTTGTAAATTATTCCCCCACAGGCTCCATAGCCGAACCTATCTGTCATCCGTTTTAACGTCTATGGCCGTAGTCAGGCGCCTAGCCATATGTGCTTTTCACGTGGCGAGCTAGCCAGGAGCCTGTCGGTGTGAATATATTTTTCTTGGTTACTCATTTAAATTTTTGAACATTTATTGAGTAAAATAATTAAAATAAATAAAACAATAAAAGATGGATTTTGTTGCACAATCCGGTGTAAATGTATCACAGTCAGTGATGATTTCTGGTGTTACTAATACCAAGACTGATGAGGAAACCCTCGATTGCTTAAGTAATTATGGGAAACTTAATCGTACTACTGATTCTTCAAGCACTTTTTAAAAAAACCTAAAACCACTCCACCTTCTTCCACTCCTCCTCCATACAGACCCCCTGTCTGCTCTTCACCACCTCAATCCACATCCACCGACTCCACCCCTCCCCCCTGCTTCACATCATGTCCTCCACAACCTGAGGACCTCACCCCTCCCCCTACTGTTACCTCTACAGTGTCCCTCACTCCTGACCTGGTGAGAAGACAGCTAACCAGACTCCACTGGCAAAGCTGCGGGCCCCGATGGTGTACTCCCCTGGGTGCTCAAAGCTTGTTCCAACCAGCTGTGTGGAATATTTAGCCTAGTCTTCAGCCTGAGCATGCTCCTCCAGAGAGTCCCCGTGCTGTGGAAGACGTCCTGCCTCGTCCCGGTGCCAAAGACGTCGCGCCCTAGCGACCCTCAGGACTACAGACCGGTAGCACTGACGTCCCATATCATGAAGACCTTTGAGAGGCTAGTCCTGGAGCAGCTAAGGCCCATGGTCAGGCCCTTCACTGATCCACTACAGTTCGCCTACCAGCCCGCCTGGGAGTTGAGGACAGCATCATCTTCCTGCTGAACAGAGTCTACAATCACCTGGACAAGCCGGCGAGCACAGTGAGAACCATGTTCTTTGACTTCTCCAGCGCCTTCAACACCATCCGCCCGGCTCTACTAGGTGAGAAGATGACTGCGATGCAGGTGGAGGCCCCCATCGTGTCCTGGATTGTTGATTACCTGACGGGCAGACCACAGTATGTACGCCTACAGAACTGTGTGTCTGACAGGGTGGTCAGCAACACTGGGGCACCTCAGGGGACTGTCCTCTCCCCCTTCCTCTTCACCCTTTTCACCTCGGACTTCAGCTATTGCTCTGAGTCCTGCCACCTTCAGAAGTTTTCTGATGACTCAGCAATTGTTGGCTGCATTGAAAAGGGTGAGGAGGGTGAATACAGGACTGTGGTGGGCAACTTTGTCACTTGGAGTGAGCTGAACCACCTGCAGCTCAACGTGACAAAGACTAAGGAGCTCATAGTGGATCTGAGGAGGACAAAAACACCTGTGACCCCTGTTTCCATCCAGGGGGTTCCTGTTGACACTGTGGAGGAGTAGAAGTACCTGGGAGTGAACTTTAACAATAAGATGGACTGGACTAGAAACACCGAGGCGGTCTACGAAAAGGGCCAAAGCCGACTATTCTTCCTGAGGAGGCTGAAGTCCTTTAACATCTGTGGGACGATGCTGAGGATGTTTTATGAGTCTGTTGTTGCTAGCACGCTCTTCTTTGCTGTCACATGCTGGGGCAGTGGGCTGAGGGTCGCTGACAACAACAGACTGAACAAACTGATCAGGAGGGCCGGTGATGCTGTGGGGGAGCAGCTGGACACCCTGACCACCGTGGCAGAGAGGAGGATGCTGTCCAGGTTTCAGTCCATCTGAGACAATGACTCACATCCTCTCCAGGACACACTGGTCCAGCAGACCAGCTCCTTCAGCAGAAGACTCCTCCTACCCAGATGCACCGCAGAGCGCCACAGGAAATCATTCCTACCTGTGGTCATCAAGCTCTATAACGCCTCCCTCAGTGATTCAGACACCCCCTGTTGTTGGTTTCTCTTCTATTATATATTAATTTATCCCATTTACTCACAATAAAAGGTTTCCCTCAGTCTGTTTCACCTTGAAGGCCACATCATTCTCTGCAGGATGGTGTTTGTAGAGCAGCAGAGCTTCTTCCATAACAAACCAGATTCTTTCTCAGGTTTATTCATAACATGTTACTGTTTAACCAAAGTGTCTGTAATTAGTTTTGACTCTGACTACTTTCCATTGTTGTCAGTAAGGAGGAACGAACGCTGCTCAGATCAGAACAGGACTGATTAATAAGCAATAAGAAACGTATGATGAACTGTTCTCTCTTTGCAAAGATATGAATAAATGTGCCGACTGAGTGAAATCCATCGATCTCTGTTTATTTAACTAGGATGAATAGTTGAAAACGACCCTGTGAAAGGCAAACAGGACCAGCTCCAAGGGTCTCACTGTCCACCAATGAGCTCAATCCACCTTCAGTACAACCAGTTGTTGTTGAACATGTGCTGATCTGACAGGTTCAGCCTCGCTTCGTCTTTCTCTGGAAGGCTTCCAAAGCCAAGTAATGAAGCTGATTTTAAATCTTGGCTTCTGCTTGCTGACCCAAACCTGCATGTTACCAGACGAATCATGGAGAGCCTGTCCTCACCTGCAGCTGACTAGGTCAGAGGTTTAAGCCCCAACACATTACCAATGGTTTTGCTGAATATATTAGATTCTGCGTTTGGAACGATACAAGATGGTGAAGAGTTGTAAGCACAATACCTGAACATCCTTCAGAATTCAGGAGAACGACCATCTACTTACATTCACTGGCTTCTGCTCAACAGTGTTGTAAAGCAGGGAGGAATTTCAGCTACTCATATAAATAAACATCATTTTGATTGCAATGTAAATTGTAGTTGACAGTAAAGACGTTTGATGGATCAGACAACAGGCCGTTTTTAAACCCGGGTCGCCCGCGTCGAGGACTAAGGCCTGTGGTGGTGTGTGCTAACCACTGCGCCACCAAAGCACACGCGATCTACAACACTTTTAGAAAAGGCAAAGAAGAATGAACAATCTGGGATTCACATGGAAAATAATAGAAATAGTCTACTTTTTCTAGATGTTTGTTCAGTTGAATAGTTGCTTTTAAATAAACACATTCTCAGAAAATAAACAGTTTTTATATATTACAAAAATCTAAAGCTGACTAATAGCTTCTCCTTTATTAAACTGGTACATTATAATTTTAGGTTTGTGACACAATATTGGACCATGCAGATTTACCTTCACAAAGCCTCAGAAGGGCAAGATTTTTGGACTAAATGTAAAGCTGGATGGGAAATTGTTTTAATTTTATAGTGTTTTTATAATTTTTATTTTTTGTTGGCACTCAAATAAATATACAGGTGTGATAACTTAGTATACGTTTGATTGGTTTTTGGTATATGTCTATTTTGAATTTATATCAAAATAGACCATCAACACCTTTGTTTCTAGATGTTGGAGCTTGGCCTGTTTTCCAGTGTAGTCCTGTTTCTCTGACTGTGACTAACTGGATGTGCTCTCTTCATCCTCTGGCATGGGAGCTGGCTCGGAGCTCGTCTGCCTGGCTGTGTGTTTCCTGGACGGGGCCGCCTGTGGAGCTGGTTGACAGTTGCCTTTTGTATCTATGCTTCTTTTTCTATGTCTGCTTCTGTCTCCTTGAACCCCAGTGGGCCTCAGCAGATGGCCGCTCACACTGAGCCTGGTTCTGCTGGAGGTTTCTTCCTGTTCAAAGGGAGTTTTTCCTCTCCACTGTCGCTACAAGCATGCTTAGTGTGAGGGATTGCTGAAGAGTCAATGAGTCGATGCAATCAGCTGGTTTTCCTTAGATAGAAAACTTTGAATCAATCTGACTGGATGATCTGGTTGAACTGGAAAGTGACCTGAGATGACATGATGTGAATTGGAGCTATAGAAATAAAGTGAATAGAATTTAAATATTTAAGTTTTGGAAAATGATTTTGACCCACAGCTTTTCTCCCCCATAGCTCCACCCTATGGACCCCCAGAGTAATCAGGCTTCATCCTAAATCCCTCTTCAGAGAGGAACGGTTCAACAAAGACCTGATTTTATCTGATATGATGACATGAAATGGCTTCATTTGGAGCTTCTTTGGACTCAATAGAATGTTAACAATTTAGAAAAACACCTGCATACCTCAGAACACATCGTTTGAACAGGTCTACATTTTTCAGCTTATAAACATACGTTTTTCAAATTTGCCAGATTTATGTTTATACAGCATTTTGGAGATGACACGGAGCATCAAAGGTAAAGTCGGTATGGTTTACCAACCTATTTGTCTGAAATAGTTGATAGAATAAAAAATCTCTTAATTGTCCCTCAGTGGGAAATTCTGGTGTTTACAGCAGCAAAAAGATTATAGAAAAAATGTTCGACCTTAGAAAAATATTTAAGAATAACATAATAGTGAAGAGTTAAAAGATAAATAATAAAATACTGTAAAGTGTTTTAATCATTAAGAAAGTCAAAAAATGGAGGGAATATTTCAGCACACCTCTTAGAGTTTTTATTTGATTTGTAGCTCTGTGTTTTCTCTCTGTTTTTGGCATTAATTAGTTTGTCAAGAGGTCAAACATTTCTAAGGTTTCTGTTAAACCTCAATATATTTCATTTAATCAAAGCGGGTTCTGTTTAACTGACAGAACTAAAAATTAAAGCTTCTCTGAATCTGATCCTCCTGGGAACTGGACTGCTGAAAATATTCTGCCCTTAATGAACCCGCTTCATCTGCTCAAAGGCGACACCTGCTGGCGGAAGGTTGCATAACAGCCAGATTCCCCTGGACATACCTTCTGTCTGAAGCTCAGATGGAGGCCGCCGTGTGACTGCAGAGAAGAAGAGAAGAAGGACTGCAAAGAAACAAATAAACTGCAGAAAAACATGTTTCTGAACTCTGAGCCGAAATGAGAAGAACATCTAGTTAGATAAAGATAAGGAATACAGGAGCCTTCAGGCAGCAGTCGGAGTTTATTTTGAAAAGAACCGGAAGCTAGCAGTCGGAGTTTATTTTGAAAAGAACCGGAAGCTAGCAGTCGGAGTTTATTTTGAAAAGAACCGGAAGCTAGTAGTCGGAGTTTATTTTGAAAAGAACAGGAAGCTAGCAGTCGGAGTTTATTTTGAAAAGAACCGGAAACTAGCAGTCCGTGTTTATTTTGAAAGGAACCGGAAGCTGTCACCGCCGCTCGCGCTGTGCGCTTCACGTGCGGCGCAGCAGCTGCACGCGCTCACGTCCAGCGTCTGACACCCCGAGCAGCGGAGCGGCTGTAATGGCTGCCGAAGGAAGGGAGGAAGACAACCAATGAACCTCCGAGAAGAGACTCTCAGGTGAGCCGCTGTCCCACCGGGACATGTCCCCGTTGGCTGTCCCTGTTCTCCCCGCTCCGCCCGGTTGGCAGGTGTCCCGGCTCCGCTACCAGAGGCACGTAGAGCGGACAATGAAGCGCCCCCTGTCCGGTTAGCATGGGTGGTCCTGCGGGGAGCCGCGGACCGACGGGTCCGAGTGGGAAGCAGCAGCCTGAAGCAGAGGCCGTTTTCTGGGTGTGAAGGAGCCGCTGGACGCTTTGTTAGCTGCTGGAGCTGCGGAGCTAACAGCTAGCAGCTAACGGCCAGGCTGCTAGCTGTTAGCCAAACACCGAGGTCAGAGCCTCATCAGCCCGCTGGCTGAGCTGTCTGTCAGGGAGGAGGAGAAGGAAGAGGACACGCCCTCTCCCGGTCCTCCTGTCCGCCAGGTCAGGTAGGAGGAGGACACCCCCTCTGCTGGTCCTCCTGTCCCTCATGTCAGGTAGGAGGAGGACACCCCCTCTGCTGGTCCTCCTGTCCCCCAGGTCAGGTAGGAGGAGGACACCCCCTCTGCTGGTCCTCCCATCCCTCATGTCAGGTAGGAGGAGGACACCCCCTCTGCTGGTCCTCCTGTCCCTCATGTCAGGGAGGAGGAGGACACCCCCTCTGCTGGTCCTCCTGTCCCTCATGTCAGGGAGGAGGAGGACACCCCCTCTGCTGGTCCTCCTGTCCCTCATGTCAGGGAGGAGGAGGACATCCCCTCTGCTGGTCCTCCTGTCCCTCATGTCAGGGAGGAGGAGGACACCCCCTCTGCTGGTCCTCCTGTCCCTCAGATCAGGGAGGAGGAGGACACCCGGAGTGGGAGGTCTGCCTGTCGGTCTGCTGACTGGTTTGATTCAGAGTGGAATCTACTTTATATATTTCTAGTGATGCTAAAAGAGTGAAATTATTGCTCATTAAATCTAGAAGGTTAAAATGTTTTCCTGAGTGAATAAAGATGAAAGGATGCAGAGATGCTAAATCATGATGTTGGGAAGCAGTCCTGAAACATTTTACCTTATTTTAGTTGTTTATTTCTCTGAGAAAATAAAATGTTCAGAAACAAACTTCAGAGGCTCTCAGAAGTTCAATAAATAAATCCTTCTGTCCTCACCTGTCCCTCTGCAGACCGTCTCCTTCTGTCCTAACCTGTCCCTGTCTGTCTCCACAGAGACGATGGAAGGATGGTAAGCAGCCAGCCGAAGTACGAGCTGATCCAGGAGGTGGGGCGCGGCAGCTACGGCGTGGTCTATGAGGCGGCGGTGAGGCGTTCGGGGGCCCGGGTGGCGGTGAAGAAGATCCGCTGCCACTCTCCAGAGAACGTGGAGCTGGCCCTCAGGGAGTTCTGGGCCCTGAGCAGCATCCAGAGTCAGCATCCTAACGTCATCCACCTGGAGGAGTGCATCCTGCAGCGGGACCAGCTGGCCCAGAGGATGAACCACGGATCCAGCTCGCCGCTCTACCTGGAGGTGAGGAGGAGGCAGGGCGCCGCTTCTGCTGGGTTCGAGGGCGCCCGCCGCCTCTATGGCCACAGCTGTCTGCCAGAGGGCGGTCTGTAACCCCTCTCCTGTGGTTCTGATCCAGAGGGCGGTCTGTAACCCCTCTCCTGTGGTTCTGATCCAGAGGGCGGTCTGTAACCTGCTCTCCTGTGGTTCTGATCCAGAGGGCGGTCTGTAACCTGCTCTCCTGTGGTTCTGATCCAGAGGGCGGTCTGTAACCTGCTCTCCTGTGGTTCTGATCCAGAGGGCAGTCTGTAACCCCTCTCCTGTGGTTCTGATCCAGAGGGCAGTCTGTAACCCCTCTCCTGTGGTTCTGATCCAGAGGGCGGTCTGTAACCTGCTGTCCTGTGGTTCTGATCCAGAGGGCGGTCTGTAACCTGCTCTCCTGTGGTTCTGATCCAGAGGGCGGTCTGTAACCTGCTCTCCTGTGGTTCTGATCCAGAGGGCAGTCTGTAACCCCTCTCCTGTGGTTCTGATCCAGAGGGCGGTCTGTAACCCCTCTCCTGTGGTTCTGATCCAGAGGGCAGTCTGTAACCTGCTGTCCTGTGGTTCTGATCCATAGGGCGGTCTGTAACCCCTCTCCTGTGGTTCTGATCCAGAGGGCGGTCTGTAACCCCTCTCCTGTGGTTCTGATCCAGAGGGCAGTCTGTAACCTGCTCTCCTGTGGTTCTGATCCAGAGGGCAGTCTGTAACCCCTCTCCTGTGGTTCTGATCCAGAGGGCAGTCTGTAACCCCTCTCCTGTGGTTCTGATCCAGAGGGTGGTCTGTAACCTGCTCTCCTGTGGTTCTGATCCAGAGGGCAGTCTGTAACCCCTCTCCTGTGGTTCTGATCCAGAGGGCAGTCTGTAACCCCTCTCCTGTGGTTCTGATCCAGAGGGCGGTCTGTAACCCCTCTCCTGTGGTTCTGATCCAGAGGGCAGTCTGTAACCTGCTCTCCTGTGGTTCTGATCCAGAGGGCAGTCTGTAACCCCTCTCCTGTGGTTCTGATCCAGAGGGCAGTCTGTAACCCCTCTCCTGTGGTTCTGATCCAGAGGGTGGTCTGTAACCTGCTCTCCTGTGGTTCTGATCCAGAGGGCAGTCTGTAACCCCTCTCCTGTGGTTCTGATCCAGAGGGTGGTCTGTAACCTGCTGTCCTGTGGTTCTGATCCAGAGGGCAGTCTGTAACCTGCTGTCCTGTGGTTTTGATCCAGAGGGCGGTCTGTAACCTGCTGTCCTGTGGTTCTGATCCAGAGGGCGGTCTGTAACCCCTCTCCTGTGGTTCTGATCCAGAGGGCGGTCTGTAACCTGCTCTCCTGTGGTTCTGATCTAGAGGGCGGTCTGTAACCCCTCTCCTGTGGTTCTGATCCAGAGGGCGGTCTGTAACCTGCTCTCCTGTGGTTCTGATCTAGAGGGCGGTCTGTAACCCCTCTCCTGTGGTTCTGATCCAGAGGGCGGTCTGTAACCTGCTCTCCTGTGGTTCTGATCTAGAGGGCGGTCTGTAACCCCTCTCCTGTGGTTCTGATCCAGAGGGCGGTCTGTAACCCCTCTCCTGTGGTTCTGATCCAGAGGGCGGTCTGTAACCCCTCTCCTGTGGTCCTGATTCAGAGGGCAGTCTGTAACCCCTCTCCTGTGGTTCTGATCCAGAGGGCGGTCTGTAACCCCTCTCCTGTGGTTCTGATCCAGAGGGCGGTCTGTAACCCCTCTCCTGTGGTTCTGATCCAGAGGTCGGTTTGTAACCCCTCTCCTGTGGTTCTGATCCAGAGGGCGGTCTGTAACCTGCTCTCCTGTGGTTCTGATCCAGAGGGCGGTCTGTAACCCCTCTCCTGTGGTTCTGATCCAGAGGGCGGTCTGTAACCCCTCTCCTGTGGTTCTGATCCAGAGGGCGGTCTGTAACCTGCTCTCCTGTGGTTCTGATCCAGAGGGCGGTCTGTAACCTGCTCTCCTGTGGTTCTGATCCAGAGGGCGGTCTGTAACCCCTCTCCTGTGGTTCTGATCCAGAGGGCGGACTGTAACCCCTCTCCTGTGGTCCTGATCCAGAGGGCGGTCTGTAACCCCTCTCCTGTGGTTCTGATCCAGAGGGCGGTCTGTAACCCCTCTCCTGTGGTTCTGATCCAGAGGGCGGTCTGTAACCTGCTCTCCTGTGGTTCTGATCCAGAGGGCGGTCTGTAACCTGCTCTCCTGTGGTTCTGATCCAGAGGGCGGTCTGTAACCCCTCTCCTGTGGTTCTGATCCAGAGGGCGGTCTGTAACCTGCTCTCCTGTGGTTCTGATCCAGAGGGCGGTCTGTAACCTGCTCTCCTGTGGTTCTGATCCAGAGGGCGGTCTGTAACCCCTCTCCTGTGGTTCTGATCCAGAGGGCGGTCTGTAACCCCTCTCCTGTGGTGCTGATCCAGAGGGCGGTCTGTAACCCCTCTCCTGTGGTTCTGATCCAGAGGTCGGTTTGTAACCCCTCTACTGTGGTTCTGATCCAGAGGGCGGTCTGTAACCTGCTCTCCTGTGGTTCTGATCCAGAGGGCGGTCTGTAACCCCTCTCCTGTGGTTCTGATCCAGAGGGCGGTCTGTAACCCCTCTCCTGTGGTTCTGATCCAGAGGGCGGTCTGTAACCTGCTCTCCTAAGGTTCTGATCCAGAGGGCGGTCTGTAACCCCTCTCCTGTGGTTCTGATCCAGAGGGCGGTCTGTAACCCCTCTCCTGTGGTTCTGATCCAGAGGGCGGTCTGTAACCTGCTCTCCTGTGGTTCTGATCCAGAGGGCGGTCTTTAACCCCTCTCCTGTGGTTCTGTGTTGCAGCTGGTGGAGACCTCCCTGAAGGGTGAGATAACCTTTGACCCCTGCTGTGCCTACTACCTGTGGTTCGTCATGGACTTCTGTGACGGAGGAGACATGAACGCCTACCTTCTGTCCCGGAAGCCCAGCAGGAAGACCAACACCAGCTTCATGCTGCAGCTGGGCAGCGCCCTGGCCTTCCTGCACCGGAACCAGATCATCCACCGAGACCTCAAACCAGACAACATCCTCATCTCGCAGGCGTGCACGCCCGCCGGCTCCTCGGAGCCCACCCTCAAGGTGGCGGACTTCGGCCTCAGCAAGGTCTGCTCCGCCTCGGGGCTCAACGCCGAGGAGCCGGCCAGCGTCAACAAGTGCTTCCTGTCCACGGCCTGCGGGACGGACTTCTACATGGCGCCGGAGGTCTGGGAGGGCCACTACACGGCCAAAGCCGACATCTTCGCCCTGGGCGTGATCTTCTGGGCCATGGTGGAACGCATCACCTTCGTGGACGTGGAAACGCAGAAGGAGCTGCTGGGGAGCTACGTCCAGCAGGGCTCCGAGATCGTCCCCCTGGGGGAGGCCCTGCTGGAGAACCCCAAGATGGAGCTGCTTATCCCGGCCCGCAAGAAGAGCATGAACAGCCACATGAAGCAGCTGATCCGAGAGATGCTGGCCGCCAACCCTCAGGAGCGGCCCGACGCCTTCGAGCTGGAGCTGCGGCTGGTCCGGATCGCCTGCAGAGAGCTGGACTGGGACACGTGATGAACGGGGCGCGCCATGGACGGGGCGCGTGGAGCGCCTCAACACCTCACCTCTGCTGCTGGACATAAAGAGCCAGTTAACCTGCGAGGTTCTGCCCAGTCAGACGTCCTCTCACTGTCCCACCCGTCTCTGCTAGCTGAAAGACCAGGGAGGGAGGGGCCACGCCCACAGCTGCGGCTCCAGACCGCCACCCACCTCTTAGTCCAACCGAACTGCCCCACAGTTCCTCCACTTGTCTGCAGGTACCATCATTCCTACTAAATGCAATACGTGACACAGTCCTGTGGTTCTGCTGTGTCCGCAGAGCCGGGTCAGAACCCGCTCCGCCGCAGGGCCGGATCAGAACCCGCTCCGCCGCAGGCCCGGGTCAGAACCTGCTCAGTCCGGTCTGCACCATCAGCAGGGGGACGGTTTGGGCTCAGATCCAGTTCTGCTCTAAAGCTCAGGTGCTGTGAACACGATGCTGTCTGCAGACAGGTGTTCTCTCTGGTATCTGTTGTTTGTTTTGGACTTTGGACCCAAACCAGTGGTTCTGGTATCACAGCATTCTCCTAACCTGGACCAGTGGGCTGGTTCCAGAAGCAGCTGACCAGAAGGCACAAGGTCCCACCCTCAGAGGCGTCCAGGGAAGCTGAACTGGGTCACCGAAGCATTATGCTCGCCGCGGCTGGTTCGGCACGGTTAGCGCCAGCCCAGTCTAAACATTAGCACGGTTAGCTCCAGCCTAGTCTAAACATTAGCACGGTTAGCACCAGCCCAGCCTAAACATTAGCACGGTTAATGCAGCCCAGCCTAAACATTAGCACGGTTAGCTCCAGCCTAGTCTAAACATTAGCAGGGTAGCACCAGCCCAGTCTAAACATTTGCACGGTTAGAGCCAGCCCAGCCTAAAGATTAGCACGGATAGCGCCAGCCCAGTCTAAACATTAGCACGGTTAGCGCCAGCCCAGCCTAAACATTAGCACGGTTAGCGCCAGCCCAGTCTAAACAGCACGGTTAGCTCCAGCCTAGTCTAAACATTAGCACGGTTAGCACCAGCCCAGTCTAAACATTAGCACGGTTAGCGCCAGCCCAGCCTAAACATTAGCACGGTTAGCTCCAGCCTAGTCTAAACATTAGCACGGTTAGCTCCAGCCCAGTGTAAACATTAGCACGGTTAGCACTACCCCAGTCTAAACATTAGCACGGTTAGCTCCAGCCCAGTGTAAACATTAGCACGGTTAGCACTACCCCAGTCTAAACATTAGCACGGTTAGCTCCAGCCTAGTCTAAACATTAGCACGGTTAGCACCAGCCCAGCCTAAACATTAGCACGGTTAGCTCCAGCCCAGTCTAAACATTAGCACGGTTAGCTCCAGCCCAGTCTAAACATTAGCACGGTTAGCTCCAGCCTAGTCTAAACATTAGCACGTAAGCTCCAGCCCAGGCTAAACATTAGCACGGTTAGCGCCAGCCCAGCCTAAACATTAGCAAGGTTAGCGCCAGCCCAGTCTAAACATTAGCACGGTTAGCTCCAGCCTAGTCTAAACATTAGCACGGTTAGCTCCAGCCTAGTCTAAACATTAGCACGGTTAGCGCCAGCCCAGTCTAAACATTAGCACGGTTAGCGCCAGCCCAGCCTAAACATTAGCACGGTTAGCGCCAGCCCAGTCTAAACATTAGCACGGTTAGCGCCAGCCCAGCCTAAACATTAGCACGGTTAGCGCCAGCCCAGTCTAAACATTAGCACGGTTAGCGCCAGCCCAGCCTAAACATTAGCACGGTTAATGCAGCCCAGCCTAAACATTAGCACGGTTAGCTCCAGCCTAGTCTAAACATTAGCAAGGTAGTACCAGCCCAGCCTAAACATTAGCACGGTTAGCGCCAGCCCAGTCTAAACATTAGCACGGTTAGCGCCAGCCCAGTCTAAACATTAGCACGGTTAGCGCCAGCCCAGCCTAAACATTAGCACGGTTAGCGCCAGCCCAGTCTAAACATTAGCACGGTTAGCGCCAGCCCAGCCTAAACATTAGCACGGTTAATGCAGCCCAGCCTAAACATTAGCACGGTTAGCTCCAGCCCAGCCTAAACATTAGCACGGTTAGCGCCAGCCCAGTCTAAACATTAGCACGGTTAATGCAGCCCAGCCTAAACATTAGCACGGTTAGCTCCAGCCTAGTCTAAACATTAGCAAGGTAGTACCAGCCCAGTCTAAACATTAGCACGGTTAATGCAGCCCAGCCTAAACATTAGCACGGTTAGCTCCAGCCTAGTCTAAACATTAGCAAGGTAGTACCAGCCCAGCCTAAACATTAGCACGGTTAATGCAGCCTAGCCTAAACATTAGCACGGTTAGCGCCAGCCCAGTCTAAACATTAGCACGGTTAATGCAGCCCAGCCTAAACATTAGCACGGTTAGCTCCAGCCTAGTCTAAACATTAGCAAGGTAGTACCAGCCCAGTCTAAACATTTGCACGGTTAGAGCCAGCCCAGCCTAAAGATTAGCACGGATAGCGCCAGCCCAGTCTAAACATTAGCACGGTTAGCGCCAGCCCAGCCTAAACATTAGCACGGTTAGCGCCAGCCCAGTCTAAACATTAGCACGGTTAATGCAGCCCAGCCTAAACATTAGCACGGTTAGCTCCAGCCTAGTCTAAACATTAGCAAGGTAGTACCAGCCCAGTCTAAACATTAGCACGGTTAATGCAGCCCAGCCTAAACATTAGCACGGTTAGCTCCAGCCTAGTCTAAACATTAGCAAGGTAGTACCAGCCCAGCCTAAACATTAGCACGGTTAATGCAGCCCGGCCTAAACATTAGCACGGTTAGCGCCAGCCCAGTCTAAACATTAGCACGGTTAATGCAGCCCAGCCTAAACATTAGCACGGTTAGCTCCAGCCTAGTCTAAACATTAGCAAGGTAGTACCAGCCCAGTCTAAACATTTGCACGGTTAGAGCCAGCCCAGCCTAAAGATTAGCACGGATAGCGCCAGCCCAGTCTACACATTAGCACGGTTAGCGCCAGCCCAGCCTAAACATTAGCACGGTTAGCGCCAGCCCAGTCTAAACATTAGCACGGTTAGCGCCAGCCCAGCCTAAACATTAGCACGGTTAGCGCCAGCCCAGTCTAAACATTAGCACGGTTAGCTCCAGCCTAGTCTAAACATTAGCACGGTTAGCACCAGCCCAGTCTAAACATTAGCACGGTTAGCGCCAGCCCAGCCTAAACATTAGCACGGTTAGCTCCAGCCTAGTCTAAACATTAGCACGGTTAGCTCCAGCCCAGTGTAAACATTAGCACGGTTAGCACTACCCCAGTCTAAACATTAGCACGGTTAGCACTACCCCAGTCTAAACATTAGCACGGTTAGCACTACCCCAGTCTTAACGTTCTAAGCTAACCAATCGACCGCTGTCTGCTTCTGTAGCTCGCTCCATTTGCTGGACCTTGTGGTTCCTCTGGGTTCTGGAGCGAATAGAACCGGGCCTGAACAGTTAAATGAGGAAACGCTTGTGAGCTCAGTGAACTCTGATGGTGAACAGAGCTGGGCTGTTCTGGAGGACCAGTACCAGGCCAACAGGATAGAACACATCCAGGTCCAGCCGGGTCACGGACCACGGCAGAGGACCAACGGGTCCAGGCTGAGCCGCTGGTTCTGTCAGACTGTGGTGAGCATGACGCTGCAGCGGATCGGATCAGAACCATGACAGGAAACAGGGAGGCGTCCTTCAGTGTTTCTTCAGAAGCTGCTGTAATAATATGAAGTAGAAGCTGCAGGGGGACCATCATGGAGGTCCTCAGGAGGAGGAGGAGGATGCAGAGATGTTCTGAGGCCGGACCGGACCAAACCGGACCAGTTCCTCATGCTCCCTGACAGCTGAACCAGAACCTGCTGGGTTCTAGTGGAACGTTCTGTTCAGCCCTTCTAAGCTGCTGCTCTGTTCCTTCTCCAGGTGCTTCACCCATCATCCTCTGAGCTCCATGCAGAGCAGAGCATGATGGGTAATCCCCCCCCCATTGATTTGTTTTGCACAGTGTAAATATTGTACAGATCCTGAGCTCTGTTTTCAAGAGCCTCATTGTTTCAGTTGTTCACTTTGCTTTTCTTTGACTCTGCATCGGGCCCCCCGGTGCATAAGGGCTCCAGGTGCATCGGGCCCCCCGGTGCATAAGGGCTCCAGGTGCATCGGGCCCCCCGGTGCATAAGGGCTCCAGGTGCATCAGGCCCCCCGGTGCATAAGGGCTCCAGGTGCATCGGGCCCCCCGGTGCATAAGGGCTCCAGGTGCATCGGGGCCCCGGCCCCCCCAGGATGCTGGATGTCTGTGGTTTGGTGTCAGAAACATCAGATGTAAAGATGGATGAAGCTTTCCGTCTGATCGGGACGTTTCTGAAATAAAGTGGGTTTTTAAAAACATTCTTGCTTCATTGTTCCTCCTTTGCAGCACTGACCTGGAATCGGCTCCCCCCTCCCCCACCTCTTGCTCTCTGCAGCATCCATCATTTGTTGAGCAGGTGAAGCAGACCTGCTAATAACCTTTAAAAATTAACCGCTATTATTTTGGCTCATTTAGCTTCTAACGACAGAAAAGGCTCCATTTTCAGTCATTTCATCGCTCACACGTTTAGAAATATCAAATTTGGCTGGAAAACATCCATCATCTCGTTCCTTTTTCCAGTTACATCCTTTTGTTTTTCATCACTAATTTTGCCAAAATGTCCAGGGTGGATTTTATGCTGATTAGATCGATTAGATAGATGTTTTCAGCCATCAGGTGAGCAACATCTAAAAAATTCCAGCAGCAAACTTTACCTGCTGATTTCACAGCATGGTATTTTATTTTCCATCATCTTAGCTCGATGTTCCATCAGCTTTGATATAAACTGCAGATCTAGCTCCGCCCCTGCCAGAGAGTAACCCAGAGAAACTTCTGGGACTGATCCAATCAGCTCCGATCAACCAGTCTCCTGGAACGCTGGTTGATCAGAGCTTTGCACAGCTTCCGCCAGCATAAAGCTCCACCTGGCAGAGTCTAAAATCAGATCATTTCTCTGATCTGCCGGCATCAGTGAACAACCGTTTATATCGGAGACTCCGGAGCCTGCGTCACGTTAATGACTCAACAATAAAGGTTCACATTTGCATAAATAGAAAAATTTAGACAAACATAAAACCTTTTAGTTTGACACATGAATTTGGCATTCAGTGGGATTTAACAAGAAGTCAGGACAATGAAAAAAATAATATAAATAATAACTTTACAATTTTGTAAATCACATTAGTTACATTTCCACTGTAGATCAGAAAACTGATCAAAGAGCAATCCTTAAAATACTGAATAACAAAATTCTGTATAAATATCTTATAAATTTGTATAATATGTTATAATATAAAACGTATTTATCATATTAATATATCATTCAGTTTGCGTTCAACTTAAATGGTTTTTAAAGTGAATAAATCTGTAAAATTAACTGAAAGGTTATAAAATGTTTTTTGGTCTTTTAAAGATGTATTATCAGATTATCTCTGACTCTTTTATGATGTCATTAAAGTGAGATCAAAGGTGCCTCCTGATCATCTAACTGATCGGCCTCCTTTGAAGATAATAAATTAATGAAGATAAAAGTTCATTGATCTGTTGTGCTGCAGAAGTCAGGAACGTTCAGAGAACCGGAGGAACGTTTAGAGGAACGTTCAGAGTACAGGAGGAATGTTCAGAGAACCTGAGGAACGTTCAGAGAACCGGAGGAACGTTTAGAGGAACGTTCAGAGTACAGGAGGAATGTTCAGAGAACCTGAGGAACGTTTAGAGGAACGTTCAGAGAACCGGAGGAGCGTTTAGAGGAACGTTCAGAGAACCGGAGGAACGTTTAGAGGAACGTTCAGAGTACAGGAGGAACGTTCAGAGAACCGGAGGAGCGTTTAGAGGAACGTTCAGAGAACCGGAGGAGCGTTTAGAGGAACGTTCAGAGAACCGGAGGAACGTTTAGAGGAACGTTCAGAGTACAGGAGGAACGTTCAGAGTACAGGAGGAATGTTTAGAGAACCGGAGGAACGTTCAGAGAACCGGAGGAGCGTTTAGAGGAACGTTCAGAGAACCGGAGGAGCGTTTAGAGGAACGTTCAGAGAACCGGAGGAACGTTTAGAGGAACGTTCAGAGTACAGGAGGAACGTTCAGAGTACAGGAGGAACGTTCAGAGAACCTGAGGAATGTTCAGAGAACTGGAGGAACGTTTAGAGGAACGTTCAGAGTACAGGAGGAACGTTCAGAGTACAGGAGGAATGTTCAGAGAACCGGAGGAACGTTTAGAGGAACGTTCAGAGTACAGGAGGAACGTTCAGAGAACCGGAGGAACGTTTAGAGGAACGTTCAGAGTACAGGAGGAACGTTCAGAGTACAGGAGGAACGTTCAGAGTACAGGAGGAACGTTCAGAGAACCGGAGGAACGTTTAGAGGAACGTTCAGAGTACAGGAGGAACGTTCAGAGTACAGGAGGAACGTTCAGAGTACAGGAGGAATGTTTAGAGGAACGTTCAGAGTACAGGAGGAACGTTTAGAGGAACGTTCAGAGTACAGGAGGAACGTTCAGAGAACCGGAGGAACGTTTAGAGGAACGTTCAGAGAACCGGAGGAACGTTTAGAGGAACGTTCAGAGTACAGGAGGAACGTTCAGAGAACCGGAGGAACGTTTAGAGGAACGTTCAGAGTACAGGAGGAACGTTCAGAGTACAGGAGGAACGTTCAGAGTACAGGAGGAATGTTTAGAGAACCGGAGGAACGTTCAGAGAACCGGAGGAGCGTTTAGAGGAACGTTCAGAGAACCGGAGGAGCGTTTAGAGGAACGTTCAGAGAACCGGAGGAGCGTTTAGAGGAACGTTCAGAGAACCGGAGGAACGTTTAGAGGAACGTTCAGAGTACAGGAGGAATGTTTAGAGAACCGGAGGAACGTTCAGAGAACCGGAGGAGCGTTTAGAGGAACGTTCAGAGAACCGGAGGAGCGTTTAGAGGAACGTTCAGAGAACCGGAGGAACGTTTAGAGGAACGTTCAGAGTACAGGAGGAACGTTCAGAGTACAGGAGGAACGTTCAGAGAACCTGAGGAATGTTCAGAGAACTGGAGGAACGTTTAGAGGAACGTTCAGAGTACAGGAGGAACGTTCAGAGTACAGGAGGAATGTTCAGAGAACCGGAGGAACGTTTAGAGGAACGTTCAGAGTACAGGAGGAACGTTCAGAGAACCTGAGGAATGTTCAGAGAACCGGAGGAACGTTTAGAGGAACGTTCAGAGTACAGGAGGAACGTTCAGAGTACAGGAGGAACGTTCAGAGAACCTGAGGAATGTTCAGAGAACCGGAGGAACGTTTAGAGGAACGTTCAGAGTACAGGAGGAACGTTCAGAGTACAGGAGGAACGTTCAGAGTACAGGAGGAATGTTCAGAGAACCTGAGGAACGTTTAGAGGAACGTTCAGAGAACCAGACCCAGTCAGCAGACAGGCTCTGCTGACTGATTGCTTTAACTCTACACAGCTGCTGAAGAGCTGCCTGCTCAGTCAGCTCCTCTGTTAGATGCTGCAGGCTGCTTGATCCTGGTGGACATGTGGGATCCAGGTGAGTGGAACATCATCATCATCATCATCTCAGACACCTGCTGAACCTCCTTCACTCTTCAGACCCTTGTTGCTCCAACAGGCTGCAGTCACTCCAGCCACAAAGCTGCTCCCTCAAAGGTAGATGTCTGCTGCATGCAGTAACACCACCTTTGCTTTCTCAGAGGAACATCTCACCTGTTTCTGCTGTCCTCTCTCTGAGCACAGAGGGCCCACCTTCAGATCTTCCCCTGCACTGTGTCCCAGCTGCACACTGCCGCTCAGCTCAGCAATGACTGCTTCTCAGTCTGGGACTTTGAGCTCAACCAGGTCAGTCCTCCTTTCATCCAAGTCCATACATCTAAACTCCGTCTAGTGGAGAAAGTCCCTGTGGTTCCGCCACTCTGAAGGCTCTAACAAAGCTGCAGGGTCTCCACTGCTTTCATTAGATTGAGAGGATTCACTTCAAAATCCTGATGTGACGAAAACATCTTATATTAAGTTTGCTTTTTTCCAACTAACTTTATAAAGAGGTCTTGGTAACATTTCCAAGTTAATTTATCTCCGTTCTCACCTTGAAAACATCAGTTTATTTTTCCTTGAACACCTTTTTCACCTGTGCAGAATATGCTAACTGTTAGCATGTTAGCAGCCCTTTAAAAATGACTCGGTAAGTTTGACCAGGGAGGAGGTTTTCTGCAGAGCTTGCAGTTCAGCTCAGGTTCAACTGCAGTTAAAGCTGAGCTGGATACGCCTCAAACCCAGGAATGCTAAACTGGGCTAGCTTGGAAATATTAAGGATCAGCCTAAAAAAAAAACGCAGCAATCCACCCTGATTATTTCAGTAAAGGATAAACAAATATATATCAATTGTTTAATCATATGAGTGTGTCTTTAAGCTAGGAGGGTGTGTGTGTTCTGGGAGCTGCTGCCCTGCTGTATGATGTCCTTCATCTTCACTAAGTCCGCCCTACTGAGCAGAGGAACACCTGTGACTCAGACGCCAGGAGGGCCCCATGTCCTCCGGCAGCATTAGCCTACAGCAGCATGAGCCTACAGCAGCATTAGCCTACAGCAGCATTAGCATAGCCAGTGTAAGTGAGAGCTGTGGCCCCTGAGGGCCCAAAAGGGGGGCCAAGACTCTGAGGGAAAAAAAGTCTGATTAATTTTTATCACCATAGATAATTGAATGATTGATTTATTGATGGTTATAAAATATTATTTGTATTTAAATTAAGATGAAAAAAATGAGGATAATGAAAAGCGCAGTTTGAGGCTCTTCCTGTCTGACTACGTTGGGGCCTCCCAGCATGGCCGACTGGTCACTGCTAACCACTGCAGCTCTCTGCTCATCTGTCTGTTCTAGAAACCAAACCTGGAGCAGCTCAGCGCCCCAAAAACCCCTCAGAGAGGTTTATTGGTTCTGTTTTTATAGTTTGCTAAAATGGGAATAATGACTTCATTTAACAGGATCAGTTTCATATATAAGGTCATGATGGCCGACTGCTGGGGGAACGAGTGGTTCAAGGGAGGCAGGCTTATTTCAGTAGAACGTTTAAAGTGCTGAACAAGGAAAACATAGAGCCTCAGAAGTATGTGGCAGTGAAACTAAATCAAACGATTAATGAAAATCAGTTTCCATTAAAATGAAAAGATTACTTAAGTATAAAAATGGTGGATAATGTTCAGATATCTGAGGTTTCAGCTAGGTTTTTAATCTACATTTAATCCATAGAGGAATTCAGAGAATCTACAGTTTTCTGGAAGATCATTCTAGATAATTGGAGCAGAAGAACTTAATGCTGCTTCTCCATGTTTGGATCTGATCCAGTAGACCTGAGAGGTCTGGCTGTTGATCCCCTGCCAACCAGCCTGGAAGGGATTGTGGAGTTTAGCCATTTAGTGATTTCTAGACTGACAGAAGGATTTTAAAGTCTGAGATACGAGGAGCCAGAGGAAGGACTATAGAACCGCGCTGATGTGATGCTTCTAGATCAGCTGCAGCTGTCTGATCTACTTTCTATAGTTCTAGTGAGGACGCAGGCAGCAGCATCTGGATCAGCTGTCTGATCTACTTTCTATAGTTCTAGTAAGGACGCAGGCAGCAGCGTCTGGATCGGCTGTCTGATCTACTTTCTATAGTTCTAGTAAGGACGCAGGCAGCAGCGTCTGGATCGGCTGTCTGATCTACTTTCTATAGTTCTAGTGAGGACGCAGGCGGCAGCGTCTGGATCGGCTGTCTGATCTACTTTCTATAGTTCTAGTGAGGACACAGGCAGCAGCGTCTGGATCAGCTGTCTGATCTACTTTCTATAGTTCTAGTGAGGACGCAGGCAGCAGCGTCTGGATCGGCTGTCTGATCTACTTTCTATAGTTCTAGTGAGGACGCAGGCAGCAGCATCTGGATCAGCTGTCTGATCTACTTTCTATAGTTCTAGTAAGGACGCAGGCAGCAGCGTCTGGATCGGCTGTCTGATCTACTTTCTATAGTTCTAGTAAGGACGCAGGCAGCAGCGTCTGGATCGGCTGTCTGATCTACTTTCTATAGTTCTAGTGAGGACGCAGGCGGCAGCGTCTGGATCGGCTGTCTGATCTACTTTCTATAGTTCTAGTGAGGACACAGGCAGCAGCGTCTGGATCAGCTGTCTGATCTACTTTCTATAGTTCTAGTAAGGACGCAGGCAGCAGCGTCTGGATCGGCTGTCTGATCTACTTTCTATAGTTCTAGTGAGGACGCAGGCGGCAGCGTCTGGATCGGCTGTCTGATCTACTTTCTATAGTTCTAGTGAGGACGCAGGCAGCAGCGTCTGGATCAGCTGTCTGATCTACTTTCTATAGTTCTAGTGAGGACGCAGGCAGCAGCATCTGGATCAGCTGTCTGATCTACTTTCTATAGTTCTAGTGAGGACGCAGGCAGCAGCATCTGGATCAGCTGTCTGATCTACTTTCTATAGTTCTAGTGAGGACGCAGGCAGCAGCGTCTGGATCAGCTGTCTGATCTACTTTCTATAGTTCTAGTGAGGACGCAGGCAGCAGCGTCTGGATCGGCTGTCTGATCTACTTTCTATAGTTCTAGTGAGGACGCAGGCAGCTGCGTCTGGATCGGCTGTCTGATCTACTTTCTATAGTTCTAGTGAGGACGCAGGCAGCAGCGTCTGGATCGGCTGTCTGATCTACTTTCTATAGTTCTAGTGAGGACGCAGGCAGCAGCTGTCTGATCTACTTTCTATAGTTCTAGTGAGGACGCAGGCAGCAGCGTCTGGATCGGCTGTCTGATCTACTTTCTATAGTTCTAGTTGGGACGCAGGCAGCGGCGTCTGGATCAGCTGTCTGATCTAGTTTCTATAGTTCTAGTGAGGACGCAGGCAGCGGCGTCTGGATCAGCTGTCTGATCTACTTTCTATAGTTCTAGTGAGGACGCAGGCAGCAGCATCTGGATCAGCTGTCTGATCTACTTTCTATAGTTCTAGTGAGGACGCAGGCAGCAGCATCTGGATCAGCTGTCTGATCTACTTTCTATAGTTCTAGTGAGGACGCAGGCAGCAGCGTCTGGATCGGCTGTCTGATCTACTTTCTATAGTTCTAGTGAGGACGCAGGCAGCAGCATCTGGATCAGCTGTCTGATCTACTTTCTATAGTTCTAGTGAGGACGCAGGCAGCAGCATCTGGATCAGCTGTCTGATCTACTTTCTATAGTTCTAGTGAGGACGCAGGCAGCAGCGTCTGGATCAGCTGTCTGATCTACTTTCTATAGTTCTAGTGAGGACGCAGGCGGCAGCGTCTGGATCGGCTGTCTGATCTACTTTCTATAGTTCTAGTGAGGACGCAGGCAGCAGCGTCTGGATCAGCTGTCTGATCTAGTTTCTATAGTTCTAGTGAGGACGCAGGCAGCGGCGTCTGGATCAGCTGTCTGATCTACTTTCTATAGTTCTAGTGAGGACGCAGGCAGCAGCATCTGGATCAGCTGTCTGATCTACTTTCTATAGTTCTAGTGAGGACGCAGGCAGCAGCATCTGGATCAGCTGTCTGATCTACTTTCTATAGTTCTAGTGAGGACGCAGGCAGCAGCGTCTGGATCGGCTGTCTGATCTACTTTCTATAGTTCTAGTGAGGACGCAGGCAGCAGCATCTGGATCAGCTGTCTGATCTACTTTCTATAGTTCTAGTGAGGACGCAGGCAGCAGCATCTGGATCAGCTGTCTGATCTACTTTCTATAGTTCTAGTGAGGACGCAGGCAGCAGCGTCTGGATCAGCTGTCTGATCTACTTTCTATAGTTCTAGTGAGGACGCAGGCGGCAGCGTCTGGATCGGCTGTCTGATCTACTTTCTATAGTTCTAGTGAGGACGCAGGCAGCAGCATCTGGATCAGCTGTCTGATCTACTTTCTATAGTTCCAGTGAGGACGCAGGCAGCAGCATCTGGATCAGCTGTCTGATCTACTTTCTATAGTTCTAGTGAGGACGCAGGCAGCAGCGTCTGGATCGGCTGTCTGATCTACTTTCTATAGTTCTAGTGAGGACGCAGGCAGCAGCGTCTGGATCGGCTGTCTGATCTACTTTCTATAGTTCTAGTGAGGACGCAGGCAGCAGCGTCTGGATCGGCTGTCTGATCTAGTTTCTATAGTTCTAGTGAGGACGCAGGCAGCAGCGTCTGGATCGGCTGTCTGATCTACTTTCTATAGTTCTAGTGAGGACGCAGGCAGCAGCGTCTGGATCGGCTGTCTGATCTACTTTCTATAGTTCTAGTGAGGACGCAGGCAGCAGCGTCTGGATCAGCTGTCTGATCTACTTTCTATAGTTCTAGTGAGGACGCAGGCAGCAGCGTCTGGATCGGCTGTCTGATCTACTTTCTATAGTTCTAGTGAGGACGCAGGCAGCAGCGTCTGGATCGGCTGTCTGATCTACTTTCTATAGTTCTAGTGAGGACGCAGGCAGCAGCGTCTGGATCGGCTGTCTGATCTACTTTCTATAGTTCTAGTGAGGACGCAGGCAGCAGCGTCTGGATCAGCTGTCTGATCTACTTTCTATAGTTCTAGTGAGGACGCAGGCAGCAGCGTCTGGATCGGCTGTCTGATCTACTTTCTATAGTTCTAGTGAGGACGCAGGCAGCAGCGTCTGGATCGGCTGTCTGATCTACTTTCTATAGTTCTAGTGAGGACGCAGGCAGCAGCGTCTGGATCGGCTGTCTGATCTACTTTCTATAGTTCTAGTGAGGACGCAGGCAGCAGCGTCTGGATCGGCTGTCTGATCTACTTTCTATAGTTCTAGTGAGGACGCAGGCAGCGGCGTCTGGATCAGCTGTCTGATCTAGTTTCTATAGTTCTAGTGAGGACGCAGGCAGCAGCGTCTGGATCAGCTGTCTGATCTACTTTCTATAGTTCTAGTGAGGACGCAGGCAGCGGCGTCTGGATCAGCTGTCTGATCTAGTTTCTATAGTTCTAGTGAGGACGCAGGCAGCAGCGTCTGGATCAGCTGTCTGATCTACTTTCTATAGTTCTAGTGAGGACGCAGGCAGCAGCGTCTGGATCAGCTGTCTGATCTAGTTTCTATAGTTCTAGTGAGGACGCAGGCAGCAGCGTCTGGATCGGCTGTCTGATCTACTTTCTATAGTTCTAGTGAGGACGCAGGCAGCGGCGTCTGGATCGGCTGTCTGATCTAGTTTCTATAGTTCTAGTGAGGACGCAGGCAGCGGCGTCTGGATCGGCTGTCTGATCTAGTTTCTATAGTTCTAGTGAGGACGCAGGCAGCAGCGTCTGGATCAGCTGTCTGATCTAGTTTCTATAGTTCTAGTGAGGACGCAGGCAGCAGCGTCTGGATCAGCTGTCTGATCTACTTCCTATAGTTCTAGTGAGGACGCAGGCAGCAGCGTCTGGATCAGCTGTCTGATCTAGTTTCTATAGTTCTAGTGAGGACGCAGGCAGCGGCGTCTGGATCAGCTGTCTGATCTAGTTTCTATAGTTCTAGTGAGGACGCAGGCAGCGGCGTCTGGATCAGCTGTCTGATCTAGTTTCTATAGTTCTAGTGAGGACGCAGGCAGCGGCGTCTGGATCAGCTGTCTGATCTAGTTTCTATAGTTCTAGTGAGGACGCAGGCAGCGGCGTCTGGATCAGCTGTCTGATCTAGTTTCTATAGTTCTAGTGAGGACGCAGGCAGCAGCGTCTGGATCAGCTGTCTGATCTAGTTTCTATAGTTCTAGTGAGGACGCAGGCAGCAGCGTCTGGATCAGCTGTCTGATCTAGTTTCTATAGTTCTAGTGAGGACGCAGGCAGCAGCGTCTGGATCAGCTGTCTGATCTAGTTTCTATAGTTCTAGTGAGGAGGCAGGCAGCAGCGTCTGGATCAGCTGTCTGATCTACTTTCTATAGTTCTAGTGAGGACGCAGGCAGCGGCGTCTGGATCAGCTGTCTGATCTAGTTTCTATAGTTCTTGTGAGGACGCAGGCAGCGGCGTCTGGATCAGCTGTCTGATCTACTTTCTATAGTTCTAGTGAGGACGCAGGCAGCAGCGTCTGGATCAGCTGTCTGATCTAGTTTCTATAGTTCTAGTGAGGACGCAGGCAGCAGCGTCTGGATCAGCTGCTGATCTACTTTCTATAGTTCTAGTGAGGAGGCAGGCAGCAGCGTCTGGATCAGCTGTCTGATCTACTTTCTATAGTTCTAGTGAGGACGCAGGCAGCGGCGTCTGGATCAGCTGTCTGATCTAGTTTCTATAGTTCTAGTGAGGACGCCGGCAGCAGCGTCTGGATCAGCTGTCTGATCTACTTTCTATAGTTCTAGTGAGGACGCAGGCAGCAGCGTCTGGATCGGCTGTCTGATCTAGTTTCTATAGTTCTAGTGAGGACGCAGGCAGCAGCGTCTGGATCGGCTGTCTGATCTACTTTCTATAGTTCTAGTGAGGACGCAGGCAGCGGCGTCTGGATCGGCTGTCTGATCTAGTTTCTATAGTTCTAGTGAGGACGCAGGCAGCGGCGTCTGGATCAGCTGTCTGATCTAGTTTCTATAGTTCTAGTGAGGACGCAGGCAGCAGCGTCTGGATCAGCTGTCTGATCTAGTTTCTATAGTTCTAGTGAGGACGCAGGCAGCAGCGCATGGATCAGCTGTCTGATCTACTTCCTATAGTTCTAGTGAGGACGCAGGCAGCAGCGTCTGGATCAGCTGTCTGATCTAGTTTCTATAGTTCTAGTGAGGACGCAGGCAGCGGCGTCTGGATCAGCTGTCTGATCTAGTTTCTATAGTTCTAGTGAGGACGCAGGCAGCGGCGTCTGGATCAGCTGTCTGATCTACTTTCTATAGTTCTAGTGAGGACGCAGGCAGCGGCGTCTGGATCAGCTGTCTGATCTAGTTTCTATAGTTCTAGTGAGGACGCAGGCAGCGGCGTCTGGATCAGCTGTCTGATCTAGTTTCTATAGTTCTAGTGAGGACGCAGGCAGCAGCGTCTGGATCAGCTGTCTGATCTAGTTTCTATAGTTCTAGTGAGGACGCAGGCAGCAGCGTCTGGATCAGCTGTCTGATCTAGTTTCTATAGTTCTAGTGAGGACGCAGGCAGCAGCGTCTGGATCAGCTGTCTGATCTAGTTTCTATAGTTCTAGTGAGGAGGCAGGCAGCAGCGTCTGGATCAGCTGTCTGATCTACTTTCTATAGTTCTAGTGAGGACGCAGGCAGCGGCGTCTGGATCAGCTGTCTGATCTAGTTTCTATAGTTCTAGTGAGGACGCAGGCAGCAGCGTCTGGATCAGCTGTCTGATCTACTTTCTATAGTTCTAGTGAGGACGCAGGCAGCAGCGTCTGGATCAGCTGTCTGATCTAGTTTCTATAGTTCTAGTGAGGACGCAGGCAGCAGCGTCTGGATCAGCTGCTGATCTACTTTCTATAGTTCTAGTGAGGACGCAGGCAGCAGCGTCTGGATCAGCTGTCTGATCTACTTTCTATAGTTCTAGTGAGGACGCAGGCAGCAGCGTCTGGATCAGCTGTCTGATCTACTTTCTATAGTTCTAGTGAGGACGCAGGCAGCAGCGTCTGGATCAGCTGTCTGATCTAGTTTCTATAGTTCTAGTGAGGACGCAGGCAGCGGCGTCTGGATCAGCTGTCTGATCTACTTTCTATAGTTCTAGTGAGGACGCAGGCAGCGGCGTCTGGATCAGCTGTCTGATCTAGTTTCTATAGTTCTAGTGAGGACGCAGGCAGCAGCGTCTGGATCAGCTGTCTGATCTACTTTCTATAGTTCTAGTGAGGACGCAGGCAGCAGCGTCTGGATCAGCTGTCTGATCTAGTTTCTATAGTTCTAGTGAGGACGCAGGCAGCAGCGTCTGGATCAGCTGCTGATCTACTTTCTATAGTTCTAGTGAGGACGCAGGCAGCAGCGTCTGGATCAGCTGTCTGATCTACTTTCTATAGTTCTAGTGAGGACGCAGGCAGCAGCGTCTGGATCAGCTGTCTGATCTACTTTCTATAGTTCTAGTGAGGACGCAGGCAGCAGCGTCTGGATCAGCTGTCTGATCTAGTTTCTATAGTTCTAGTGAGGACGCAGGCAGCAGCGTCTGGATCAGCTGTCTGATCTACTTTCTATAGTTCTAGTGAGGACGCAGGCAGCAGCGTCTGGATCAGCTGTCTGATCTACTTTCTATAGTTCTAGTGAGGACGCAGGCAGCAGCGTCTGGATCAGCTGTCTGATCTACTTTCTATAGTTCTAGTGAGGACGCAGGCAGCAGCGTCTGGATCAGCTGCTGATCTACTTTCTATAGTTCTAGTGAGGACGCAGGCAGCAGCGTCTGGATCAGCTGTCTGATCTACTTTCTATAGTTCTAGTGAGGACGCAGGCAGCAGCGTCTGGATCAGCTGTCTGATCTAGTTTCTATAGTTCTAGTGACGACGCAGGCAGCAGCGTCTGGATCAGCTGTCTGATCCAGTTTCTATAGTTCTAGTGACGACGCAGGCAGCGGCGTCTGGATCAGCTGTCTGATCTACTTTCTATAGTTCTAGTGAGGACGCAGGCAGCGGCGTCTGGATCAGCTGTCTGATCTAGTTTCTATAGTTCTAGTGAGGACGCAGGCAGCAGCGTCTGGATCAGCTGTCTGATCTACTTTCTATAGTTCTAGTGAGGACGCAGGCAGCAGCGTCTGGATCAGCTGTCTGATCTACTTTCTATAGTTCTAGTGAGGACGCAGGCAGCAGCATCTGGATCAGCTGTCTGATCTACTTTCTATAGTTCTAGTGAGGACGCAGGCAGCAGCGTCTGGATCGGCTGTCTGATCTACTTTCTATAGTTCTAGTGAGGACGCAGGCAGCAGCGTCTGGATCGGCTGTCTGATCTACTTTCTATAGTTCTAGTGAGGACGCAGGCAGCAGCGTCTGGATCGGCTGTCTGATCTACTTTCTATAGTTCTAGTGAGGACGCAGGCAGCAGCGTCTGGATCGGCTGTCTGATCTACTTTCTATAGTTCTAGTGAGGACGCAGGCAGCAGCGTCTGGATCGGCTGTCTGATCTACTTTCTATAGTTCTAGTGAGGACGCAGGCAGCAGCGTCTGGATCGGCTGTCTGATCTACTTTCTATAGTTCTAGTGAGGACGCAGGCAGCGGCGTCTGGATCGGCTGTCTGATCTACTTTCTATAGTTCTAGTGAGGACGCAGGCAGCGGCGTCTGGATCGGCTGTCTGATCTAGTTTCTATAGTTCTAGTGAGGACGCAGGCAGCAGCGTCTGGATCAGCTGTCTGATCTACTTTCTATAGTTCTAGTGAGGACGCAGGCAGCGGCGTCTGGATCAGCTGTCTGATCTAGTTTCTATAGTTCTAGTGAGGACGCAGGCAGCAGCGTCTGGATCAGCTGTCTGATCTACTTTCTATAGTTCTAGTGAGGACGCAGGCAGCAGCGTCTGGATCAGCTGTCTGATCTAGTTTCTATAGTTCTAGTGAGGACGCAGGCAGCAGCGTCTGGATCGGCTGTCTGATCTACTTTCTATAGTTCTAGTGAGGACGCAGGCAGCGGCGTCTGGATCGGCTGTCTGATCTAGTTTCTATAGTTCTAGTGAGGACGCAGGCAGCGGCGTCTGGATCAGCTGTCTGATCTAGTTTCTATAGTTCTAGTGAGGACGCAGGCAGCAGCGTCTGGATCAGCTGTCTGATCTAGTTTCTATAGTTCTAGTGAGGACGCAGGCAGCAGCGTCTGGATCAGCTGTCTGATCTACTTCCTATAGTTCTAGTGAGGACGCAGGCAGCAGCGTCTGGATCAGCTGTCTGATCTAGTTTCTATAGTTCTAGTGAGGACGCAGGCAGCGGCGTCTGGATCAGCTGTCTGATCTAGTTTCTATAGTTCTAGTGAGGACGCAGGCAGCGGCGTCTGGATCAGCTGTCTGATCTAGTTTCTATAGTTCTAGTGAGGACGCAGGCAGCGGCGTCTGGATCAGCTGTCTGATCTAGTTTCTATAGTTCTAGTGAGGACGCAGGCAGCGGCGTCTGGATCAGCTGTCTGATCTAGTTTCTATAGTTCTAGTGAGGACGCAGGCAGCAGCGTCTGGATCAGCTGTCTGATCTAGTTTCTATAGTTCTAGTGAGGACGCAGGCAGCAGCGTCTGGATCAGCTGTCTGATCTAGTTTCTATAGTTCTAGTGAGGACGCAGGCAGCAGCGTCTGGATCAGCTGTCTGATCTAGTTTCTATAGTTCTAGTGAGGAGGCAGGCAGCAGCGTCTGGATCAGCTGTCTGATCTACTTTCTATAGTTCTAGTGAGGACGCAGGCAGCGGCGTCTGGATCAGCTGTCTGATCTAGTTTCTATAGTTCTTGTGAGGACGCAGGCAGCAGCGTCTGGATCAGCTGTCTGATCTACTTTCTATAGTTCTAGTGAGGACGCAGGCAGCAGCGTCTGGATCAGCTGTCTGATCTAGTTTCTATAGTTCTAGTGAGGACGCAGGCAGCAGCGTCTGGATCAGCTGCTGATCTACTTTCTATAGTTCTAGTGAGGAGGCAGGCAGCAGCGTCTGGATCAGCTGTCTGATCTACTTTCTATAGTTCTAGTGAGGACGCAGGCAGCGGCGTCTGGATCAGCTGTCTGATCTAGTTTCTATAGTTCTAGTGAGGACGCAGGCAGCAGCGTCTGGATCAGCTGTCTGATCTACTTTCTATAGTTCTAGTGAGGACGCAGGCAGCAGCGTCTGGATCGGCTGTCTGATCTAGTTTCTATAGTTCTAGTGAGGACGCAGGCAGCAGCGTCTGGATCGGCTGTCTGATCTACTTTCTATAGTTCTAGTGAGGACGCAGGCAGCGGCGTCTGGATCGGCTGTCTGATCTAGTTTCTATAGTTCTAGTGAGGACGCAGGCAGCGGCGTCTGGATCAGCTGTCTGATCTAGTTTCTATAGTTCTAGTGAGGACGCAGGCAGCAGCGTCTGGATCAGCTGTCTGATCTAGTTTCTATAGTTCTAGTGAGGACGCAGGCAGCAGCGCATGGATCAGCTGTCTGATCTACTTCCTATAGTTCTAGTGAGGACGCAGGCAGCAGCGTCTGGATCAGCTGTCTGATCTAGTTTCTATAGTTCTAGTGAGGACGCAGGCAGCGGCGTCTGGATCAGCTGTCTGATCTAGTTTCTATAGTTCTAGTGGGGACGCAGGCAGCGGCGTCTGGATCAGCTGTCTGATCTACTTTCTATAGTTCTAGTGAGGACGCAGGCAGCGGCGTCTGGATCAGCTGTCTGATCTAGTTTCTATAGTTCTAGTGAGGACGCAGGCAGCGGCGTCTGGATCAGCTGTCTGATCTAGTTTCTATAGTTCTAGTGAGGACGCAGGCAGCAGCGTCTGGATCAGCTGTCTGATCTAGTTTCTATAGTTCTAGTGAGGACGCAGGCAGCAGCGTCTGGATCAGCTGTCTGATCTAGTTTCTATAGTTCTAGTGAGGACGCAGGCAGCAGCGTCTGGATCAGCTGTCTGATCTAGTTTCTATAGTTCTAGTGAGGAGGCAGGCAGCAGCGTCTGGATCAGCTGTCTGATCTACTTTCTATAGTTCTAGTGAGGACGCAGGCAGCGGCGTCTGGATCAGCTGTCTGATCTAGTTTCTATAGTTCTAGTGAGGACGCAGGCAGCAGCGTCTGGATCAGCTGTCTGATCTACTTTCTATAGTTCTAGTGAGGACGCAGGCAGCAGCGTCTGGATCAGCTGTCTGATCTAGTTTCTATAGTTCTAGTGAGGACGCAGGCAGCAGCGTCTGGATCAGCTGCTGATCTACTTTCTATAGTTCTAGTGAGGACGCAGGCAGCAGCGTCTGGATCAGCTGTCTGATCTACTTTCTATAGTTCTAGTGAGGACGCAGGCAGCAGCGTCTGGATCAGCTGTCTGATCTACTTTCTATAGTTCTAGTGAGGACGCAGGCAGCAGCGTCTGGATCAGCTGTCTGATCTAGTTTCTATAGTTCTAGTGAGGACGCAGGCAGCGGCGTCTGGATCAGCTGTCTGATCTACTTTCTATAGTTCTAGTGAGGACGCAGGCAGCGGCGTCTGGATCAGCTGTCTGATCTAGTTTCTATAGTTCTAGTGAGGACGCAGGCAGCAGCGTCTGGATCAGCTGTCTGATCTACTTTCTATAGTTCTAGTGAGGACGCAGGCAGCAGCGTCTGGATCAGCTGTCTGATCTAGTTTCTATAGTTCTAGTGAGGACGCAGGCAGCAGCGTCTGGATCAGCTGCTGATCTACTTTCTATAGTTCTAGTGAGGACGCAGGCAGCAGCGTCTGGATCAGCTGTCTGATCTACTTTCTATAGTTCTAGTGAGGACGCAGGCAGCAGCGTCTGGATCAGCTGTCTGATCTACTTTCTATAGTTCTAGTGAGGACGCAGGCAGCAGCGTCTGGATCAGCTGTCTGATCTAGTTTCTATAGTTCTAGTGAGGACGCAGGCAGCAGCGTCTGGATCAGCTGTCTGATCTACTTTCTATAGTTCTAGTGAGGACGCAGGCAGCAGCGTCTGGATCAGCTGTCTGATCTACTTTCTATAGTTCTAGTGAGGACGCAGGCAGCAGCGTCTGGATCAGCTGTCTGATCTACTTTCTATAGTTCTAGTGAGGACGCAGGCAGCAGCGTCTGGATCAGCTGCTGATCTACTTTCTATAGTTCTAGTGAGGACGCAGGCAGCAGCGTCTGGATCAGCTGTCTGATCTACTTTCTATAGTTCTAGTGAGGACGCAGGCAGCAGCGTCTGGATCAGCTGTCTGATCTAGTTTCTATAGTTCTAGTGACGACGCAGGCAGCAGCGTCTGGATCAGCTGTCTGATCTAGTTTCTATAGTTCTAGTGACGACGCAGGCAGCGGCGTCTGGATCAGCTGTCTGATCTACTTTCTATAGTTCTAGTGAGGACGCAGGCAGCGGCGTCTGGATCAGCTGTCTGATCTAGTTTCTATAGTTCTAGTGAGGACGCAGGCAGCAGCGTCTGGATCAGCTGTCTGATCTACTTTCTATAGTTCTAGTGAGGACGCAGGCAGCAGCGTCTGGATCAGCTGTCTGATCTAGTTTCTATAGTTCTAGTGAGGACGCAGGCAGCAGCGTCTGGATCAGCTGCTGATCTACTTTCTATAGTTCTAGTGAGGACGCAGGCAGCAGCGTCTGGATCAGCTGTCTGATCTACTTTCTATAGTTCTAGTGAGGACGCAGGCAGCAGCGTCTGGATCAGCTGTCTGATCTACTTTCTATAGTTCTAGTGAGGACGCAGGCAGCAGCGTCTGGATCAGCTGTCTGATCTACTTTCTATAGTTCTACTGGCTTTGTGCATTTCTAGCATATCCTTGGTCAGGCCATTGAAATGAATGGGAGTCAATGTAATGTGTTGGCGGGTGGTTGATTCTCCTGGAGACGCTCTGGATGCATCCGGATCTTCACTCCAGAACCAAGAAACTTTGGAGCAGCAAGGAGGGATCAGAGACACCATCACCCTTTGACTGCAAACCCACCAGGACCCAGAGGGCCCAACAGTCCAAGTCCCAAACCCACCAGGACCCAGAGGGCCCAACAGTCCAAGTCCCAAACCCCACCAGGACCCAGAGGACCCAGTGGTCCACGGCGTAGCAGCAGATCCCCATCACCTCCACCATCATGTTGTCTTTATTCTGCTGTTTATCACGTCTCTCAGCTTCAGCTTGTTTCTTTTGTCCTTTTTCAGGTTTCTGTTGTTGGAATCGTGAGAGGATTTGCTCCGTTTCTGACCAATGTTCAGTACTTGGTGGACGACATGACTGGTCCCCCCATGAATGTGAAGCTGTGGATTACCATGGAAGTCAGTGTCTGACTGGTTTACTATAGAGAGCAGGACGCTGGGCGAAGCAAGGCTCGGTTCTAAACTCTGGTCTTTACAGGACTGTCCACCGAACACCTCGGCTTCTCCAGGCTCGTATGTTAAGGTCATCGGAAGCCTACGCTCCCACGCTGTAAGCTAACCTAGCAAAGCAGGCTGTCAGCAGCGGGAAAACAAATGCCACCATGGCCTTTTTTCTCTCCATCAACAGGGACAAAGGTCTCTGCTGGCCATGAACATCCGGTGCGTCTCAGACTTGAACGAGATCAGCTCCCACATGTTGGAAGTGGTACACGCTCACCTGCACCTCACCAGGAAGGTATTAACTATTGCAGAACTAAGACTAACTGCTCAGAGTCACGGTTCGTTCAGCCCAGCTGATCCCTGAGCCGCCGCCATGTTCTTCTGCTGGGAACATGGATTAAGGAGACGGTAGGTGTGTCACAGCGCAGCGCCTGCAGGTCGATGACTGTCGCTGCAGGATAGCTGCTTCCTGGGCTGCAGACCCCTGGGGGTGGCCGATGGGTATTACAGCTTAACAGTGATGAGAATTACAGAGCAAAGCAATTTAAGCAGAACCGCAGAGGGATGACACTGATGCACGGCTGGCTGCAGCAGGACGCTGGAAAATCAGAACTTTTCTCATTTCTTTATGCTCACCGTTTGTTTGTGGGTGTTTAGATTATTTGGCAGTTGATGGTGGAACCAAAGACATTTTGGCCGTGGGTCTTAACAAGTCTTTCTAAGTTTCCTGATGACAGGTTGGCCCACAGACCAATTTCCAAACTGGTTCTGTTACCAATTTGGCCGCTGATTGGCCATCTCTGGGACTAGACTGAAACTCAATAACCGTTTTTATTCTTTAGAATAAGGCTGTTCCTGTCTGCTCTGCCGATGGGATTGGAAAGCGTCACCTGAAGCCATGTGTTCTGGTCTCTGGATCATAACTTTATGGTTACCAGTATGTGTTGGACAGCAACTGGTTTTGCAGGTTCCTGTTTGTTTGCCTCAGGTCTTTGATGTGAACATGAACAGCACCGTGGTGCCGCAGCCTGACTGGAGCAGCGGGATGCATCTCCAAGGGGGTCTGTCCACGGTCCAGGACCAGGTTAGTGGTTTCAGAAGGAAAGTTAAACCAGAACCTCCAGTTTATGCTGTAAAAATATGTCTAAAACCTGGTTTATTATTTTATCTTTATGTCCTGTTTAGCCAATATGGCTCTGGCAGTAGATGTTCCAGAGCTAGCTGATAGCTAACAGCTTTATTGCTGACATGGTTTCGCTTGGTAGTTCAACGTGAAACTTTTTAAAAACGTATTTAGGAAGTAAAATCATACAGAGACTGAGACAGAAAGAAGGGATAAGAACTAAAGGGAGAGAGAAAAACCTAAAAAATATGACTTAATAACAGGTGTGAGCGGCCCCAGACTCCCCCTACAGGGCCCAGGATGGATTCAATTCTATTCAGTCTATTTCTATAGCTCCAATTCACATCATGTCATCTCAGGTCACTTTCCAGTTCACCAGATCATCCAGTCAGATTGATTCAAAGTTTTCTATCTAAGGATAAATGGGTGATCCTGGCCCCAGATACCCAGTGGGACCCAGGTCACTGGGACACAAGGAGGGCATTCATAAGGATGGCCACACCCACCAGAGAAGGGCAGATGAGAGCCCCTGGAGACCGACCCCCGAGGGGGCCAAACCCAAAGGGACCCAGTCCCTGAGGAGCCAAACCCCAGAGGCCATATTGCTGTGGTCCCACCTGTCCATGGCAGCCGGTGATGTCCAAGGTAGACCTGATGAGAGCCCCGGGGTCCGAGGCTCCAGGAAGCACCGCCCCTCAGCAGAGACCCAGGGCTTTTCCAGCATCAAGCCAGATCTCTGGTTTGCAGCAATTTAGCTGAGAGCTGAGCTGTAGGCAGGGCCCCTAAATGCTGGGGTCAAGGGTCAAAACTTTTTGGGAGACAGGGCGGGGCAGGGTGGGCCGGTGACTGAGGATGTGGGATTTCAGGGTTCAAACATATACAAGCACTCTACTGAGACGGCAAACAGTAAATATTCACCGTCCTCCTGGATCCCCAGGCTCCCAGTGTGGGAAGGGGCAGTACCTATAGCTCTGGGACTGGACCCCACCCAAGGGACAAGAATCCAAGTACCCTTGCCCCGAACACAACACACCAGACCCTACTTTAGGAGAGGAGCCCCAGGCAAGCACTGCCCGGGGACCCAGCCCCCCCAAGCCGAGTGCGGCATGCCAGCCACGCCCCTCTATCCCCTCCACCCGACTGCAAGCCAGGGGCAGATCAAGGATTTCAAAAGTGCGTACAACCAGAAGTGAAATCTGTTTCCCAGCCAGGGATACACGGACCCCTAGTGGTCTGCGAGGGTATTGCAAGGGGTAAATTAAAATATTTTATTTCTTGAATATTAAAATAAAATAGGCCTGGGATCTGTTCTGCTTTCTGAGAACTTGAGTTTGTGTAAAGACGTCCCTGTCCTGTAAACATGTCCCCGACCTGTTAAAGAGGTCCCCCCGCCTGGTTAAGACGTCCCTGTCCTGTAAACATGTCCCCGACCTGTTAAAGAGGTCCCCCCGCCTGGTTAAGACGTCCCTGTCCTGTAAACATGTCCCCGACCTGTTAAAGAGGTCCCCCCGCCTGGTAAAGACGTCCCTGTCCTGTAAACATGTCCCCGACCTGTTAAAGAGGTCCCCCCGCCCGGTAAAGACGTCCCTGTCCTGTAGACATGTACCCGACCTGTTAAAGAGGTCCCCCCGCCTGGTAAAGACGTCCCTGTCCTGTAGACATGTCCCCGACCTGTTAAAGAGGTCCCCCCGCCTGGTAAAGACGTCCCTGTCCTGTAGACATGTCCCCGACCTGTTAAAGAGGTCCCCCCGCCTGGTAAAGACGTCCCTGTCCTGTAGACATGTCCCCGACCTGTTAAAGAGGTCCCCCCGCCTGGTTAAGACGTCCCTGTCCTGTAGACATGTCCCCGACCTGTTAAAGAGGTCCCCCCGCCTGGTAAAGACGTCCCTGTCCTGTAGACATGTCCCCGACCTGTTAAAGAGGTCCCCCCGCCTGGTAAAGACGTCCCTGTCCTGTAAACATGTCCCCGACCTGTTAAAGAGGTCCCCCCGCCTGGTAAAGACGTCCCTGTCCTGTAAACATGTCCCCGACCTGTTAAAGAGGTCCCCCCGCCTGGTTAAGACGTCCCTGTCCTGTAAACATGTCCCCGACCTGTTAAAGAGGTCCCCCCGCCTGGTAAAGACGTCCCTGTCCTGTAAACATGTCCCCGACCTGTTAAAGAGGTCCCCCCGCCTGGTAAAGACGTCCCTGTCCTGTAGACATGTCCCCGACCTGTTAAAGTGTCCCCACCCTGTAAAGACGTCCCCCCCCGGTAAAGACGTCCCTGTCCTGTAGACATGTCCCCGACCCGTTAAAGTGTCCCCACCCTGTAAAGACGTCCCCCGCCTGGTAAAGACGTCCCTGTCCTGTAGACAAGTCCCCGACCTGTTAAAGAGGTCCCCCCGCCTGGTAAAGACGTCCCTGTCCTGTAGACATGTCCCCGACCAGTTAAAAAGGTCCCCCGGCCCGGTAAAGACGTCCCTGTCCTGTAAACATGTCCCCGACCCGTTAAAGTGTCCCCACCCTGTAAAGACGTCCCCCCCTTGTAAAGACGTCCCTGTCCTGTAGACATGTCCCCGACCCGTTAAAGTGTCCCCGCCCTGTGCTGCTTTTAACCCCTAGACCACCCCGGACCTCTGAACTTATAAGGAGTCTTTTTTACAAAGCATCTTTATCAAACTCAGACTGTAATCCATGACAATAACGAAAATATTGGAGCATGAGATTAAAAAGAGCAACAGTTCTAAAGCTGCAGGAGATGCAGTAGGACAAGATGGCAGCAAGTTTATATCTGGCATATTATGGCAAGCAGCTGTGTCATTTATTAAGCTGCTGTTTTTCCATCTGTAGATCAATAAAATAGGTTTCCAGTGAGTTAACGTCCAAGTATCTAGTCAGTTATGGCAGGCTGTTTTCACATTAATCGACTTGAATAAATGTATGTATTTCTAAAATAATAAAAATGATGGGAATAAAGAGATCTGCCATTTATTTTTAGACACCCAGAATGTTTCTTTTAGGTATAAAAAATGTATTTTGTTTGAATTGTTGAGGTGTATAACTTTCTTAGGGAAAGGAAAAACTTTTTATCTTATGTTTGATAAGCAGAGTTTTCATTAAACCTGAAGCAGACCTCAGCTTTAAAAGTTTAGACCATCCCTTTAATTATCCCCTCCCTCCCTCTGCTACCTGTTTATACGCTAGTTCTGAAAAATTCAATCAGCAGGAATGAATGAATGAATGAATCATGGTTTAGTGGGGTCCTGATGATTTCCAACAGTGCATAGCGGTCTGAGGGAGTTGGGATAAAAACTGATCTGCTGAAAAATGTTTTCTTGTTTTTTCCTCCGAGGTTCTGCATCTGATCCGGGTGTTCTCTGTCCACGATGAAGGCATTGCTTTGTCTTACCTGAGAACTCAACTGGATCACATCAGCATGACAGACATTAGGTACCCCCCCGCCGTTGTTAACGAGCTGTAGTTAAACTTCCTGGCTGTCAGACGGCTGACAAACCTCCACGAATGTTCAAACTTTTCAGTCGCTACTTTCCTGCAGCCAGAAGTCTGTGTTTAAAGCTTTGGAAAGATTCGACATGAACAAAGCAAAACGCCTTGAAATCAAAACAAAGATTTTTCAGGCGGATCAGGATAATCGGTGTTAGAATCCGGCGGCTGCGTCCTCCAAGGATCCGGTCTACCTGGGTACTTGGACTGGGTCTGCTGTGAGTTCAAATATGGAATCAAACAGGTCCAGCCTTCTGCAGCCTAACCCACCCCTCACTCCACGTTCGCTCTGTCGCCTAGCAACCGTGACCATTGACACACACAGCAGGGAAAGAATGGGTGCTAAAGCCCTCCTTGCTATTCTGGGTGCTAATAACTTTCCTGAGGAGCTTCAGCAGCAGTACTCTCCTCTCAGATATCAGATCTATAGTCCCCACTCTGCACAGATATTAGAATCTGAGCCTAAATTACAGCCAAAACCATTTAAGGAAAGATAAAAAACTTTAGATAAACTAATCTTTACCCGTCAGATATCTGACTCAATAACCATCAAAACAACTATTTTCATTCATTTCAGACGGAACTATTCACTGACTGGATTATATTAATCTAAACTTCCAATACTCACCACTGTTTGGCGCCATTTCCCCTTTTTCCTCTGACCACGGAGCAGCCGGCATGCTTGGACTCGCAATGAATCATGGGATATCCAAGGCTATGGAGGTGACAGCGGACCCGTCCTTCCAAACGATGGCTGCGTTTATCGGCCGCATAACGGGAGGTCCTCCAATCCGATCAGGCGCTTCGGCAACGAGCTATGACGTAATCCGCCTATGAATCTGACCTTCGGAGGACGCAGCCGCTGGATTCTAACTCAGCCACTGTGTGCAACAAGTGGACAACAAGAGATGTTTGGATGTGATGGTCTGGAATGTTCTGGTTTCCCACAGCAGTCCATTGGATTAACTGCTGAACTCTACCAATAATGGGATTTCTGGCTGTGCGTTAGCAGGCAGCTAACAGGACATTGGTCTCTAATCTATAGTCAGACCTAGATGTTCTAACTGGATTATGCTAATTTAATCTGTTCTTGTTCATTCAGGTCTTCCTTGGAGTTTCTCCTAAACGAAGGTCACATCTTTTACACCATTGATGAGAATCATTTCAAGTCTGCATAAGATCGGCTCCCAGTGGAAGATGAAGGAAACTGGTCCTGGACCAGTTCTGAAACAAAGCAATCAATGATTATTTAGCGCTTTCTGCCAGAAGGAGCCATCTTTGTTTAGAGTTTTTCTTTGATCCCGGTTCCTGATCGGTTTGAAGTTCATTGAAATATTAAAACTTTAGTTTGTTTTTTTGAGCAGCTTGGAGTCTTTTTAAATCTTCATCTGTCAGCGGAAAGCTTTACTTTGTTCTTCATCGTTGATGCTGGTGGTGCTCCTGGTACAAAGGTCTGCAGACTCAGGAGGTCCAGGAGGTTCTGTTAGCTCTGAAGCTGCCTGCTAATCTTCTTTAGCCTCACTGCCTTCAGTCAGGTTATTGCTGCTTCTACCCAATTCTATACATTTTATTTCTATGGTTGTTATGAAGCTGGGTATGCTTACCATCCATCCATCCATCCATCCAGCTGACATCATCATCGGATGTTGCAGCCACGCAGTGATGAACCAATTAATGTGACTCCTCTTAGTGCTCATCTGTCTCTAATCTTTGTATTAAAGTAAAATCAGAGCGTGAGGAACGATGGAGGATCAGTAATTCCCTGGAGGGACCTCCTACTGAGCTTCCATCTTTCTCCTTTAGGCTGAGTGCTGCTGTCTATGCCAATAGAAAGCCCTGGGGATGCTAATTTATACATTTTCCTCTATTTCTAAGCTAGCTGGTTATGATAACGCTCTGAATGTGTTGATAAAAATATCCAGTGAAGATCCAGAGCCCCTCTCCTTTCTGTCCTCATTTCTGACAGCTTCATCTGAGCTCAGATCATCTATTGGACTTTATTCATGGTTATCTGGAGACGATCATATTTTTAGGTTCTTTTTCAAAGGGATATTTTTCTGAACCTCAATACTAAAAAAATAGATTAAAGAGCATAAAGCTGATATATGGATTTCCATCACAGAGGTCAAAGTCAAGCCTTAGCTGGTATAAATACTGACTGTTTTTAGATGCATGTCCATCATTGCCTCTCAGGCGCTCATAATCAGCCCTGGGACCGGACCGGACCGGACCACAGGCCTCACGCTGCTGAGGACCATGGATGGTTCCGGCTGCTTCACGTCCATTTAGCACCAGGCCCATCAGTGATCTCTGATCCAGGCTGGAAGGTGCTAATAAGTTAGCTGCAGGACCTGCTGCGCGTTGGAGCTCTACTAGTGCAGCCTTCCAGTGACGCCCAGTCATGATGCGACTCTTTCAGGGAGCTGCACCAGAACCATGAGCATGAGCTCTGAGGAGGTCTGGATTATTGCATGAATCTGGAGTGAGCATCAGGTTCTCAAGAGCAGAGAAGAGTAAGAGGTGTTTTTCCAAAGGATGCTGTTTTCGTTTACTGTCTAATGGAGAGAAAGTTGAACGAGATTGGTTACTGTACGGGGGGGCGCGATTATGTGTTTTCGCATCCACCTCAAAAATATGTAGTTGCGCCCCTGATCTTGCAGGTCTGAGCAGAGTTTTTATTCTAGAACAGATGGAGCAGGCAGAGACGAATTCAGAGACATCTTTATGTAGTGATGGCCTCCAGAAACATCTGAAGAGGACTGATGGTTGGAGAAACTCCAGGATCCCAGATCCACCCCAGTGTTCTGTCAGACCAGCATACCCTGTCAGATCAGCATACCCCATCAGACCAGCATACCCCGTCAGATCAGCATACCCCATCAGACCAGCATACCCCGTCAGATCAGCATACCCCATCAGACCAGCATACCCCGTCAGATCAGCATACCCCATCAGACCAGCATACCCCGTCAGACCAGCATACCCTGTCAGATCAGCATACCCCGTCAGATCAGCATACCCCGTCAGACCAGCATACCCTGTCAGATCAGCATACCCCATCAGACCAGCATACCCCGTCAGATCAGCATACCCCATCAGACCAGCATACCCCGTCAGATCAGCATACCCCATCAGATCAGCATACCCCGTCAGACCAGCATACCCCGTCAGACCAGCATACCCCATCAGATTAGCATACCCTGTCAGACCAGCATACCCCATCAGATCAGCATACCCCATCAGACCAGCATACCCCGTCAGATCAGCATACCCCATCAGACCAGCATACCCTGTAAGATCAGCATACCCCATCAGACCAGCATACCCCGTCAGATCAGCATACCCCGTCAGACCAGCATACCCCATCAGATTAGCATACCCTGTCAGACCAGCATACCCCATCAGATCAGCATACCCCATCAGACCAGCATACCCCGTCAGATCAGCATACCCCATCAGACCAGCATACCCCGTCAGATCAGCATACCCCGTCAGACCAGCATACCCCATCAGACCAGCATACCCCATCAGACCAGCATACCGCATCAGATTAGCATACCCTGTCAGACCAGCATACCCCATCAGATCAGCATACCCCATCAGACCAGCATACCCCGTCAGATCAGCATACCCCATCAGACCAGCATACCCTGTCAGATCAGCATACCCCATCAGACCAGCATACCCCGTCAGATCAGCATACCCCATCAGACCAGCATACCCCGTCAGATCAGCATACCCCATCAGACCAGCATACCCCATCAGATTAGCATACCCTGTCAGACCAGCATACCTCATCAGATCAGCATACCCCATCAGACCAGCATACCCCATCAGACCAGCATACCCTGTCAGATCAGCATACCCCATCAGACCAGCATACCCCGTCAGATCAGCATACCCTGTCAGACCAGCATACCCCGTCAGATCAGCATACCCCATCAGACCAGCATACCCCGTCAGATCAGCATACCCCATCAGACCAGCATACCCCGTCAGATCAGCATACCCTGTCAGACCAGCATACCCCGTCAGATCAGCATACCCCATCAGACCAGCATACCCCATCAGACCAGCATACCCTGTCAGATCAGCATACCCCGTCAGACCAGCATACCCCATCAGATCAGCATACCCCATCAGATCAGCATACCCCGTCAGACCAGTATACCCCATCAGACCAGCATACCCTGTCAGACCAGCATACCCCGTCAGATCAGCATACCCTGTCAGACCAGCATACCCCGTCAGACCAGCATACCCTGTCAGATCAGCATACCCCATCAGACCAGCATACCCCGTCAGACCAGTATACCCCATCAGACCAGCATACCCTGTCAGACCAGCATACCCCATCAGATCAGCATACCCCGTCAGATCAGCATACCCCATCAGACCAGCATACCCCGTCAGACCAGCATACCCACAGTCACACATGTGCAGGATGTCAGATTATCATGTGAAATGTTCTATTTTCACCTGATCTGCTGCCCTCTGGTGTTCATGTCAGATGTTGCATCACATCCAGAAATACGATTGCATCATATTCTGAGCAACCAAAGCTTTTAATGACAGAATGAATTAATGCAGCAGGTCAGTATTTGCAGTGTTGACCCATCTTCTTCAGGACATTTCTCCCTGGCTGCTCTCAATCAGCTTCTGGACCGAATCCTGACTGATAGCGTCCATTCTGCTCCATCAATGCTCGCATTTGGTCAGAAGGTTTTCGTTTGTCCGCCGTCTCTTGATGATTGACCACAAGTTTTCAATGGGATTAAGATGAGGGGAGTTTCCAGGCCATGGACCCAACATCTCTCTGTTTTGTTCCCTGAGCCAGTTAGATATCACCTTTGCTTTATGGCGAGGTGCTCCATCATGCTGGAAAAGGCATCGTTCATCACCAAACTGCTCTGGGACGGTTGGGAGAAGTTGCTCTCGGAGGACATTCTGGTTCCATTCTTTATTCACGGCTGTGTTTTTAGGTCAGACTGGGAGAGAGCCGACTCCCTTGGCTGAGAAGCAACCCCACACATGAATGGTTTCAGGATGCTTTACAGTCGGCAGGAGACCAGACTGCTGGTAGCGCTCACCTGGTCTTCTCCCAACCAGCTGTTTTCCAGATGTCCCAAACAATGGGAAAGGGGATTGATGAGAGAAAATAACTTTCCCCCAGTCCTCAGCAGTCCCCTCCCTGCACCTTTAGCAGGATACCAGTCTGTCCCTGATGGTTTTCCTGGAGAGAAGTGGCTTCTTTGCTGCCCTCCTTCAGACCAGGCCTTGCTCCAAGAGTCTCTGCCTCACAGTGCAGATGCACTCACACCTGCCTGCTGCCATTCCTGAGCAAGCTCTGCACCGCTGGTAGCCCGATCCCGCAGCTGAAACACTTCTCAGAGACGGTCCTGGCGCTCGCTGGTCTTTCTTGGCGCCCTGGAGCCTTTTTGGCAACAATGGAACCTCTCTCCTTGAAGTCCTTGATGATGCCATAGATTGCTGACTGATTCTCTTTCCTGTTCGGCCATTTTCTGCAGTGCAATGATGACTGCAGGTGTTTCTTTAGAGATAACCATGGTTCCCAGCAGAGAACCAATGATGCCGAGCAGCAGCCTCTTTTTAAAGAGTCCAGTGGTGTCATTCTGACTGAATCCTGACAGGTTGATCTCCAGCCCTGTCCTCATCACCACCCACACCTGTTAATGGACCAATCACTGAAGCCATGGTAGCTGCTCCTTTAAGGCAGGGCTGCAATGACCATGAAATGTGTTTTGGGGATAAAGTTCATTTTCTAGGCATATATTGACTTTGCAATTAATTGCTGTTAGGCTGATCACTCTTTAGAACATTCTGAACATCCCCTCCATCAGCCGCCTACATCAGCTGCCTCCATCAGCCGCCTCCATCAGCCGCCTCCATCACCTGCCTCCATCAGCCGCCTCCATCAGCCGCCTCCATCACCTGCCTCCATCACCTGCCTCCATCAGCCGCCTCCATCACCTGCCTCCATCAGCCGCCTCCATCAGCCGCCTCCATCACCTGCCTCCATCACCTGCCTCCATCAGCCGCCTCCATCACCTGCCTCCATCAGCCGCCTCCATCACCTGCCTCCATCACCTGCCTCCATCAGCCGCCTCCATCACCTGCCTCCATCAGCCGCCTCCATCAGCCGCCTCCATCACCTGCCTCCATCAGCCGCCTCCATCAGCCGCCTCCATCACCTGCCTCCATCACCTGCCTCCATCAGCCGCCTCCATCAGCCGCCTCCATCACCTGCCTCCATCAGCCGCCTCCATCAGCCGCCTCCATCACCTGCCTCCATCAGCCGCCTACATCAGCTGCCTCCATCAGCCGCCTCCATCAGCCGCCTCCATCACCTGCCTCCATCAGCCGCCTCCATCAGCCGCCTCCATCAGCCGCCTCCATCACCTGCCTCCATCACCTGCCTCCATCAGCCGCCTCCATCACCTGCCTCCATCAGCCGCCTCCATCACCTGCCTCCATCACCTGCCTCCATCAGCCGCCTCCATCACCTGCCTCCATCAGCCGCCTCCATCAGCCGCCTCCATCACCTGCCTCCATCAGCCGCCTCCATCAGCCGCCTCCATCACCTGCCTCCATCACCTGCCTCCATCAGCCGCCTCCATCAGCCGCCTCCATCACCTGCCTCCATCAGCCGCCTCCATCAGCCGCCTCCATCACCTGCCTCCATCAGCCGCCTCCATCACCTGCCTCCATCAGGCGCCTCCATCAGCCGCCTCCATCAGCCCCCTCCATCAGCCCCCTCCATCAGCCGCCTCCATCACCTGCCTCCATCACCTGCTTCCATCAGCCGCCTCCATCAGCCGCCTCCATCAGCCGCCTCCATCACCTGCCTCCATCACCTGCCTCCATCAGCCGCCTCCATCAGCCGCCTCCATCAGCCCCCTCCATCAGCCGCCTCCATCACCTGCCTCCATCAGCCGCCTCCATCAGCCGCCTCCATCAGCCCCCTCCATCAGCCGCCTCCATCACCTGCCTCCATCAGCCGCCTCCATCAGCCGCCTCCATCAGCCGCCTCCATCAGCCGCCTCCATCACCTGCCTCCATCACCTGCCTCCATCAGCCGCCTCCATCAGCCGCCTCCATCAGCCGCCTCCATCAGCCGCCTCCATCACCTGCCTCCATCAGCCGCCTCCATCACCTGCCTCCATCAGCCGCCTCCATCAGCCGCCTCCATCAGCCGCCTCCATCACCTGCCTCCATCACCTGCCTCCATCAGCCGCCTCCATCACCTGCCTCCATCACCTGCCTCCATCAGCCGCCTCCATCAGCCGCCTCCATCACCTGCCTCCATCACCTGCCTCCATCACCTGCCTCCATCACCTGCCTCCATCAGCCGCCTCCATCAGCCGCCTCCATCAGCCGCCTCCATCACCTGCCTCCATCACCTGCCTCCATCAGCCGCCTCCATCAGCCGCCTCCATCACCTGCCTCCATCAGCCGCCTCCATCAGCCGCCTCCATCACCTGCCTCCATCAGCCGCCTCCATCACCTGCCTCCATCAGGCGCCTCCATCAGCCGCCTCCATCAGCCACCTCCATCAGCCCCCTCCATCAGCCGCCTCCATCACCTGCCTCCATCACCTGCCTCCATCACCTGCCTCCATCAGCCGCCTCCATCAGCCGCCTCCATCACCTGCCTCCATCACCTGCCTCCACCAGCCGCCTCCACCAGCCGCCTCCATCAGCCGCCTCCATCAGCCGCCTCCATCAGCCCCCTCCATCAGCCGCCTCCATCACCTGCCTCCATCAGCCGCCTCCATCACCTGCCTCCATCACCTGCCTCCATCAGCCGCCTCCATCACCTGCCTCCATCACCTGCCTCCATCAGCCGCCTCCATCACCTGCCTCCATCAGCCGCCTCCATCAGCCCCCTCCATCAGCCCCCTCCATCAGCCGCCTCCATCAGCCGCCTCCATCAGCCGCCTCCATCACCTGCCTCCATCACCTGCCTCCATCAGCCGCCTCCATCAGCCGCCTCCATCACCTGCCTCCATCACCTGCCTCCATCACCTGCCTCCATCAGCCGCCTCCATCAGCCGCCTCCATCAGCCGCCTCAATCACCTGCCTCCATCAGCCGCCTCCATCAGCCGCCTCCATCACCTGCCTCCATCAGCCGCCTCCATCAGCCGCCTCCATCAGCCCCCTCCATCAGCCGCCTCCATCAGCCGCCTCCATCAGCCCCCTCCATCAGCTGCCTCCATCAGCTGCCTCCATCAGCCGCCTCCATCAGCTGCCTCCATCAGCCCCCTCCATCAGCTGCCTCCATCACCTGCCTCCATCACCCGCCTCCATCAGCCCCCTCCATCAGCTTCCTCCATCAGCTGCCTCCATCACCTGCCTCCATCAGCTGCCTCCATCAGCCGCCTCCATCAGCTGCCTCCATCAGCCCCCTCCATCAGCTGCCTCCATCAGCCCCCTCCATCAGCTGCCTCCATCAGCTGCCTCCATCACCTGCCTCCATCAGCCGCCTCCATCAGCCCCCTCCATCAGCCCCCTCCATCAGCTGCCTCCATCAGCTGCCTCCATCACCTGCCTCCATCAGCCGCCTCCATCAGCCCCCTCCATCAGCCGCCTCCATCAGCCCCCTCCATCAGCTGCCTCCATCACCTGCCTCCATCAGCCGCCTCCATCAGCCGCCTCCATCACCTGCCTCCATCAGCTGCCTCCATCAGCCGCCTCCATCAGCTGCCTCCATCAGCCCCCTCCATCAGCCCCCTCCATCAGCTGCCTCCATCACCTGCCTCCATCAGCCCCCTCCATCAGCCGCCTCCATCAGCCCCCTCCATCAGCTGCCTCCATCACCTGCCTCCATCAGCTGCCTCCATCAGCCGCCTCAATCAGCTGCCTCCATCAGCCGCCTCCATCACCTGCCTCCATCACCTGCCTCCATCAGCCGCCTCCATCAGCCCCCTCCATCAGCTGCCTCCATCAGCTGCCTCCATCACCTGCCTCCATCAGCCGCCTCCATCAGCCCCCTCCATCAGCCGCCTCCATCAGCCCCCTCCATCAGCTGCCTCCATCACCTGCCTCCATCAGCCGCCTCCATCACCTGCCTCCATCAGCTGCCTCCATCAGCCGCCTCCATCAGCTGCCTCCATCACCTGCCTCCATCACCTGCCTCCATCAGCCGCCTCCATCAGCCGCCTCCATCAGCCCCCTCCATCAGCTGCCTCCATCACCTGCCTCCATCAGCTGCCTCCATCAGCCGCCTCCATCAGCTGCCTCCATCAGCCGCCTCCATCAGCCCCCTCCATCAGCTGCCTCCATCAGCTGCCTCCATCACCTGCCTCCATCAGCCGCCTCCATCAGCCCCCTCCATCAGCCGCCTCCATTAGCCCCCTCCATCAGCTGCCTCCATCACCTGCCTCCATCAGCCGCCTCCATCACCTGCCTCCATCAGCTGCCTCCATCAGCCGCCTCCATCAGCTGCCTCCATCACCTGCCTCCATCAGCCGCCTCCATCAGCTGCCTCCATCACCTGCCTCCATCACCTGCCTCCATCAGCCGCCTCCATCAGCCGCCTCCATCAGCCCCCTCCATCAGCTGCCTCCATCACCTGCCTCCATCAGCTGCCTCCATCAGCCGCCTCCATCAGCTGCCTCCATCAGCCGCCTCCATCAGCTGCCTCCATCACCTGCCTCCATCAGCCGCCTCCATCAGCCCCCTCCATCAGCCGCCTCCATTAGCCCCCTCCATCAGCTGCCTCCATCACCTGCCTCCATCAGCCGCCTCCATCACCTGCCTCCATCAGCTGCCTCTATCAGCCGCCTCCATCAGCTGCCTCCATCACCTGCCTCCATCAGCCGCCTCCATCAGCTGCCTCCATCACCTGCCTCCATCACCTGCCTCCATCAGCCGCCTCCATCAGCCGCCTCCATCAGCCCCCTCCATCAGCTGCCTCCATCACCTGCCTCCATCAGCTGCCTCCATCAGCTGCCTCCATCAGCCGCCTCCATCAGCTGCCTCCATCACCTGCCTCCATCAGCCGCCTCCATCAGCTGCCTCCATCACCTGCCTCCATCACCTGCCTCCATCAGCCGCCTCCATCAGCCGCCTCCATCAGCCCCCTCCATCAGCTGCCTCCATCACCTGCCTCCATCAGCTGCCTCCATCAGCCCCCTCCATCAGCTGCCTCCATCACCTGCCTCCATCAGCCGCCTCCATCACCTGCCTCCATCAGCTGCCTCCATCAGCCGCCTCCATCAGCTGCCTCCATCACCTGCCTCCATCAGCCGCCTCCATCAGCTGCCTCCATCACCTGCCTCCATCACCTGCCTCCATCAGCCGCCTCCATCAGCCGCCTCCATCAGCCCCCTCCATCAGCTGCCTCCATCACCTGCCTCCATCAGCTGCCTCCATCAGCCGCCTCCATCAGCCCCCTCCATCAGCCGCCTCCATTAGCCCCCTCCATCAGCTGCCTCCATCACCTGCCTCCATCAGCCGCCTCCATCACCTGCCTCCATCAGCTGCCTCCATCAGCCGCCTCCATCAGCTGCCTCCATCACCTGCCTCCATCAGCCGCCTCCATCAGCTGCCTCCATCACCTGCCTCCATCACCTGCCTCCATCAGCCGCCTCCATCAGCCGCCTCCATCAGCCCCCTCCATCAGCTGCCTCCATCACCTGCCTCCATCAGCTGCCTCCATCAGCCGCCTCCATCAGCCGCCTCCATCACCTGCCTCCACCCACAGGCCAGCAGAAGATGTGAGGCTGCGTCTCCAGCAGGGAAATGAACTGTTTACTAAACACTTTCTAAACCCTTGAAGTCGTTTGTTGCATCATCAGCCTGGGAAAGAAGGAAAGCTGTTCTAGATGAGATCTCCAGAGGTCACCCCCCCCCCCCCCCCCCCCCCCCCCCAGCATTATGAGGCTGCTCAGCCAGATGAGGCTGCAGGCTGGAGGTGTTGCTGTTCATCCAGCAGAGGGCATCATGGGAACTGGAATTACCAATCCTTCCTCTTCCTTCTGAAGCCTCTGCTCATCATCAGTGGAGGAATGTTTGGGAAATCTGGTTTCTCCTTCTATCTGTTCTACTTATAAAGCGAGGAGCTTTGCAGATTTCTCTGCTTACGGATCGTTTTTTTTAGATCCAGACTCTGTCTGAATCTTAGATGAAACGAGGACAGAGTGAGAAACATTTCAGATCTCCCACCTTTAGGGGTCCCTCCAGCTCTATGCAGGCCCTGCTATTAAATGGCACCTCGTTAATCAAATCTGCATGAGTGCGCTCAGGTTGCCATGGCAATAATTATCAGAGCTGCCTAATTAACTTTCTCAATTGCTTAATGATATACGACCCTCTGAACTCCATGTTTTTTTTCTCTCTAATCCAAGTTGTTGTCTTTTAATTCTTCCATTTTCTCTCCGTTGCATTAAACCGTCGCCATCATACGAGCTGTGGCGAAATTAAATCAGCATCATTGCCTGTCTGCCCACGCCCGGTCCCCTCACGGAGCTGCAAATGATGAGCGGCGGTGAAACTGACGGCGTGTGTCCGGGCCTGTACGCCATGTGTGACTGCATGCCCTCCCGTTCGCTGTGACCCGGTATGACAGCTGAGTGAAGGTTGGGAGCAGCGTCCCTGTCGTTCCTGAGCAGCCAGGCGGAACGTTTGGGGACACAGGAAGACGGTACCTGGTGACTCCCACCGTCCGTCTCCTGTCACAGCTGGCTCTGTGCGCAGCCTCCTGTCAGCCCTTCATCCGATCATGTCCACCTTTATCTGCTTGGTGTCTGAGACGCGCCTGAGCTCAGATTTGGGCTTTTATGTCCAAAAATATCCACCTCCTTGTTCTGGAAGAAGGAGCTCGTTTCTGTGTGACTGTAGGAGGAAAGGATGGTTAGAATGGCCTCCTGCCTGCAGCTCAGTCTTTTTCTACGTCAGCGTCGGGTTCTCAGGGCGGCTGAGCTTCTCAGCTTCCAAAACGCCCCTAAAAGGTCTGAAAGGAGAAGTTAATCTTAGTCAGGCTTAAAAATTCTCTCTATAGTTTTACCAACATGTCTTTCATGAAGCATAAATGGTTTGGAGCCACCTGACCCGGGTCCAGATTAGGGTGATGGTTAGGAGGCTTTTCCTTTCAGTGGACACCAGCAGGAAGCTCAGAGTGTTAATATTAGATCTATTGACAACAATCTAGTTATTATTATTGTGTGTTTCATTTCTTTCTAGAAAAAAAACAACCTTTAATCTAATTGTTCATAAATCAGGGCTTTGCTGCAGATGGAAGAATAAAAACGCAGGCAGCTGCAGGAAAGGACGGGTTCTAGGTGCAGCTTGGTACGTCTGGAGGAAACTGGCACATAGAGCGGAAACCAAAGGGGATGAAGGTCAGCAGAGGATGGATTATAAAGCAGAAACACCTGAAGAGCAGGAGCAGGTGAAACATCATCATGTTTTCCTCCTTTAATCAGAACAAATCAAAGCAGCAGCTGCAAACGTTCAGCTCTGTCTGCCTCCATAGATCAGCAGCAGTCAGAGCTGAGAACTGTGGACATGTTTAAACTCTGAGCTTAACTGGTCAGGAGTCAAAGCTTCAGATTCAACATTTAAAGCTCAGTAAGTTTCTAACATATCATTAATTTAACTAACCTTTCTCTCAGATAGAAGGACTTTATCTATCTGAACTTCTGTGTTCTTTTTCTATGTCTGCTTCTGTCTCCTTGAACCCCAGCGGGCCTCAGCAGATGGCCGCTCACACTGAGCCTGGTTCTGCTGGAGGTTTCTTCCTGTCCTTGTGGGTTGGTCTGCACCGTTCTCTGAGAGCTGAACGGACAGAAAGACTTCCTTCCAAGCTGCGCCTGAGTTTGGGGGTCAGTGAGTCAGCAGACTACAGGCCTGCTGGAGTTAGTTGGATGAACTCTGAGGCAACATCAGGAGGTTTTAAAGGTCTGAGTGTTGGATAGAAGCGTTCCAGTCTGCCGTATGTCCAGCAGGGCCTTCTGACTCCTTATGATTCCATTCTCCTTTCTGTTTTCCCTCACAGCTTCATCCCCTCTGTTCCACGGCGAGTCCCAGGAAGCAGTCCCACCCCGGGTTTAATTGTAGGAGCTTTTGTTGCTTTGAAGCAGGTGAAGAACGGTGTCAGGGGACAGATTATCTATGTTCCACCTCTGCTCTGCATCAGCGTGTTTTCATTCTACTGAGTGGATTTCATGGTTGAGAGTTCAGCTTGAAATGGGATTAACAGCAGGTGTCAGGTTGTGCTAGCTAAACCTCTTGATGTCAGGAATGGTGGAGAGAAACGTGTCACAGCGTCTGGAGGAACCCTTTCACCACTGAACCTCGCTGCAGATATGACTGAGTCTGTATTCATTAATGCAGGAACGGCACAATGCTGCGGTTTCTGCTTATTAAAGGATTCACATGTTGGTGCAGCACCAGCACCCAGCTGTGGTTTCTACTGGATCAACGCATAAAGATGGACGTCTTTACGTCTGAGTGACATGGGGGGAGCAGAGAGCGGGTCGGTCATGCTCCCCATGGTAGAAAAAACCTTCAGGGAGTTTAATGAATGCATTAGAGGCCAGGTTAGCCATGTTGCAGCAAAGGATCATGGGTAGGCGTGTGTGATTCTGCTCATCTTGGTTGATCAGGGATGGATGAAGATCAGCAGATGGTGGTGAATGTTCACAGCAGACAGTCTACCAGGAGGTCTACCTTCCTGGCTGCAGCCTGCAAGGCTCTGATGTCTTTCATCCGGTCTGACCAACTGGATTCACACCAGTTGCTGGGAGGTAACTGGATCAGGTTCAGTGGAACCAGTTTGACCACAGATCCACTTCCTCCTGAGCAGACTGTCCTCAATTCAATTCTATTCAGTTTATTTCTATAGCTCCAATTCACATCATGTCATCTCAGGTCACTTTATAGATCCAGACCAACCAGATCATCCAGTCAGATTGATTCAAAGTTTTCTATCTAAGGAAAACCAGCTGATTGCATCGACTCATTGACTATTCAGCAATCCCTCACACTAAGCATGCTTGTAGCGACAGTGGAGAGGAAAAACTCCCTTTGAACAGGCCTCCTGGAGACCTCCTGGAGCAGACTGACTTCCTGGAGCAGACTGACCTCCTGGGGCAGACTGACTTCCTGGGGCAGACTGACTTCCTGGAGCAGGCTGACTTCCTGGGGCAGACTGACTTCCTGGAGCAGACTGACTTCCTGGAGCAGGCTGACTTCCTGGAGCAGGCTGACCTCCTGGAGCAGACTGACTTCCTGGAGCAGGCTGACTTCCTGGAGCAGGCTGACCTCCTGGAGCAGACTGACGTCCTGGAGCAGGCTGACTTCCTGGAGCAGGCTGACCTCCTGGAGCAGACTGACCCCCTGGAGCATGCTGACTTCCTGGAGCATGCTGACCTCCTGGGGCAGACTGACTTCCTGGGGCAGACTGACTTCCTGGAGCAGGCTGACTTCCTGGGGCAGACTGACTTCCTGGAGCAGACTGACTTCCTGGAGCAGGCTGACTTCCTGGAGCAGGCTGACCTCCTGGAGCAGACTGACTTCCTGGAGCAGGCTGACTTCCTGGAGCAGGCTGACCTCCTGGAGCAGACTGACGTCCTGGAGCAGGCTGACTTCCTGGAGCAGGCTGACCTCCTGGAGCAGACTGACCCCCTGGAGCATGCTGACTTCCTGGAGCAGGCTGACTTCCTGGGGCAGGCTGACCTCCTGGAGCAGACTGACCCCCTGGAGCATGCTGACTTCCTGGAGCATGCTGACCTCCTGGGGCAGACTGACCTCCTGGAGCAGACTAACGTCCTGGAGCAGGCTGACTTCCTGGAGCAGACTGACTTCCTGGGGCAGGCTGACCTCCTGGAGCAGACTGACCTCCTGGAGCAGACTGACTTCCTGGGGCAGACTGACCTCCTGGGGCAGACTGACTTCCTGGGGCAGACTAACTTCCTGGAGCAGACTAACTTCCTGGAGCAGGCTGACTTCCTGGGGCAGACTGACTTCCTGGAGCAGGCTGACTTCCTGGGGCAGACTGACTTCCTGGAGCAGGCTGACTTCCTGGGGCAGACTAACTTCCTGGGGCAGACTAACTTCCTGGAGCAGGCTGACTTCCTGGAGCAGACTGACTTCCTGGAGCAGACTGACCTCCTGGAGCAGGCTGACCTCCTGGAGCAGACTGACTTCCTGGAGCAGACTGACCTCCTGGAGCAGACTGACCTCCTGGGGCAGACTGACTTCCTGGGGCAGACTGACCTCCTGGGGCAGACTGACCTCCTGGAGCAGACTGACTTCCTGCGGCAGACTAACTTCCTGGAGCAGACTAACTTCCTGGAGCAGGCTGACTTCCTGGAGCAGGCTGACTTCCTGGGGCAGACTGACTTCCTGGAGCAGGCTGAATTCCTGGGGCAGACTAACTTCCTGGGGCAGACTAACTTCCTGGGGCAGACTAACTTCCTGGAGCAGGCTGACTTCCTGGAGCAGACTGACTTCCTGGAGCAGACTAACTTCCTGGAGCAGACTGACCTCCTGGAGCAGACTGACTTCCTGGAGCAGACTAACTTCCTGGAGCAGGCTGACTTCCTGGAGCAGACTGACTTCCTGGAGCAGACTAACTTCCTGGAGCAGACTGACCTCCTGGAGCAGACTGACCTCCTGGAGCAGACTGACTTCCTGGAGCAGACTGACCTCCTGGAGCAGACTGACCTCCTGGGGCAGACTGACTTCCTGGGGCAGACTGACCTCCTGGGGCAGACTGACCTCCTGGAGCAAGAACAGAAAAAGGATTTAAATTGAAGGAAACTTCTGCTTCAGTCTGTCAGGCTTCAATGTGGAGCTTCAGTGTTTAACAGGAGCTTCAGGTTATCTGAGTTGAACTGGTCTTAGTGGTGGTTGTAGCACAGCCTTCTTTGGTACAGACCAACATCCTTCCACACACAGCTGAAAACATCCTCAGACCTTCCTACTGAGGGCAACCAGGAACCCAGCAGGGAACATCCGACTGGTCATGTCTGTAGCTCCACGTGGAGCAGCTTTCACTACCTGTGTGTCCTTCTGGACAATTTCTCTACTGCAGAGGTTCCTTCACTATAGATCCTTGGAAGGACCACAGCCAGACGGTGGAAAGACTGTAGAGGCTCAGAGGGGCTTCTGGGGTAGGTTAAGCTTTAGTCAGCATGCATCAAACTGCTGCAGCTGGTGTTTGATGAAGATCAGGAGGAGCCCAGTGATCTGCTTCTAGAACTAGAACTGAGGTAGTCATGGAATCTGAACCGGGTTTAGACTGCTTTGATCCAGTTGAACTTTCAGAGTTAGCAAAACTATTGTCTTCATCTAAGCCTTCAACTTGGATGTTAGATCCAGTTCCAACCAGGTTATTTAAGGAGGTATTCCCTTTGATCTCCTCCTCCATTTTACCGTATTTTCACGACCATAAGGCGCACCGTACTAAAAGGCGCAGCTTTTATATACAGGTACATGTCCTCTACTACTTATTTAAAAATAGAGCGGGAACAAAACTGAGTATGTTTGTGCTTTATTCGTGTATTTATTACAAAGTATTAATCAAACCCATCAAAGTCATCAAGTTTCTGAATTAAACAGCTGCACTAAATCAGACATGCCAGTTTCCCCTTCTTCGCTGTCAGAGTCACTTTCCGTGCCGGGCGGCTCCTCGGAAATAATGCCGGCTTTTCCGAAAGCTGAACAACAGAGCCAGCAGACACGTTAGTCCAGGCATCCACAATCCATCCGCAAACGGTGGCGTAACTTGCCCGGCGCTGCCTTCCACTTTTCCTGAAACTGTGGTCTCCGTCTGTCATCCATCGCTCCCACGCCGCTCACAGCCTTACTTTGAACGGCCGGTTCACACCGATGTGGAGCGGTTGAAGTTCCTTTGTCCGACCCCCGGGATAACAGCGAGCACAGCCTTCATTTGATTCACCATGTTTTTCCCATCGGCTGTGAGATGGGCGCGCATGGAGTCACAGATTAACAGCGATGGTGACGCGTGGAAACAACCACCTGGTCTCCTCACATACACCTCCCTCAGCCACGCTTTCATCATCTCCTCATCCATCCAGCCCTTTTCATTTGCCTTAATATCAACTCCAGCGGGAAAAGTCTCTTTAGGCAAAATCTTTCTCTTAAAAATCACCATAGGCAGCAGTTTCTGTCCATTTGCGTGGCAGCCAGTCCACGACCACACTTCCCCCTTTAACCTTCTCATGGTGGTCTCAACAATGTCCGCAGTAACAACACACATAGGGCGCTATAGGGCACGCCGCACATTTTGAGGGGAAAAAAAGACGTTTATATGCGCCTTATAGTCGTGAAAATACGGTAGATGTGATTAATCTATCTCTGTTACAGGGATATGTACCTAAAGCTTTTAAGGTTGCTGTAATTAAACCTCTGCTTAAGAAACCGTCTCTTGACCCAGATGACTTGGTTAATTATAGACCTATATCCAATCTTCCTTTCTTATCCAAAATCCTTGAGAAAGTAGTTGCCAAACAAGTTTGCGACCACTTACACCATAATGAACTTTGTGAAGAGTTTCAGTCTGGCTTTAGAGCTCATCATAGCACTGAAACAGCTCTGGTGAAAGTCACTAATGATATTCTCATGGCCTCAGATAATGGACTTGTATCTGTGCTCGTCCTGTTGGATCTTAGTGCTGCATTTGATACAGTTGATCATAATATTCTTTTAGAAAGACTTGAATATTTTGTTGGAATTAAAGGAACAGCACTAGACTGGTTTAAATCTTATCTATCTGATCGAATTCAGTTTGTTCATGTTAATGATAGATCTTCAACACGCTCAAAGGTTACCTGTGGAGTACCACAGGGATCAGTGCTAGGACCAATTCTCTTTACTTTATACATGCTCCCAATCGGTAGAATTATTAGACAGCATGGGATTAATTTCACTGTTATGCTGATGATACCCAGCTATATCTGTCTATAATCCAGATGAAGCTAACCCATTACATAGATTACAGGCATGTCTGAAGACATAAAAACCTGGATGACTCTTAACTTTCTGCTTCTGAATGCAGACAAAACAGAAGTTATAGTCTTTGGACCAGAGTCTCTGAAAAAGAAGCTGATTAGCCAGTCACTTCATTTGGATGGGATTAAACTGATTTCAGATAATAAAGTAAAAAATCTTGGTGTTATTTTTGATCAGGACCTGTCATTTAAATCCCAGATCAAAGAGGTTTCTAGAATTTCCTTCTTTCATCTGAGGAATATTGCAGAAATGAGAAATCTCCTGTCCAGGGGTGATGCTGAGAAACTAGTCCATGCATTTGTTACTTCAAGGCTGGACTATTGTAATTCTTTACTATCAGGAAGTCCACAAACTGTAGTTAAAAGCCTTCAGCTGATCCAAAATGCTGCAGCCAGAGTTCTGATGAAAATGAAAAAGAGAGATCATATCTCTCCTATCCTGGCTTCTCTTCATTGGCTTCCTGTTAAATCAAGAATAGAATTTAAAATCCTCCTTCTCACATATAAAGCCTTAAATGGCCAAGCTCCATCTGATATCAGAGATCTGATTGTTCCTTATGTTCCTAACAGAGCACTTCGCTCTCAATCTGCAGGTTTACTAGTGGTTCCTAGAACTTCTAAAAGTAGAATGGGAGGCAGATCTTTTAGTTATCAGGCTCCTCTCCTGTGGAACCAACTACCAGTTTTAGTCCGTGAGGCAGACACCCTGTCTACTTTAAGGCTAGGCTTAAAACTTTCCTTTTTGATAAAGCTTCTAGTTAGAGTGGCTCAGGTTATCCTGATCTATCTCTATAGTTCTGCTGCTATAGGCTTAGACTGCTGGAGGACATAGGGACCCCTTTTTCATCATTCTGCTTCATTCTATCTCTATTCTCCCACTCTGCAGAATCTGTTAGTTCAATCTCTAACGTTCTGCTGGAGGTTTCTTCCTGTTCAAAGGGAGTTTTTCCTCTCCACTGTCGCTACAAGCATGCTTAGTGTGAGGGATTGCTGAAGAGTCAATGAGTCGATGCAATCAGCTGGTTTTCCTTAGACAGAAAACTTTGAATCAATCTGACTGGATGATCTGGTTGGTCTGGATCTATAAAAATTCATCCAGATCACTAAACATGTCAATGGATTAATTCACAGTAAATTGGCGCCATAGAAATAAATTGAATAGAATTAAAATGTCTTCAGGAGCCAATCTCCTCCCTGGCATCACGTCAGACTGGAACCATCATTAGACTTCTGTCAAATAAGGAAAATAAAAATGTGTAGGTGCATTAAAGGGGCCAATTCTCCAGGGGCCTCGTAGGTCCCCAACAGAAGGTGGTGGAGTCGGACTAGTTGGTGAGTAAAGATGGTGGAGATCACCCTAACTAACCCTAACATCCTAACTAACCCTGACACCCTAACACTCTAACACTGGAACCTTAGTTCTTTCAGCCTGATGCTCATCATGGATCACAGAAAACTGAAAGAAAGGAAGAGAAAAGAAGCAAAGGGGAGGATGAACCGCAGCTCTGTGCTTGAACTGGGCTCCAGTTTGGAACTGGAACTGGGAATAAGAGTCAGCCCCCCCCCCCCACCCACAGAGCCCCTCCTCCCAGCCTGGGAATCTGTAGTGGAGGGAGTGTCTGGATCCACGTAGCGTCCAATGATGTGGAAGCAGCTCGTGGCTGGAAGCATTCAGAGATCCAGGCTGAAGCTGCAGAACCGCCGGATGGTCCACAGCAGGAGACCTCTAGGACCGCCTCTGCTCCCCACAGACTGACCGCTCAGCTGGAGACACGCAGGCAGCTTCGGCACCGGGACTCATCAACTGTTGCTGAGACATGGAGCGCCGGCTGTTCCGAAGCGGCCAGCGGTCCTGATGTGAGCGGAAGCTGCGCAGCCGCCTTTCTTCCACGCGTTCCTCTCCTCGTGACAGTCTTCCACACACTCGGGGACTCCGTGGACACTCAGACCCCCACAGCCGCGTGGAATCGGACAGGCTGTGCGTTGCAGTGACCTTGGCCGGTTGGGCGGAGCGGAGCGTCATGCTGATGATGATGGACGCGCATCAGGTTGATGTGGACCCGGACTTCGAGCCGCGCGCGCGGTCGTGCACCTGGCCGCTGCCGCCGTGTCCAGAGGGTTTCCCCGGGGCGGAGGAGGCGGGCCGGGGGGGTCTGGCTCTCAGCTCCGTCAAAGTGGAGCGCTATGACGTGCCCGCGTGCCGCGCCGAGCGGCAAGGCGGCGCGCCGGCGGAGATCAAGCACCCCGCCGGCGCCCCGGCTCCGCTGGTGGCCGCTCCCGCCTGCATGTCCGGGGCGGCGCTGGACGCGGCCGGTCAGCTGCGCAAAGCCAAGACGTCACGCAGAAACGCGTGGGGGAACCTGTCCTATGCGGACCTCATCACGCGCGCCATCGAGAGCGCCCCGGAGAAGAGGCTGACCCTGTCCCAGATCTACGACTGGATGGTCCGCTTTGTCCCTTATTTTAAGGATAAAGGAGACAGCAACAGCTCCGCCGGGTGGAAGGTAGGACACCCCCTCTCCCAGGTTCTGACCGTCTGCAGCAGAACCAGAACCTCCTTCACCCTCTGGGAGGAACCCAGTTACTGGAGCAGGGAAGCCCGATCTGTCCGCAGCGCGTCTCTGTGTCCCTGTGTCTCTTTGTCCCCATGTCCCAGTGTCTCTGTATCTCTGTGTCCCTGTGTCTCTTTGTCCCCATGTCCCAGTGTCTCTGTATCTCTGTGTCTCTTTGTCCCCATGTCCCAGTGTCTCTGTATCTCTTTGTCCCCATGTCCCAGTGTCTCTGTATCTCTGTGTCTCTTTGTCCCCATGTCCCAGTGTCTCTGTATCTCTGTGTCCCTGTGTCTCTTTGTCCCCATGTCCCAGTGTCTCTGTATCTCTGTGTCCCTGTGTCTCTTTGTCCCCATGTCCCAGTGTCTCTGTATCTCTGTGTCTCTTTGTCCCCATGTCCCAGTGTCTCTGTATCTCTGTGTCCCCATGTCTCTTTGTCCCCATGTCCCAGTGTCCCTGTATCTCTGTGTCCCTGTGTCTCTTTGTCCCCATGTCCCAGTGTCTCTGTATCTCTGTGTCTCTTTGTCCCCATGTCCCAGTGTCTCTGTATCTCTGTGTCCCTGTGTCTCTTTGTCCCCATGTCCCAGTGTCTCTGTATCTCTGTGTCCCTATGTCTCTTTTTCCCCATGTCCCAGTGTCCCTGTATCTCTGTGTCCCTGTGTCTCTTTGTCCCCATGTCCCAGTGTCCCTGTCTTTCTGTGTCCCTGCGTCTCCATTTCCCAGTGTCTCTGTGCCCCAGTGTCCCCCGAGAGACAAAGACATGGGGTGTTTATGGTAAACAGAGGTAGCCTCAGATAATCTTTGATGTTCAAATTAATGAAAGTCTAATCTGACAGATTGAAGGCTAATCTCCTGCAGAGATTACAAACCTTTTGTTTTTGAGGCGCAGCTTCAGTTAACTCTGCAAGTTTTAGATTTTGTTTTGTCCTCAGAGCAGGAGGGTTGGTGTTTGGCTGCCTCTTGTCCTGCCTAGTTAGGGACAGCCGTGGTTAACCAGACCTTTTGCAGTGAGACATTAACCCTGAGAACATTTATCAGATTCTTCTAATCTGCAAATATCTCTGTTCTTTATGTTCCTTTTAAACATTTTAATGAAGAGATGTAGAATCGTCAACCTTCCATCTAAACCATTTGTACATATATTCTAAAAACTAAAGGAGTTTAAGGTCTAGATGTGGTTATAGTAGATCAGACTAAGGGTTTAACCAAGATTGATGTTAATTTAGAAGAAGGTTTTTTAACTAAATTTAACAAACAGAATGTTTCCACCAGTGATAGATTAGGAATAATCTCTATCCTAGAGTAGGGCTTTAAAACAGGAGCTTAAACAAAGGCTTTGTTGTTTCATTGGCTGATTGGTAAATGACAGAAACACAACAACAAGAAAAGAAGAGACTGATAGATGGATGGATGATAAATCTGTTCCTCCCTTTCTCTCTACCTCTGTACCTCCCTACCCCTGTGCCTCTTTACCTCCCTATATGTCGACCACTGTACCTCCCTATCTCTGTTCCTCCCTATCTCCCTACCTCTGTACCTCCCTACCTCTCGACCTCTGTACCTCCCCATCTCGGTACCTCCCTACCTCTCTATCTCACTACCTCTGTACCTCCCTATCTCTGTTCGTCTGTACCTCCCTACCTCTGTACCTCCCTATCTCTGTTCGTCTGTACCTCCCTACCTCTGTACCTCCCTATCTCTCTACCTCTGTTCCTCCCTATCTCCCTACCTTTGTACCTCCCTACATCCCTACCTCTGTACCTCCCTACCTTTGTACCTCCCTACATCCCTACCTCTGTACCTCCCTATCTCTCTACCTCTGTACCTCCCTATCTCCCTACCTCTGTACTTCCCTATCTCCCTACCTCTGTACTTCCCTATCTCTCTACCTCTGTCCCTCCCTATCTCCCTACCTCTGTACCTCCCTATCTCCCTACCTCTGTACTTCCCTATCTCCCTACCTCTGTACTTCCCTATCTCTCTACCTCTGTTCCTCCCTATCTCCCTACCTCTGTACCTCCCTATCTCCCTACCTCTGTACTTCCCTATCTCTCTACCTCTGTTCCTCCCTATCTCCCTACCTCTGTACTTCCCTATCTCTCTACCTGTGTTCCTCCCTATCTCCCTACCTCTGTACCTCCCTATCTCCCTACCTCTGTACTTCCCTATCTCCCTACCTCTGTACTTCCCTATCTCTCTACCTCTGTTCCTCCCTATCTCCCTACCTCTGTACTTCCCTATCTCTCTACCTCTGTTCCTCCCTATCTCCCTACCTCTGTACTTCCCTATCTCTCTACCTCTGTTCCTCCCTATCTCCCTACCTCTGTACTTCCCTATCTCTCTACCTCTGTTCCTCCCTATCTCCCTACCTCTGTACCTCCCTATCTCCCTACCTCTGTACTTCCCTATCTCCCTACCTCTGTACTTCCCTATCTCTCTACCTCTGTTCCTCCCTATCTCCCTACCTCTGTACTTCCCTATCTCTCTACCTCTGTTCCTCCCTATCTCCCTACCTCTGTACTTCCCTATCTCTCTACCTCTGTTCCTCCCTATCTCCCTACCTCTGTACTTCCCTATCTCTCTACCTCTGTTCCTCCCTATCTCCCTACCTCTGTACTTCCCTATCTCCCTACCTCTGTACTTCCCTATCTCTCTACCTCTGTTCCTCCCTATCTCCCTACCTCTGTACTTCCCTATCTCCCTACCTCTGTTCCTCCCTATCTCCCTACCTCTGTACTTCCCTATCTCCCTACCTCTGTTCCTCCCTATCTCCCTACCTCTGTACTTCCCTATCTCCCTACCTCTGTTCCTCCCTATCTCCCTACCTCTGTACTTCCCTATCTCTCTACCTCTGTTCCTCCCTACCCCTGTGCCTCTTTACCTCCCTATATGTCGACCACTGTACCTCCCTATCTCTACCTTTGTACATCCCTACCTCTGTTCCTCCCTATCTCCCTACCTCTGTACCTCCCTACCTCTTGACCTCTGTACCTCTCCATCTCGGTACCTCCCTACCTCTCTATCTCACTACCTCTGTACCTCCCTATCTCTGTTCGTCTGTACCTCCCTACCTCTGTACCTCCCTATCTCTGTTCGTCTGTACCTCCCTACCTCTGTACCTCCCTATCTCTCTACCTCTGTTCCTCCCTATCTCCCTACCTTTGTACCTCCCTACATCCCTACCTCTGTACCTCCCTATCTCCCTACCTTTGTACCTCCCTACATCCCTACCTCTGTACCTCCCTATCTCTCTACCTCTGTACCTCCCTATCTCCCTACCTCTGTACTTCCCTATCTCCCTACCTCTGTACTTCCCTATCTCTCTACCTCTGTCCCTCCCTATCTCCCTACCTCTGTACCTCCCTATCTCCCTACCTCTGTACCTCCCTATCTCCCTACCTCTGTTCCTCCCTATCTCCCCACCTCTGTACTTCCCTATCTCTCTACCTCTGTTCCTCCCTATCTCCCTACCTCTGTACTTCCCTATCTCTCTACCTCTGTTCCTCCCTATCTCCCTACCTCTGTACTTCCCTATCTCTCTACCTCTGTTCCTCCCTATCTCCCTACCTCTGTACCTCCCTATCTCTCTACCTCTGTTCCTCCCTATCTCCCTACCTCTGTACTTCCCTATCTCTCTACCTCTGTTCCTCCCTATCTCCCTACCTCTGTACTTCCCTATCTCTCTACCTCTGTTCCTCCCTATCTCCCTACCTCTGTACTTCCCTATCTCTCTACCTCTGTTCCTCCCTATCTCCCTACCTCTGTACATCCCTATCTCCCTACCTCTGTACTTCCCTATCTCTCTACCTCTGTTCCTCCCTATCTCCCTACCTCTGTACTTCCCTATCTCTCTACCTCTGTTCCTCCCTATCTCCCTACCTCTGTACCTCCCTATCTCCCTACCTCTGTACTTCCCTATCTCTCTACCTCTGTACTTCCCTATCTCTCTACCTCTGTTCCTCCCTATCTCCCTACCTCTGTACTTCCCTATCTCCCTACCTCTGTACTTCCCTATCTCTCTACCTCTGTTCCTCCCTATCTCCCTACCTCTGTACTTCCCTATCTCCCTACCTCTGTACTTCCCTATCTCTCTACCTCTGTACTTCCCTATCTCTCTACCTCTGTTCCTCCCTATCTCCCTACCTCTGTACTTCCCTATCTCCCTACCTCTGTACTTCCCTATCTCCCTACCTCTGTACTTCCCTATCTCTCTACCTCTGTACTTCCGTATCTCCCTACCTCTGTACTTCCGTATCTCCCTACCTCTGTACTTCCCTATCTCTCTACCTCTGTTCCTCCCTATCTCCCTACCTCTGTACTTCCCTATCTCCCTACCTCTGTACTTCCCTATCTCCCTACCTCTGTACTTCCCTATCTCCCTACCTCTGTACTTCCCTATCTCCCTACCTCTGTACTTCCCTATCTCCCTACCTCTGTACTTCCCTATCTCCCTACCTCTGTGCTTCCCTATCTCCCTACCTCTGTACTTCCCTATCTCCCTACCTCTGTGCTTCCCTATCTCCCTACCTCTGTACTTCCCTATCTCTCTACCTCTGTTCCTCCCTATCTCCCTACCTCTGTACTTCCCTATCTCTCTACCTCTGTAGAGAACCAGAACCAGAGACTGGGCCTGGTATCTATCACCTCTCCGGTTACTCTCGTTAGTTCACCTGGGCCTAGCGGCCCATTTTCTCAGCCAATCCTGGATCCATATTTAATGCAGAACCGGGTCCCACCAGATCCGCTTTCAGTGCATCCGTCTGTCCAGGACCCAGAATCTAGACCTGCTCTCCCATTGCGGTGAACAGATCACCCTCTGGTGGAGTGAAAACAGCGTGGTCACCGAACGTCACGACCAATTCCGGTCCCTGATTGGTTAACAGACAGAGAAGTTCATCCTTTGCTTCGGTTTATTCGCACATCAGTTTGATTTCTGATCAGCATCCATCTGGGAAGGCTCCTGTTGAAAGTGTTCTCAAAAAGGGTGTGGCGTTCAGTACCATGCTTCCAGCTGATTGGCTAAATCATCAAGTTGTACCCGCTCCCCATACACAGCTTTTAGTCAATCACAGCAGTGGAGGGAATCCCATTCTGGAGTTGATTGTTCCTCAACTAGACGAGTTACTGATAAACTTGATTCCCCTCATTTGTCCACTGGAAGGGAAAACGTTTATTGACAAATCTAAGTCCAACAGCTGTCCAGCAATAACATCTCAAAGATAGTTTCAGCAGAAATGGCTGTATTTATACCTTCCTTTCAACAATTTGTGAATGTAAGTGTGCATGATAGCCTGATGTGACATGGATTCAGAAGGACCTCCATGTTGGCTCTGATACTTGAACAGGAAAAACATGCTTTTGCCAAGATCTTTTGGCTTACAAATGAACTACGTGCAGCACTGGCGTAATTTTCTGAAGGACTGGTGTGGACATGTCCCCACCAACTTTGTCCTGGAGGCATAGGCGGATCTACTGGGGTGTCATAGGGTGGCAAATGCCACCCTAAATGACAGCCTTGCCACCCCTGCTGCCACCCCAGTTGGCTGTAGGTTTATAAATTATGGATCATTTGAGAATTGCGACCGCTAATTTCCAATGTCGGACTGCAGTGAATGCAGCACGAGATGACGCGAGAGCGACTGAGACTCATTTGTTTTGAAAACCGAATGGGGCAAGGCGAGGGAGCCAGGGGTCATGGGGAGAGGAGACACGGGATGAAACAGGTAAAAACTGATTAACTATCTATGGAGAAATGAAATCATAATGAAAGCACAATGTTGCTAGCATAGCTGCTGATTTACAGATGATAAAAATCAGGTTGCAGAACGTTATTTCTCTAACTATGATGTTAGTTAGGCCTGATGTCTCAGGCTCATAACGACATATTTGCAGTCAACTATGACAGAAAAGAGACGATCAAGTTTGGTTGAACTCAAATCAAAACGCACAAAGGCATTGGATCTAAATAAAGTTGTGAAGCGTTTTGCAGAGCAACATGGAAATCGCTGCATTCAGCTGTTATAGTCATGTTAACTTTATGTTTGCTCTCTGCTGAGCCTTTACAGAGCTGCTACATTTTGCTTTGGCACCTGAGAAAATCTGATATTTCCTTTAATAAAACCAAAAGTGTTAAAAGTTAAAAATGTGATACTGGTGTGAATCCTGCTTAATATGAAGCAGCGTTGTTGTTTCTTTTTTTGTATATATAGCATGAAATTATCCAGGAATGACCTGTATGAACCTACTCACACAAATGTTTTATACTTTTCAGACTGGAAGCAAAATGTATTTTTATGTTGCTTTTTTCAGATTTTTTGGAGATGTTGATGTAACACACAGTACCTGCCTTCTTTTTGATTTGTTGATACAGCAGCTCTATCAACAGCATATCTACATGCATGAAATGTCCCTTTCATGTTGCCTTAACTGCTGTATGTCAAGTTACTGAGGAACAAATGGGGTAAATGTGTGTTCAGAGTAAACATTACATGGATGTCTGGTACCTTGTTTGGTGCCTTGACCCATTTATTTCTACTGTGTAGTTCTGCTCACTTTAGTGCAGCTCAGTCCATAGATCTATGATGGGAAACTTTTTCTTTCTATAGTTTCTTCTTGTGTAAATGCTGCAAAGCTGCCTCTCTGACAGTCAGTCTCACTCATCTGCGACTCAGCACCTGTGTCTTACCTTAATACCTTTCCTGTGATAATGCCCCTCTAGAAGTAGTGTAATCATTCTTCTATCTCCTATTAAGTGAGATCACATTGTACGATGTATTATTAATATGAACTGTTTCACATGAAACACCAAACTGTGATAATTGTGATTAAATTCATTGTAAAAAAAAAAAAACGTATGTTGCCACCCCTCAAAAATTCCTGCCCCCCTCTCGCCACCCCATAAATATTTTTCTAGATCCGCCCCTGCCTGGAGGGGACAGTCCCCACCACTAATTTCCATTGATTTCCTTCAGCCAGCAGTAACTGGGTGCAGCTAACTGTGTTCAGAGCGTTTTCAGTCCGTGTTTTTTCCTGGCTCTCCCGCCGCTCTCCAGTCCCTCCTCTGGGTGAAATATCCTGGGATCTGTCTCTTTGGGACATAATATTATTTGGGGTGGTTATTCACTGCGTACAGAGGAGAGACACAGCAGCACTCAGTGAATATTAACCAGCAGATACTTTGATGTTTCAGTAAAAGTTAGGAAACGGGTTGGTTAAAGAATTAGAGACGCCACCGATAAATCCGTTCATTACATACGGAGCTTTTTCAGCTAAAATGGCAGCAGATTGAACATTTCTAGAAGTTAAAAAGCTTGGCTCCTCAGAGGAGCATTACTCAGAGTTCCAAATTAAAATGAACACAGATCTGTTGTTTTCAGATTGACTAAAGACTGCAGAGCTTCTAGAGATCCTGAAAATGATTTTCTCTGGCATCATTATATTGGTAGACTGGTTCATTGATCTGTTTTTAAGCAGAGCAGAGGGACAATTAGGGACAGCTGCTGATTTAAAGGGGAAACAGATTTGCTGGGATATGCAACATGCAATAAAATATCTCTACAAGTTTACTAGAAAAAATATGCAATGCTATAATAAAATTCAACATATCTTTTTGTCTTTTGTAGTTCAGCAGGACTCAGAAATATCTGTGCAGCAACTCAGAGACAGCCGGACTCACAGGACACAGACTGAAACATTAAAATATTAGAAACCTGCCAGAATTAAAGCACAAATAATAAAAATCAGTGTAGAAATGATTTTTGAAATATAAGGTTTAATATATAGACTTTGGCTGTCATTGACATATGGGACAGATTTCTATATTAGATTTAGCTGCTTGTGAAGGAAGATAATCAGTGATGCAGCTTAAAGGGAAGCCATGGATGGATGGATGATGGATGGATGGATGGATGATGGATGGATGGATGGATGGATGATGGATGGATGGATGATGGATGGATGATGGATGGATAGATGATGGATGGATGGATGGATGATGGATGGATGGATGATGGATGGATGGATGTAAGATGGATGGATGATGGATGGATGATGGATGGATGATGGATAGATGATGGATGGATGATGGATGGATGGATGATGGATGGATGGATGGATGGATGGATGGATGGATACATGGATGGATGATGGATGGATGATGGATGGATGGATACATGGATGGATGGATACATGGATGGATGATGGATGGATGGATGGATGATGGATGGATGAAGGATGGAAAGATGATGGATGGATGGATGGATGGATGGATGGATGATGGATGGATGGATGGATGGATGATGGATGGATGATGGATGATGGATGGATGGATGATGGATGGGTGATGGATGGATGATGGATTGATGGATGGATGATGGATGGATGGAAGATGGATGGATGATGGATGGATGATGGATGGATGATGGATTGATTGATGGATGATGGATGGATGGATGGATGGATGATGGATGGTTGATGGATGGATGATGGATGGATGGATACATGGATGGATGATGGATGGATGATGGATGGATGATGGATAGATGATACATGGATGGATGATGGATGGATGGATACATGGATGGATGATGGATGGATGATGGATGGATGGATGGATGATGGATGGATGGATGAATGGATGATGGATGGATGGATACATGGATGGATGGATGATGGATGGATGGATGGATGGATACATGGATGGATGATGGATGGATGGATGGATGATGGATGATGGATGATGGATGGATGATGGATGGATACAAGGATGGATGGATGGATGGATGATGCATGGATGGATGGATGGATGATGGATGGATGGATGATGGATGGATGATGGATGGATGATGGATGGATGATGGATGGAAGATGGATGGATGATGGATGGATGATGGATGGATGATGGATACATGGATGGATGATGGATGGATGGATGGATGGATGATGGATGGATGATGGATAGATGATGGATGGATGATGGATGGATGGATGATGGATGGATGGATACATGGATGGATGATGGATGGATGATGGATGGCTGGATGGATGGATACATGGATGGATGATGGATGGATGGATGGATGGATGGATACATGGATGGATGATGGATGATGGATGGATGATGGATGGATAGATGATGGATGGATGATGGATGGATGGATGGATGATGGATGGATGGATGGATGATGGATGGATGATGGATGGATGGATGGATGGATGGATGGATGAATGGATGGATGATGGATGGATGAAGGATGGATGATGGATGGATGGATGATGGATGGATGATGGATGGATGGATGGATGGATGATGGATGGATGATGGATGGATACATGGATGGATGGATGGATGATGGATGGATGGATACATGGATGGATGATTGATGGATGGATGATGGATGGATGATGGATGGATGGAGGGATGGGTGATGGATGGATGGATGATGGATGGATGATGGATGGATGGATGATGGATGGATGGATGGATGGATGGATGGATGATGGATGGATGGATGGATTATGGATGGATGATGGATGGATGGATGGATGATGGATGGATGATGGATGGATGATGGATGGATGGATGGATGGATGGATGGATGGATGGATGGATGATGGATGGATGGATGGATGGATGATGGATGGATGGATGATGGATGTTGGATGGATAGATGATGGATGGATGGATGGATGGATGATGGATGGATGATGGATGGATGATGGATGGATGATGGATGGATGGATGGATTATGGATGGATGATGGATGGATGGATGGATGATGGATGGATGGATACATGGATACATGGATGGATGGATGGATGGATGATGGATGGATGGATGGATGGATGGATGGATGGATGATGGATGGATGGATACATGGATGGATGATAGATGGATGGATGGATGATGGATGGATGGATGATGGATGGATACATGGATGGATGGATGATGTATGATGGATGGATGATGGATGGATGGATGGATGGATACATGGATGGATGGATGGATGGATGATGGATGGATGGATGGATGATGGATGGATACATGGATGATGGATGGATTGATGGATGGATGGATGATGGATGGATGGATGGATGATGGGTGGATGGATGGATGGATGGATGATGGATGGATAGATGATGGATGGATGATGGATGGATGGATGATGGATGGATGGATGGATGGATGGATGGATGGATGATGGATGTTGGATGGATAGATGATGGATGGATGATGGATGGATGGATGGATGGATGATGGATGGATGGATGGATGGATGGATGATGGATGGATGGATGATGGATGGATGGAGGATGGGTGGATGGATGATGGATGGATGATGGATGGATGATGGATGGATAGATGGATGGATGGATGATGGATGGATGATGGATAGATGATGGATGGATGGATGGATGGATGGATGGATGATGGATGGATGGATGATGGATGGATGGATACATGGATGGATGATGGATGGATGGATGGATGATGGATGGATGATGGATGGATGATGGATGGATGGATGGATGATGGATGGATGGATGATGGATGGATAGATGATGGATGGATGGATGGATGATGGATGGATGGATGATGGATGGATGGATGGATGATGGATGGATGGATGATGGATGGATGATGGATGGATGGATGTAAGTTGGATGGATGATGGATGGATGATGGATGGAATGATGATGGATGGATGATGGATGGATGATGGATAGATGATGGATGGATGATGGATGGATGATGGACGGATGGATACATGGATGGATGGATACATGGATGGATGATGGATGGATGGATGGATGATGGATGGATGAAGGATGGAAAGATGATGGATGGATGATGGATGGATGGATGGATGGATGATGGATGGATGGATGATGGATGGATGGATGGGTGGATGGATGATGGATGGATGATGGATGATGGATGGATGGATGGATGATGGATGGATGATTGATGGATGATGGATTGATGGATGGATGATGGATGGATGGAAGATGGATGGATGATGGATGGATGATGGATTGATTGATGGATGATGGATGGATGATGGATGGTTGATGGATGGATGATGGATGGATACATGGATGGATGGATGATGGATGGATGATGGATGGATGGATACATGGATGGATGATGGATGGATGATGGATGGATGATGGATAGATGATGGATGGATGGATGATGGATGGATGGATACATGGATGGATGATGGATGGATGGATACATGGATGGATGATGGATGGATGATGGATGGATGGATGGATGATGGATGGATGGATGAATGGATGATGGATGGATGGATACATGGATGGATGGATGATGGATGGATGGATGGATGGATACATGGATGGATGATGGATGGATGGATGGATGGATGGATAATGGATGATGGATGGATGATGGATGTATACAAGGATGGATGGATGATGGATGGATAGATGATGGATGGATGATGGATGGATGGATGGATGATGGATGGATGGATGATGGATGGATGGATGGATGGATGATGGATACATGGATGGATGATGGATGGATGATGGATGGATGGATGGATGGATGATGGATGGATGATGGATAGATGATGGATGGATGATGGATGGATGGATGATGGATGGATGGATACATGGATGGATGATGGATGGATGATGGATGGCTGGATGGATGGATACATGGATGGATGATGGATGGATGGATGGATGATGGATGGATGGATGGATGGATGGATGATGGATGGATGGATACATGGATGGATGGATACATGGATGGATGATGGATGGATGGATGGATGGATGATGGATGGATGATGGATGATGGATGGATGATGGATGGATAGATGATGGATGGATGATGGATGGATGGATGATGGATGGATGGATGGATGGATGGATGGATGGATGATGGATGGATGGATGAATGGATGGATGATGGATGGATGAAGGATGGATGATGGATGGATGGATGATGGATGGATGATGGATACATGGATGGATGGATGATGGATGGATGGATGGATGATGGATGGATACATGGATGGATGGATGGATGATGGATGGATGGATACATGGATGGATGATTGATGGATGGATGATGGAGGGATGGGTGATGGATGGATGGATGATGGATGGATGGATGGATGGATGGATGGATGGATGGATGATGGATGGATGATGGATGGATGGATGGATTATGGATGGATGGATGGATGATGGATGGATGGATGATGGATGGATGATGGATGGATGGATGGATGGATGATGGATGGATGGATGGATGGATGATGGATGGATGGATGATGGATGTTGGATGGATAGATGATGGATGGATGGATGGATGGATGGATGATGGATGGATGGATGGATTATGGATGGATGATGGATGGATGGATGGATGGATGGATGGATGGATGATGGATGGATGGATACATGGATGGATGGATGGATGGATGATGGATGGATGGATGGATGATGGATGGATGGATGGATGGATGATGGATGGATACATGGATGGATGGATGATGTATGATGGATGGATGATGGATGGATGGATGGATGGATACATGGATGGATGGATGGATGGATGATGGATGGATGGATGGATGATGGATGGATACATGGATGATGGATGGATTGATGGATGGATGGATGATGGATGGATGATGGATGGATGGATGATGGATGGATGGATGGATGATGGATGGATGGATGGATGGATACATGGATGGATGGATGGATGGATGGATGATAGATGGATGGATGGATGATGGATGGATGGATGGATGGATGATGGATGGATACATGGATGGATGGATGATGGATGGATGATGGATGGATGGATGATGGATGGATGATGGATGGATGGATGATGGATGGATGGATGGATGATAGATGGATGGATGGATGATGGATGGATGGATGGATGGATGATGGATGGATACATGGATGGATGGATGATGTATGATGGATGGATGATGGGTGGATGGATGGATGGATACATGGATGGATGGATGGATGGATGGATGATGGATGGATGGATGGATGATGGATGGATACATGGATGATGGATGGATGATGGATGGATGGATGGATGATGGGTGGATGGATGGATGGATGGATGATGGATGGATAGATGATGGATGGATGATGGATGGATGGATGATGGATGGATGGATGGATGGATGGATGGATGGATGATGGATGGATGGATGATGGATGTTGGATGGATAGATGATGGATGGATGATGGATGGATGATGGATGGATGGATGATGGATGGATGATGGAAGGATGATGGATGATGGATGGATGACTGATGGATGATGGATGGATGATGGATGGATGATGGATGGATGGATGATGGATGGATGATGGATGGATGGATGATGGATGGATGTATTATGGATTGATGGATGATGGATGGATGGATGGATGATGGATGGATGGATGATGGATGGATGATGGATGGATGGATGGATGATGGATGGATGGATGATGGATGGATGATGGATGGAGTTGAGGTGAGGGTTTTATGGTCAAGAATATTGTATATTCATAGTTGACGTCTGCTTTCCATTGTTTCTGTGTGCTTGGGTTCAAACACCCTTTCCACTGTATTCCATATATAAGGCCTTTCACTGAGATATGTTTACACAGTGTGAAATGATATAGATCCTTCATTACCAAACCCTGTGGGGAGAAACAGGACCACCCAGTGTGCAGCATCTGCTTGCTTTAAACTCTGCTTCCGTCTCCTTGAACCCCAGTGGGCCTCAGCAGATGGCCGCTCACACTGAGCCTGGTTCTGCTGGAGGTTTCTTCCGGTTCAAAGGGAGTTTTTCCTCTCCACTGTCGCTACAAGCATGCTTAGTGTGAGGGATTGCTGAAGAGTCAATGAGTCGATGCAATCAGCTGGTTTTCCTTAGATAGAAAACTTTGAATCAATCTGACTGGATGATCTGGTGAACTGGAAAGTGACCTGAGATGACATGATGTGAATTGGAGCTATAGAAATAGACTGAATAGAATTGAATTGAAAACGTGGTTGACGTTGCCCACCGTCGTTCCTGATGGTGGATTTTCATGGAAATCACTGGTTGCATTCGTGTCGTTCATGTTTGAATTGATTGACTGTGGATCAGATCCATGATGGACTAGGGGTGTGCAAAATAATCGTCATGATGATGCATCGTGATTATAATTTTCGTGATCTACTGCATCGATTCTTGACGCCAAGTATCGATTATTAATTTAAAAAAATGAATAAATAAAATAGCATGAATGGTTGGCGAACATCAGCCAAAAACAAGTGTAATACAACTTCCAGTCCAGTAGATGTCGCTGCAAATGTGTTGACGCACGCTGCCTTGTGTCAAAAGCATTTCCGGCCGCGGGATACTGTGCCGAGTCATTCAAAAACAAAAGATGGAGGAGAAAATATTGCAATGCATCGCAATAATTCAAGTATCGTGATGCATCGGGATAGAATCGCATTGTGACTTATTTGGCAATACCCACCCCTATGATGGACCTTCATTACTGAGGTAGAGGAAATGCTTTCATTGACTATAATAGATGCATCTTTACTGCAGAGGTGAAAGCAGTGCATTGTGGGTAAGCCTCTGTTAAACAGGCTAAAACTAAACCAGCAAATAAAGTTTAAGATGAATTTATCTTTCATTCTCAGGGGATCCTACTGTTCTATGATCTGAACAAACCAGCTTTTCATCCACGATCTTCAGAACTTCGTCCTCCAAGAAAAGAAAAGTTTAGTTAAAAGGTCTCATAGAATGATTCTATTGGGTATCTGGTCCTTCAGGTCTCTAATAGGGTGATAGAATGATTCTATAGGGTATCTGGTCCTTCAGGTCTCTAATAGGGTGATAGAATGATTCTATAGGGTGTATGGTCCTTCAGGTCTCTAATAGGGTGATAGAATGATTCTATAGGGTATCTGGTCCTTCAGGTCTCTAATAGGGTGATAGAATGATTCTATAGGGTATCTGGTCCTTCAGGTCTCTAATAGGGTGATAGAATGATTCTATAGGGTATCCGGTCCTTCAGGTCTCTAATAGGGTGATAGAATGATTCTATAGGGTATCTGGTACTTCAGGTTTCTAATAGGGTGATAGAATGATTCTATAGGGTATCCGGTCCTTCAGGTCTCTAATAGGGTGATAGAATGATTCTATCGGGTATCTGGTCCTTCAGGTCTCTAATAGGGTGATAGAATGATTCTATAGGGTATCTGGTCCTTCAGGTCTCTAATAGGGTGATAGAATGATTCTATAGGGTATCTGGTCCTTCAGGTCTCTAATAGGGTGATAGAATGATTCTATAGGGTATCTGGTCCTTCAGGTCTCTAATAGGGTGATAGAATGATTCTATAGGGTATCTGGTCCTTCAGGTCTCTAATAGGGTGATAGAATGATTCTATAGGGTATCCGGTCCTTCAGGTCTCTAATAGGGTGATAGAATGATTCTATCTGGTATCTGGTTCTTCAGGTCTCTAATAGGGTGATAGAATGATTCTATAGGGTATCTGGTCCTTCAGGTCTCTAATAGGGTGATAGAATGATTCTATAGGGTATCTGGTCCTTCAGGTCTCTAATAGGGTGATAGAATGATTCTATAGGGTATCTGGTCCTTCAGGTCTCTAATAGGGTGATAGAATGATTCTATAGGGTATCTGGTCCTTCAGGTCTCTAATAGGGTGATAGAATGATTCTATAGCTATCTGGTCCTTCAGGTCTCTAATAGGGTGATAGAATGATTCTATAGGGTATCCGGTCCTTCAGGTCTCTAATAGGGTGATAGAATGATTCTATAGGGTATCTGGTCCTTCAGGTCTCTAATAGGGCGATAGAATGATTCTATAGGGTATCTGGTCCTTCAGGTCTCTAATAGGGTGATAGAATGATTCTATAGGGTATCTGGTCCTTCAGGTCTCTAATAGGGTGATAGAATGATTCTATAGGGTGTCTGGTCCTTCAGGTCTCTAATAGGGTGATAGAATGATTCTATAGGGTATCTGGTCCTTCAGGTCTCTAATAGGGTGATAGAATGATTCTATAGCTATCTGGTCCTTCAGGTCTCTAATAGGGTGATAGAATGATTCTATAGGGTATCTGGTCCTTCAGGTCTCTAATAGGGTGATAGAATGATTCTATAGGGTATCTGGTCCTTCAGGTCTCTAATAGGGTGATAGAATGATTCTATAGGGTATCTGGTCCTTCAGGTCTCTAATAGGGTGTGTAACATTGGTTGGGCTGAAAATGGCATATTAGCTGTTCTATGAGCCCTAATGCAGCCTGGTTAAAAGCCCTAGAATTAAACCACAGCTTTTCTTCCTTTTATGGTATGATCATGAATATTTAGATGAGCTGTGCTCTGATTGGTTGGTTTACAACGAGCCAAGCTGCTGAGCAAAGACGCATCATAGCAACAAGCACTCACTCACTGAAACATCAGATTGTTGATATGGTAGGGGGACCAGACGTCCTCTTTGTCCCGGACGTTTCCTACTTTTCAGACCTAAAAAAATGTTTGGGGAGAATTTCAAAATCGTCTGGGATTTTGTACGACTACAGTGCAGCAGAACCGAGCCGTCAGCTCCGGGGCTGGTCCAGGAACTCCAGCGGTCGGGGCAGCGGGGGATGGAGCCACCGAAGCCGACCCGTATCCTGGACACTTGCGGCCCCGTGCTTCCCCTCCGTCCCCAGCCCCCACCGGCCCCGGAGCTCAAGGCTCAGTTCTGCTGCACTGTAGTCGACCAAAATCCCAGACGATTTTGAAACGATTCGGGGCTTCGTTTGGATTCGCCCGTTTTCTGGTGGAAGTTTAAAATAGTGAGGTTTGCAGAGAAAGGAGGTGTTGATGGGGTTTGAACTTCTCTGTACGTCCATTCCACCATCTGAACTATCGTTATTGATCCAGAGCAATGAAACCTCAGGTTTGCATTGTGTGACCCCTTTAAATCTGAAACATGGCGGTTAGTCTGAGGATATTAGAAGCTCTGCTGGCTCAATCCGTCTGTGATCTGAGTTTAACTGAAGCAACCTAAAAAAAGTCTTCCTGCTTTAGTAGTTTTCTATGTTTATCTGGTTTTAGGTCTTTTAAAGTTGATTTTCTTTAAGCTTTTACAAAAGTGCAGAAACTCCCGGTTTCTTTCAGCCGAGTTTAAAACGTTTTTGCTGTTGAATGTGTTAGTGTTTAGCACAGATATCCCATGTTTGAGTGAAATTATCTAAATTATTTCTCCAAGTGGCTCGTAAATTAAAACCTGAACTCTTTGCTTACCCCCCCCCCCACTCACACATGTTCAAACACGAGGGGAAAAACTCCCATCCCAGCATTTGGATTTGCAATTCATGAGCAGCGTCTCGTTAGACGCTAAGTTCTACCATCGGCCTCTGAAGCACGCGGCTGGAGCAGTTATTAATATTTCATAGTCTCCCATTGAGGAGCTAAAAACCAAGATGCCCCCCTCCTCCTCCTCTCTGTCACACAGACTCAGCTCAGACTGACTTAATTGGGCGGTCTTTGTTCTGGGAAATGTGCGCTTACCTTCCTTACCTTCCTTACCTTCCTCACTTTCCCTCTGGAGTCAGAAAAGGAGAGAGGGGGGTGAAGGAGGACGGAGGGAGAAGAACCAGACGGACCTCCAGTGACTCCAAGAGGACCGTCCAGGACTGTGAGGTTCTCAGGGGGGTCTGTCAACATGAAAGACACTTCTGCCCTGAAACAAACGCAGGCAGGAAAACCTGAATAAAGGTGTGTGTGTGTGTGTGGTCATGTTTTACCTACAATATGAGGGCAGAGTTGGTCAGATTAGATTCAGCTGCTGCCAGATATATAAAGCTCTCCTCTCTGAGCTTAGCTTTAGGTTAGTGTCTGGGTCTGAGATAAGGTCTGGGTCTGGGTTAAGGTCTGAATTAAGGTCTGGGTCTGTGTTAAGGTCTGGGTTAAGGTCTGAATTAAGGTCTGGGTCTGGGTTAAGGTCTGAATTAAGGTCTGGGTCTGGGTTAAGGTCTGGGTCTGGGTTAAGGTCTGAATTAAGGTCTGGGTCTGGGTTAAGGTCTGGGTCTGGGTTAAGGTCTGAATTAAGGTCTGGGTCTGTGTTAAGGTCTGAATTATGGTCTGGGTCTGGGTCAAAGGCTCATTTACATGTTAGACTAAGGACCAGTTCTCTGTCCTCTTGTCAGGTTTGACCTCCTCCTCTGCCTCCAACTTGACCTCCTCTGCCTCGTACCTGACCTCCTCTGCCTCCTCCCTGACCTCCTCTCCCTCCTCCCTGACCTCCTCTGCCTCCTGCCTGACCTCCTCTGCCTCCTCCCTGACCTCCTCTCCCTCCTCCCTGACCTCCTCTGCCTCCTCCCTGACCTCCTCTGCCTCCTGCCTTACCTCCTCTCCCTTGTACCTGACCTCCTCTGCCTCCTGCCTGACCTCCTCTGCCTCCTCCCTGACCCCCTCTCCCTCCTCCCTGACCTCCTCTGCCTCCTCCCTGACCTCCTCTGCCTCCTGCCTTACCTCCTCTCCCTTGTACCTGACCTCCTCTCCCTCCTCCCTGACCTCCTCTGCCTCCTTCCTGACCTCCTCTGCCTCCTCCCTGACCTCCTCTCCCTCCTCCCTGACCTCCTCTGCCTCCTCCCTGACCTCCTCTGCCTCCTGCCTTACCTCCTCTCCCTTGTACCTGACCTCCTCTGCCTCCTCCCTGACCTCCTCTGCCTCCTTCCTGACCTCCCAGTGGGTTTAATCTCTGCTCGTTCCTCGGTGATGCTCTCTCTGCATTGTTGCCAGCTCCACGATGAACGGCCTTGCAGGTCACATGGGTGGTCAAAGCTGGAAGCAGGTGGTCTGTTGGTGGTCATGGATGTCTGGAATAGGAAAAGAGGCGGTTGGTTTTGTTGTTGTAAAGTTGTGAATGTGTGTTGATCCTTTATCCCAGTGATCCTTTATCCCAGTGACCCTTTATCCCAGGGATCCTTTATCCCAGTTACCCTTTATCCCAGTGACCCTTTATCCCAGGGATCCTTTATCCCAGTTACCCTTTATCCCAGTGACCCTTTATCCCAGGGATCCTTTATCGCCAGGGATCCTTTATCCCAGGGTTCCTTTATCCCAGTGACCCTTTATCCCAGGGATCCTTTATCGCCAGGGATCCTTTATCCCAGGGTTCCTTTATCCCAGTGACCCTTTATCCCAGGGATCCTTTATCCCAGTGATCCTTTATCCCAGTGATCCTTTATCCCAGGGATCCTTTATCCCAGTTACCCTTTATCCCAGTGACCCTTTATCCCAGGGATCCTTTATCGCCAGGGATCCTTTATCCCAGGGTTCCTTTATCCCAGTGACCCTTTATCCCAGGGATCCTTTATCCCAGTGATCCTTTATCCTAGGGTTCCTTTATCCCAGTGATCCTTTATCCCAGTGATCCTTTATCCCAGTGATCCTTTATCCCAGTGCTCCTTTATTCCAGGGATCCTTTATCCCAGTGACCCTTTATCCCAGTGATCCTTTATCCCAGTGATCCTTTATCCCAGGGTTCCTTTATCCCAGGGATCCTTTATCCCAGTGATCCTTTATCTCAGGGATCTTTTATCCCAGTGATCCTTTATCCCAGGGATCCTGTATCCCAGGGTTCCTTTATCCCAGGGTTCCTTTATGCCAGTGACCCTTTATCGCAGGGATCCTTTATCCCAGGGATCGTTTATCCCAGGGATCGTTTATCCCAGTGATCCTTTATCTCAGTGATCCTTTATCCCAGGGATCCTTTATCCCAGTGACCCTTTATCCCAGTGACCCTTTATCCCAGGGATCCTTTATCCCAGGGATCCTTTATCTCAGGAATCCTTTATCTCAGTGATCCTTTATCCCAGGGATCCTTTATCCCAGGGCTCCTTTATCCCAGGGATCCTTTATCTCAGGAATCCTTTATCTCAGTGATGCTTTATCCCAGTGATCCTTTATCTCAGGGATCCTTTATCCCAGGGATCGTTTATCCCAGGGATCCTTTATCCCAGTGATCCTTTATCCCAGTGACCCTTTATCCCAGGGATCCTTTATCCCAGTGACCCTTTATCCCAGGGATCCTTTATCCCATGGATCCTTTATCCCAGGGTTCCTTTATCTCAGTGATCCTTTATCCCAGGGTTCCTTTATCCCAGGGATCCTTTATCCCAGAGATCGTTTATCCCAGGGATCCTTTATCCCAGGGATCTTTTATTCCAGGGATCCTTTATCCCAGGGATCCTTTATCCCAGTGATCCTTTATCCCAGGGATCATTTATCCCAGTGATCCTTTATCCCAGTGACCGTTTATCCCAGGGATCCTTTATCCCAGCGATCCTTTATCCCAGCGATCCTTTATCCCAGTGATCCTTTATCTCAGTGATCCTTTATCCCAGCGATCCTTTATCCCAGTGATCCTTTATCCCAGTGATCCTTTATCCCAGGGATCCTTTATCCCAGTGACCCTTTTATCCCAGGGATCCTGTATCCCAGGGTTCCTTTATCCCAGGGACCCTTTATTCTAGTGATCCTTTATCCCAGTGATCCTTTATCCCAGGGATCCTTTATCCCAGGGATCATTTATCCCAGGGATCCTTTATCCCAGGGTTCCTTTATCCCAGGGATCCTTTATCTCAGGGATTCTTTATCTCAGTGATCCTTTATCCCAGTGATCCTTTATCTCAGTGATCCTTTATCCCAGGGATCATTTATCCCAGGGATCCTTTATCCCAGGGTTCCTTTATCCCAGGGATCCTTTATCTCAGGGATTCTTTATCTCAGGCATCCTTAATCCCAGGGATCCTTTATCCCAGTGACCCTTTATCCCAGCGATCCTTTATCCCAGGGATCCTTTATCCCAGGGTTCCTTTATCCCAGGGATCCTTTATCTCAGGGATTCTTTATCTCAGTGATCCTTTATCCCAGTGATCCTTTATCTCAGTGATCCTTTATCCCAGTGATCCTTTATCCCAGTGCCCCTTTATCCCAGGCATCCTTTATCCCAGTGATCCTTTATCCCAGGGATCCTTTATCCCAGGGTTCCTTTATCCCAGTGACCCTTTATCCCAGTGATCCTTTATCCCAAGGATCCTTTATCCCAGGGATCTTTTATTCCAGGGATCCTTTATCTCAGGAATCCTTTATCTCAGTGATGCTTTATCCCAGGGATCCTTTATCCCAGGATTCCTTTATCCCAAGGATCTTTTATCCCAGTGACCATTTATCCCAGGGATCCTTTATCCCAGTGATCCTTTATCCCAGGGATCCTTTATCCCAGGATTCCTTTATCCCAAGGATCTTTTATCCCAGTGACAGTTTATCCCAGGGATCCTTTATCCCAGTGATCCTTTATCCCAGGGTTCCTTTATCCCAGTGATCCTTTATCCCAGTGATCCTTTATCCCAGGGATCCTGTATCTCAGGGTTCCTTTATCCCAGTGATCCTTTATCCCAGGGTTCCTTTATCCCAGTGACCCTTTATCCCAGGGATCCTTTATCCCAGGGTTCCTTTATCCCAGTGACCCTTTATCCCAGGGATCCTTTATCCCAGGGTTCCTTTATCCCAGGGATCCTTTATCGCAGTGATCCTTTATCCCAGTGATCCTTTATCTCAGTGATCCTTTATCCCAGTGATCCTTTATCCCAGGGATCCTTTATCCCAGGGATCTTTTATTCCAGGGATCCTTTATCCCAGTGACCGTTTATCCCAGTGATCCTTTATCCCAGGGATCCTTTATCCCAGCGATCCTTTATCCCAGGGTTCCTTTATCCCAGTGATCCTTTATCCCAGTAATCCTTTATCCCAGTGACCCTATATCCCAGTGATCCTTTATCCCAGGGTTCCTTTATCCCAAGGATCTTTTATCCCAGTGACAGTTTATCCCAGGGATCCTTTATCCCAGTGATCCTTTATCCCAGTGACCCTATATCCCAGTGATCCTTTATCACAGGGATCCTTTATCCCAGGGATCTTTTTTTCCAGGGATCCTTTATCCCAGTGACCGTTTATCCCAGGGATCCTTTATCCCAGTGATCCTTTATCCCAGGGATCCTTTATCCCAGGGTTCCTTTATCCCAAGGATCTTTTATCCCAGTGACAGTTTATCCCAGTGATCCTTTCTCCCAGGGATCCTTTATCCCAGTGATCCTTTATCCCAGGGTTCCTTTATCCCAGTGAACCTTTATCCCAGTGATCCTTGATCCCAGGGATCCTTTATCCCAGTGATCCTTTATCCCAGTGATCCTTTATCCCAGGGATCCTTTATCCCAGTGATCCTTTATCCCAGTGATCCTTTATCCCAGGGATCCTTTATCCCAGTGATCCTTTATCCCAGTGATCCTTTATCCCAGGGATCCTTTATCCCAGTGATCCTTTATCCCAGTTATCCTTTATCCCAGTGATCCTTTATCCCAGTTATCCTTTATCCCAGTGATCCTTTATCCCAGGGATCCTGTATCTCAGGGTTCCTTTATCCCAGGGATCCTGTATCTCAGGGTTCCTTTATCCCAGGGATCCTTTATCCCAGTGATCCTTTATCCCAGTGATCCTTTTTCCCAGGGATCCTTTATCCCAGTGATCCTTTATCCCAGTGATCCTTTAGGTTAGGCCACCGGCGTCCAGGCTACCGGTCACCCCACCAACTTTTGTGATGAAAGTTTGTGGGGACACTCAGGTGGAGGCTCATGGACCTACAGTTACACTTTCATTCAGCTAATTTTCGAAAAATGAGCTCAAACATCGATTTATTGTTGAGAACACAAGAGAACCAAAATAAACTGATATTTATATTTATAGATGTTACAGAGATGCCTTTTAGTGCATTATATATAAATAGGGCCCAAAAACATCAATGCATGAAAAACATAATTAATAAAAGCCGATTCTGGTGCTAAAATTGATAAATCATGCATCCCTAGAAGTAGAATTTCAGTTCCATCCAGAAAAAATGGATATGCTGCATTTTAAATATAGCATTGCATATTTTTTTCTTGTAAACTTTCTGTTAAACTTGGAGATATATTTTATTGCGTGTTACATATCTCAGTAAATCTGTTTCCCTTTTAAATCTGCAGATCTGTTTCTCTCTGTTTAAACAGATTAAACCTCTTTACTAATAAAATGATGCCAGAAACAAGATTTCTAGATCTGTAGCTCTGCAGTCTGATTCTGTCTGTTCAATAAGAAAACATTTTAACCTGGAAGTGGGAGTCATGGTCCTCTGAGAAAGAAAGATTTTTTAACTAGTAAAGAACAAACTGTTTTCTCAGCTTCCTACATTATAACACTAAGTTACAATCTGTTGCCATTTTTAGCTGAAAAAGCTCCGTATGTCTAAGGAACAGATTTTTCTCTAGTCATTTTAACCAAACCGTCTCCTAACTTTTACATAAGCATCTATGGAAGCAGCTGCTGGTTAATATTCACTGAGTGCTGCCGTGTTTCTCTCCTCCTCCACGTAGTGACTCTCTATGCAGTGAAATGCGACCAATCAGATGTCTCAGAGCAACCGATCTGATGATGTCACACAGAGGCGGGACACAGGAGCAGCGGGAGAGAAGAAAAAACGGACTGAAAACGTTCTGCACAGATAGCTGCAGTTAACCTCTGTTACCCCCGCTGCCCCCGTCCACCAGGGTTCCAGCCCCCGGAGCTCACGGCTCGGTTCTGCTGCGCTGTAGGTGTTTAGAGGCCCATTTCCAGCAACTATCACTCCAGTGTTCTAATGGTACAATGTGTTTGCTCATTGGCTCAGAAGGCTAATTGATGATTAGAAAACCCTTGTGCAATCATGTTCACACATCTGAAAACAGTTTAGCTCGTTACAGAAGCTACAAAACTGACCTTCCTTTGAGCAGATTGAGTTTTTATGCTAAAGAAATGAAGGCTATTCCATGCGAGAAATTGCTAAGAAATTGAAGATTTCCTACAAAGGTGTGTACTGCTCCCTTCAGAGGACAGCACAGACAGGCTACTGCGGGTTCTATTTAATGAAGATGCCAGTTGGGGACCTGAGAGGCGTCTGTTTCTCAAACTAGAGACTCTAATGTCTTATCTTCTTGCTCAGTTGTGCAACGCGGCTTCCCACTTCTTTTTCTACTCTGGTTAGAGCCTGTTTGCGCTGTCCTCTGAAGGGAGTAGTTCACACTGTTGTGGAAATCTTCAATTTCTTAGCAATTTCTCGCATGGAATAGCCTTCATTTCTAAGAACAGATAAAAGTTCTCTTTTTCTGGCCATTTTGAGCGTTTAATTGACCCCACAAATGTGATGCTCCAGAAACTCAATCCTATATATATATATATATATATATATATATATATATATATATATATATAGTTATATAGTTATATACACTCACCGGCCACTTTATTAGGTACCCCATGCTAGTAACGGGTTGAACGCCCTTTTGCCTTCAGAACTGCCTCAATTCTTGGTGGCATAGATTCAACAAGGTGCTGGAAGCATTCCTCAGGCAGTTTGGTCCATATTGACATGATGGCATCACACAGTTGCCGCAGATTTGTCGGCTGCACATCCATGATGCGAATCTCCCGTTCCACCACATCCCAAAGATGCTCTATTGGATTGAGATCTGGTGACTGTGGAGGCCATTTGAGTACAGTGAACTCATTGTCATGTTCAAGAAACCAGTCTGAGATGATTCCAGCTTTATGACATGGCGCATTATCCTGCTGAAAGTAGCCATCAGAAGTTGGGTACATTGTGGTCATAAAGGGATGGACATGGTCAGCAACAATACTCAGGTAGGCTGTGGCGTTGCAACAATGCTCAATTGGTACCAAGGGGCCCAAAGAGTGCCAAGAAAATATTCCCCACACCATGACACCACCACCACCAGCCTGAACCGTTGATACAAGGCAGGATGGATCCATGCTTTCATGTTGTAGACGCCAAATTCTGACCCTACCATCCGAATGTCGCAGCAGAAATCGAGACTCATCAGACCAGGCAACGTTTTTCCAATCTTCTATTGTCCAATTTCGATGAGCTTGTGCAAATTGTAGCCTCAGTTTCCTGTTCTGAGCTGAAAGGAGGGGCACCCGGTGTGGTCTTCTGCTGCTGTAGCCCATCTGCCTCAAAGTTCCACGTACTGTGCGTTCAGAGATGCTCTTCTGCCCATCTTGGTTGTAACGGGTGGTTATTTGAGTCACTGTTGCCCTTCTATCAGCTCCAACCAGCCATTCTCCTCTGACCTCTGGCATCAACAAGGCATTTCCGCCCTCAGAACTGCCGCTCACTGGATGTTTTTTTCTTTTTCGGACCATTCTCTGTAAACCCTAGAGATGGTTGTGCGTGAAAATCCCAGTAGATCAGCAGCTTCTGAAATACTCAGACCAGCCCTTCTGGCACCAACAATCATGCCACGTTCAAAGTCACTCAAATCACCTTTCTTCCCCATACTGATGCTCGCTTTGAACTGCAGGAGATTGTCTTGACCATGTCTACATGCCTAAATGCACTGAGTTGCCGCCATGTGATTGGCTGCTTAGAAATTAAGTTTTAACGAGCAGTTGGACAGGTGTACCTAATAAAGTGGCCGGTGAGTGTTTATATATATATATATATATATATATATATATATATATATATATATATATATATATATATATATATATATATATATATATATATATATATATTGGTGTGAAGGATTACTGAAAAGTCAAGGAGTCAATTAAATTTAATTAGACTGAATTGACTAGAGCTGAAAGCTGAAAGTTCCGTCATTGTTATCCTTCAAACGATATCCAAGTTGGGGAGGGAGGATTGTTGGATCCTAACACTGCAGCTAGTAGCCATAGCCAGAGATATCTTAGCCTCCTCATGACTAGTGCAGCGCTGATGCCATTTTCTGGCCCCGATACCGATACCCGATACCTGGCTGTGCAGTATCGGCCGATACCGATACCATAATAATGTAAAATAATCACCATCATGGCTTCATGTCAAGCTGCTGCCTACCTTTGTGAAGCAGGAGAAAATCTAATACAAAGTGAATCCAGTAGAACTTTTTATTGCCTACCTGGAATGTATGAAAATAGTTGAAGAAACTTATGGCTCTCAAAATGGTATCGGTGCTCTATTGGTTGGTACTCGCTGATACCGATACCAACATTATAGTGCTGGATCAGGGCCCCGCCCCATGCTGGTATCGGTATCGGTGCAACACTACTCATGATGATGATGATGATGATGATGCCTACTTCCATCTAATCTACGATTGAATAAAAAGCAGTGGTTATCACTATGGGAACGGTTACCTCTGGAGGAACTTCCTGTTTAGCATCAAGCTGCTTCCTGTCTGTCTCTGATTAACTGGGAGGCCATCTTCCTCCCGTCACTCAGAGGTTGATTCTGTGAATCCCAAAATCATCTCCAGCAACAGATGTGACGCTAATTAGAACGATGTCTAACCTGGTCTATGGTCACTTTCTTCAAGTGATTTATTCTATAAAATCTGTTTCTATTCTAATCAGTCATTGAAAACATGAAGCAGTTGGAGGAGCTGAACTGTTTAGTGATCCAGATAGTTCCTCCTCATGCATGGCTTCATCTGCATGGTTCTCCAGCAGAAATGTTGGATGTAATCAGGCTCTCTGCAGGAGATCCAGGTGTTGTAGATGTTGATGCTGTAGAGGTTGTAAAAAGTAGAAGCAGGTCAGATTTGAACAGTTTGGCTGATGTCAGACAAAGTTCCTGTAAATAGAATAAAAAGCTGGCAGATGGTTTGGAGGCAGAGGAGCTGCAGTAGAGGAGGCGCTCCCTCTCTGTCCTGTTCTCCTTAGACCTGCAGGCAGCTGAGACCAGGCCTGTTTACCAGCCTCTCCTTTGGCTCCCAGAGGCGTCACCATGCTGCGCCTGCTGTGTGAACGTTCACCCCCTGGGGGGAGGGGGTGCAGCCCTGTTTACTCCACTGTCTGCATTACTGACTGAATCACCTGGTCTCCATGTTGCAACAGGCTCTGCTGTCTGTGATTTACAGAAACTTTGTTCATTTTTCTACAGATGTTTCTATGACAGATAAAAACGGACCAATCATTTAAAGCCTGGATCGTTGCTATGACCACATCACAGTGATGATGTCAGATAAAGGGGCTGAAAAGTCTCTACTTCCACAGATACTGATCATAATCCACACATTTGGAGGATTATTTAAGGAGAAGTAAATCAGCTGCTGATTTAGCTAAAAGGCGACATGAAAAGTCTTCCTCACCTTTAAACTGCGTAACATGAGGGTCAGACTCTGAGGCCGTGCTGCCCTGCAGGAACTATGACGTCATGTTCAGGAAGTGGCGTGTTGCCGGATCGTCAGGCGAAGAATAAGATGTTCGGTCTGATCCGCCTACATGAGAATTAAACTCTAAACAATGATGGAGGAAATATGGAAAAGAAAAAAACATTTTATTACTTTATTTAAAGCAATCTTTATGCAAACAGGAACCGTAGTTATTCCCGCAGAGGAACCTCTAAACAGCTGGATTTACATCCCAGAATGTTCCCAGCAAACCCAGTCAGCGTCTTTTAGTCCAAATGCTTCTCACATGTCCTGTTTCCTAGAAGATCAAACATGGACCAGGTCACGTCTCCTGTTCTTCATCCAGACTGTTCCTCCTCTTCCTCTGTCGGCCTGGTGGTCAGAGGATCACCTGCCTGGAAATCCTGATTCTGTTCTCATGAAAATGAACAGTTTTGGTGTCTAGTGACATCCAGGCAGCAGATTAATATTATTATCAGGCTGGTTTAGATGGTAAAGCAGCTTAGATGGGTCTAAACTAGACTAACTAATCTGGACAGGCACATCTACAGTCTGAGATGTTGTTTTGTTCTCCATTAGTCTCAGGCTTACTGGCATGTTTGGACGACAGACTCCTGTCTTCTTCTTCAGAGGGACCAGCAGCTCCCAGAGGGACACGCTGGGCTGAAAATAGACTCTACTAAGTTTGTTGGAAGGTCTTTGATATTGAAATGAGGTCATTTTCTCACTGGATTGTAGGAAATGTGGTAATGATCCATTTGGTGGAGCTTTAGGAAGTTCTGGTCCAGAGAACAACTGCAGTATTTGTGCAGGATGTTTCTCCATAGAGACGTGAGAATAGAACCATGATTTAGGATTACGCTGCTCCTCAGCAGACCCCAGCAACCATCAGACCTGATGGCCTCCTCTGCTGGTAGGTGATGTTTCCCATGAGGACCGACTACGGTCTGTCCTCTTGGTCATCTCATCTGCTTCGTCTCAGATCAGTTGGAACAAGATGACGAACTAGACCAGATGTTTATATGCAGGACATTCATTAAAGCTCGAGACGGGCAGGAGGCACGTGGACAGAGGGACAGGGTGAGGGACGGACAGGCTGAGGGACAGGCTGAGGGACGGTCAGAGGGACAGGGTGAGGGACGGTCAGAGGGAGGGGTTGTGAATGTTACTTAGAGGCTGGTTGTTTCCTCCAAAGGTTCCATCGTGGACGTTTTCCATATTCAGGTTAAACCTTCACAATTAGAGCATTAAAGTGAGTATTGGTGCTTTTAGAGTGAAATAGAGAAAAATAACTGCAACCTCTGCCGTCCCCAAATACAGATCTATATGTTCCAGCTCCACAGTCACTAACAGACCTTTCTATCAACATGTTCTATGTTTTGTTCTCAGTCATTATAAAGCAGATTTAGATGAGGAGCCAGTAGCAGTTTAAAGAGGAAGCAGAGAGAGCGCTTCTATATCAACCTCCTGGGTTTAGACATCAAGAAGCTCCATGCAGATCATCAGGACCGCCTAACGCCCCCCCCCTCTTAAAAGCTCCTTTTTCTATTTTCATCTGCCCTCTCCTACTGCCGGCCCCGGGCTCTCCTGCTCTGGTCCCCTATGCCTGAAGCACAGGGAGCGCCTGGCTCAGCGGCCGGCGGCTCCAGTTAGGGCCGGGGTCTGTGGGAATTGAGCTTGCCATCCATCCCAGGCCCCTCAGCTCTCTCCTTCTCAGGTTAACCCCAAACACTCCCTCACCTTCTTCTTCTCTCTACTCGTTTTTTCGCTCCCTGCACTGCGTTTTCCCCGCCCACAGCTCCACAGGGAGTCGGGGGAATGAAAGGCCTGCTGTCGCCTGCGGCGCACCTGTCCTCCCTCGGCTGCTGTAGTTCTCCTGTAGGGGGACCAGATGCAGATGGACCGGTGCTGCCGGGACTATAAACGCTGGTGTTCATCCTGCGGAGATCTGAGGCTGGTTCCATTTTCACCACAACCCCTCCTCTTCCTCATGTTTACAGTCGATAATCCAACATGGAGAGAGTCTTAATGGTGGCTGCCAGTAGTTTCCCACTCTGATACCTTGAAATAAAGTCCATCTTTAGAGGTCAGAGGTCAGAGGTCCTGACCTGGGCCCTGCTGGGTCTATGTTTGGACGTTTCTATCTAACGCTGTGATCCCAGCTCTGACAGTCCAGGCTACACTGGCCTTTATCCAGATGTTTTGCTTTGTTTAGCCTCACACACACACACACACACACACACGCTTACAGACATACTCATTCTGCTACATTGTAGGGAGGACCATGTGTTGACTCCCATTAACCTCCATTGATTTTCAGTCATTTTCAACCCTTTCTATGCTCTAACCCTAAACCAATGACACCTTAGCCCTAAACCTAACCATTAGCAAAATAGCATGTGAGGACCGGCAAAATGTCCTCAATTTGATGATAAAATTGGAAAAATGGTCCTCCCTTTGATGGCTAGACAGGTACACACACACACACCCACTGTCCTCAGCCCCATTAATCCAGCAGCCTTTTCTCCTTCTCCTCAAAGAGACGAGCACTCGCCGTGACATCAGTCACAGGAAGTGAATCTTTAACGTTGACTAATTTCCATTGATTGCCTCCAGACAGGCTTTGCAGACGTTCCCACACGGAGCCTGGATGCTCTCATTTAAGTCTCCCCGCCTGCAGAAAGCGCTTTACAATGAACGCAGTCAGTGCTTTTATCTTCTCCCCCACTCCTGCTTATTATCAAATGAATGTGCGGCATAGAGAGATACCCACTGACAGGGCCGTGCATAATGACTCCTGGCTGTGTGAAATGGATTAATAAATAATGGTTGAGCAAGCGGAAGAAAGCGGCTTTGCCTGAACTGCATCTCTGGCTACAACTCAGCACGTTCTGCTGAGCCTCGTCTGACAAGGAGCCTGAAACTAAACTCCCATTTTCTGGATGCTTGGTGGGAAGAGAAGGAAAGCAGAGCAAAGCTCCTTCAGCCATGGAGCAGGAAGCGCTGTGATGGGGCCTAGACGTTCCTTCATCGTTGTTCTAACAGACATGTCGAGGTTAGATCATGAACCATCTTGTTTATAGTGAAAGTTAATTGGCTGGAATCCACCAATCAGGGCGCTGAGGCCAGGACTGGTCAGTGTGATGGACCTCCTGATTTTATTTGTTCATGTTTGAAGCCAAAGTTATAGTGTGAGAGAGAGATAGAAAACAAACTGACTATAGAGTCAACATCTTGACTCTTCTTTATTTCCGGTAGTAAGGAGTAGCTAGCCTAGGCTGTTGCTTCAGTGTGTAAGTTTGCCAAAAAAATGTCGGACTCCGTCATTTTCTCTGGTCCCCTCCCTGATCTGACCAGTGATGACATGTTTAGCCGCATGTCGTCATTCAACCGCTGGTTGTCTAGGTGGTGTCCTGAAAACAACGTGGGCTACATTAATAATTGGCAATCCTTTTGGGGAAAGCCTGGTCTGATTCGGAGAGACGGCATCCATCCCACTTTGGATGGTGCAGCTCTTCTTTCTAGGAATCTGGCCACATTTATTAGTCCTCCAAAACCCTGACCCCCCAGGGTGCAGACCAGGAAGCAGAGTCCTAGTTTAACAGACCTCTCTGCAGCTTCTCTACTGTTACCCACTCTTTACTCTATCCAGACAGTGTCTTGCCCACGACCAAAATCTAATAAATTAGCAATGAGTTGATTTGTGATAATCACATTGACTTGTGTTGCCTTACAGAAACCTGGCTGCAGCAAGAGGATTATGTGAGCATAAATGAGGCAACTCCTTCAAGCTATTTAAATTTTCACATCCCCAGAAGTTCTGGGCGAGGAGGAGGAGTAGCAACAATCTTCCAGTCTGACTTACTGATTACTCCCAAAACAGTTAATACCTACAACTCTTTTGAAGATTTAACCCTTAATTTCCCTCATCCAAATTTCAAGGCAAGAAAACCACTTCTTTTTGTAACTTTGTATCGTCCGCCAGGTCCTTACTCTGAATGTTTAGATGAGTTTTCAGAGTTCCTTTCTGATTTGGTATTAAATACTGACAGGGTCATCATAGTGGGAGATTTTAACATCCATGCTGACATTGAAGGCGATAGCTTAAGAGCAGCCTTTAATGCTATCTTAGACACTATTGGCTTTGTTCAAAATCTGAATAGTCCCACACATTCTCATCTTCATACTTTGGATCTTGTGCTGACATACGGCATAGAATGTGAAGAAATAACAGTATTTCCTCACAACCCTGTCCTCTCTGACCACTTTCTAATAACCTTCAGGATTACTTTAACAGAGTTCTCCTCCCCCAAAAGAAGGTTCAATTTTAGTAGATCTTTATCAGATGGTGCAGTTATACATTTTAATGAATCTGCTTCACTTTCTCTCTCCTCTGTGTCGCTGAGCAGTGCTGCAGAGTGCAAAAGCATAGCTTATTCCCCTTCACAGGTTGATGATTTTGTTGATGGGGTTGCTAGTTCTCTGCGTACTGCCTTAGACATCGCAGCTCCCTTGAAAATGAAAACCGTTAAAAATAGAAAGCTTGCTCCTTGGTTTAATGCAGAGCTGCGTACTTTGAAGTAAAATGCTAGGAAACTGGAGAGAAAATATCGCTCCACAGGCCTGCGGGAGTCCTTTCTAGTCTGGAAAAATGGTTTACTGCTGTATAAGAGGACCCTTTGTAAAGCAAGAGCAGCATACTTCTCCTCATTAATAGAGGAGAATAAGAATAATCCTAGATTTCTTTTTAATACAGTTGCCAAACTCACCCAGAGCCATAGCTCTGTTGAACCGTCCATTCCACCTGCTCTTAGCAGCAATGATTTTATGGGATTCTTTATAAATAAGATTGATCTTATTAAAAATAAGATCATTACTACTCCTCTATCTGTGATTGTACCTGAGGTAGTCATGGAATCTGAACCGGGTTTAGACTGCTTTGATCCAGTTGAACCTTCAGAGTTAGTAAAACTATTGTCTTCATCTCAGCCTTCAACTTGTATGTTAGATCCAGTTCCAACCAGGTTATTTAAGGAGGTATTCCCTTTGATCTCCTCCTCCATTTTAGATGTGATTAATCTATCTCTGTTACAGGGATATGTACCTAAAGCTTTTAAGGTTGCTGTAATTAAACCTCTGCTTAAGAAACCGTCTCTTGACCCAGATGACTTGGTTAATTATAGACCTATATCCAATCTTCCTTTCTGATCTAAAATCCTTGAGAAAGTAGTTGCCAAACAAGTTTGCGATCACTTCCACCATAATGAACTTTTTGAAGAGTTTCAGTCTGGCTTTAGAGCTCATCATAGCACTGAAACAGCTCTGGTGAAAGTCACTAATGATATTCTCATGGCCTCAGATAATGGACTTGTATCTGTGCTCGTCCTGTTGGATCTTAGTGCTGCATTTGATACAGTTGACCATAATTTTCTTTTAGAAAGACTTGAATATTTTGTTGGAATTAAAGGAACAGCTCTAGACTGGTTTAAACCGGATCTATCTGATCGTGTTTCTTAGATAGAAACTTTGAATCAATCTGAATGGATGATCTGGGCCTTGTAAAGGGCCTTGAGGTGATGTATTGTAAATTGGCGCAATAGAAATAAACTGAATTGAAATGAACCTTTTGCTTTGGATTTTGGTTCTTCAGGTCAAAGACTGGAAGATACACCTGAACCCAGTAGCCCGGTTATGATGCGATGAGTGTATTTGAGATGTGAGAAGAGGAGGTGGAACCAGGGTGAAGAGGTGCAAAGCTAACTGGGTTTGAGTGGAGCTGCTTGGCCTGTTGACTCCTCCTCCTCCTGGCGCTGTAGGATGAACCTCATTGATGCTTTCACTGCCTCAGGTGGATCTTTATTTTGTTTTTGAATCAGTAGAATGATTTGGTGGTTCCCTCAGTAAAGCAAGTGGACTCCAGCTGTGCTGAAAACATGTTTTCTTCCCTGGTGCCATGACAACAGAAAGGACAAACAGCAACCAGGGGGTCAGTCTGGACCCAGCGTGAAGATGGTCAAAGCCTTTTTTTTTTTTTGTTTGTTTTTTTTTACTTTCGATAAAAGTCTGACCAATTATGTCCATCAAACGCCGTGCCCACTGTGGGTCAGCACCCTCCCACCAATCGCCGCCCTGTCTCCGTGGTTTCAGGGTGAATCCAGCTGAGGAGTGCCCAGCATTAACCAGGATTACCCAGGGATTGGCGGGGATTACTCAGGCTGGAGAGGGATTAAGGATGATTGCCAGTTCAGGGGTGGAAGGTGTTGTCTGTGTGTGTGTTGTTGTTTTTAACAGATTGTGGGGCTTTTTTCATGAAAAACACCACCTTGTGGGGCCTGATACTTGGAGACCACGAAGGGAAAGGCTGTTTTAGGGTCAGCGGTCACATCTAGGACTGAGCTGGGAAATGTCTTTAATGTGTTGGTATTGTTGGGTTTGTGGGTTAAACTGAGGGCATTTTAATCAATGAGAAATCAGGGAAAGTTGATGGAAAGTCCTCGTAAGGATAGTGAGCGTGTGTTTGTTGACTGGTCACTTTATGAAACATGATGTTCTACGGCAGGGGTGCTCAAGTCCAGTCCTCAAGAGCTACTTTCCTGCAACTTTTTGATGCACCCCATTTTTAACACACCTGAATCAAATCAGTGGCTCATTACCACACCTCTGCTGGGCTAAATGAGGGGATTGAGCCTTTGGATTCAGGTGTGTTAGAGAAGAGCTGCATCTAAAAGTAACAGGATGGTAGCTCTCAAGGACTGGACTTGAGCACCCCTGTTCTACGGGAAGAGCTGATATGAATATGTGTGTCATCGGTACCGTGTGGGCCGGGTCAGGGGCCAGTTCTGCTTTAACAGCAGAAGAAGCGGTTTTGATAGGATTGGTTTTCCTGCTGTTGGTCCGGATTCTGTGTTTCCTTAAAATAACGAGGGAAGCAGATTTCCCAGAAACAGCCTTCCATTCTGCTGATGTCCTCCTTCCTTTAGCTATTGGGTCCCGCTGGGTTCAGAAGCTGTTCTTCTGTACTGCCCCCTGCAGGCTCCTTCATGTAGTTCAAGACATCTTCAGTGTCTTTCTACGCTCAGGTCTGTCTGCTCCACACAGAGCTTTGTTTAAACTAGAGGAAGCAGTTAAAGGCTAACTTCATTCCTGTTGCTATGCAACACTGATGAGCTCATTTGTAATACAGAATAATTAGTGTTAGCTGGGTTACCCAGAATAAAAAGGGGCTGCAAATGTCAATAATGCAGTGAATGAGGCTTGCTTGAAGGGTAGAAGGTGGAGCTTGGCACCATGTGAGGGAACATGTGGTCTGATGGAGCAACCAGAGGAACATGGATGCTGGTGATGAACAGCTGAAGAAAGTCACAGAACTATCCTGGGGTTTAAGGTTATGCTCTTTGCCTTTAATAACGTTCACCTCAAACAAAGAAAAACTGATAAAAACATTTAGTCTTTTCATCTGAAACCATCAGACAAGCTGGTTTATTAAACTGGGAACTGTTAGCAAACATTAAAACAGGAAACTTTATGAGTTATTGAGTAAGCAGAGAAAAACATGGTTCTAATTCTCTCCCTCGGTTCCGTCTCTATGTTCTGTCACTGGATGCTCCATGGATCTGAGCAACCTTCATCTGACTCATCTTCATCAGGCGTCCTTCACATCACCAGTCATCCAGCTAGAGAAGCAGCAGGCTGTGGGGAGGGGGGGGTCGTTAACCACCAGATCCCACATCCTCCGTCAGCACTCCGCTCGTCTACGTCATGAGTAAAATATTTGTTTTATACCGAGAGGCTGAATTCATTTCCGAATGTTTTGCTCCTACGAGTTTAATAATATCAATAATATAGCGCATGCTCTCCTGGAGCTCCAGGGAAGCTGGAGATGCATCATGAGAACATTAACTCTTTCTCTAGCGGGACTGTGATGCCAGGTAGGCGATATATCAGCTAGTTAGCATTTTATCCGTGTATCGCCATCGGTTCACAGTGTAACCGTTATGCGGTGCGCTAAGCAGTTTCTATGACAATGATCTGCTTTTTTTGAAATACCGAAGTGTCTGACATCTGTTTTGATTTAGTTATTTTTATCATGGAAATGGAGAAATTAAAGCCAGCATCGGCTCAAAGAATCAGCCCCCCAGGAATCAGCAGCACCTGTTGGGGAAGGTTAGACTGAAGGGGACTGAATGGGGGAGGCAGCAGCCCTGGAAACCCTGCAGCAGAGGATCCCTGACTGCTCATCGTTAGCTAATGAGGCGCCAGGTGGGGAAGGTGGTCTTAGGGAAAACAGAGGGGGGGGGCGGCCCAGCCCGGGGCAGTAGAAACACAAAGACCTGAACCACCTGTGGTCCGTCAGGAATGAGCAGCAACCAGAACCGGAGCTAAGTTGTGTCGTTAGTTTAGGTATGCTAACCTGACGTTGTTCAACAGAGCAGCAGGAGACAGAGGAGCAGTCTGCTGTTTAATTGTTGGCCTAGAGAAAGGCTGCCCCCCCCACCCACACCCAGAGCAGCCAATCAGAGCTGGGTTCAGGTACGGCGGAGCCGGGACTGCTTGTGATTGAGCCTCCCTGGTGGATTGGAGCAGGAATCTGACAGACTCAGATAAAAGGCTGTTTGGAGCTGCCTGCAGCAAACAGTCCCCCCCCCTCCTCCTCACGTCTACCTCTGTTGGGGTATGCTGTTGCCATGGCTACACCCAGCCATCGCCGCCGCGTGGCAGAGGAGCCTGTCAGGGCTCCGCTCTCAGATCACCTGGTGCCGGTGGCCTCTTTGGCACGCCGACATCATTCAGCTCAGCTTTGATTGCGTCTCCCTCCCCATGTTCGCTCTGCCAGCGCAGAGATGTGCAGATTTGTCAACCCAATGTTTAAAGCCAGAAAAGAGCCAAATGCAAATCTGAAAATCCAATTTCCACATCTGTGAAGAGTGCAGTCAGAGCTGTGATTGGAGTGGAGGAGGGGTGGAAATTACCTGTTGGAAGCCATGCTGTTGGAACGGCTGCTTCTCTACAGAAAACAGGAGCAGGCCGCATGCAGCAGAGATGTGAACCCACCAGGAGCTTCTGGAAACACGGCAGCCATTAGCCGCTCTTCTCTCTGACTCTACCCCGTTTTATCTGCCTCTACACTTTGCGGACATCAGGCTTCGTGTGAAACCTGCAGCCAGCGTTATGAACCGTGTCAGTAGGACTCAGGCCCCTACCCCCTCTGAGGGGCCAAACATGCCCCCCCCCCCACAGTGCAGGACAGAATGACGTGACTTGGTTGTGTCTTTGGTTCGCTGTGTTCACCAACTGGTACATGTCAGCAGGTCTGACTGTTCAGGATCAGGCGGCTGAGGCGGTGAGAAAACGCCAACGATGGATCTTCTAAACGATATAAAGCTGCTCTGTTTGCTCCTGCAGGTGTTACGTTAGCGATGGTTGATCAGCAGCTGAGCTCCTCATTAACTGTGAAAACAAACATTTTCTTTTCCATTTCACTTTGAACACGTCAGGTCACTTTATGGATGATTCCACCAACTGAGGAAAAGTTTCCATCTGATTGAAACCAGCTGAGTGCGTCCAGTTACTAACTTGCAGGATTCTATTCAGTTTATTTCTATAGCTCCAATTCACATCATGTCATCTCAGGTCACTTTCCAGTTCAACCAGATCATCCAGTCAGATTTATTCAAAGTTTTCTATCAAAGGAAAACCAGCTGATTGCATCGACTCATTGACTCTTCAGCAATCCCTCATACTAAGCATGCTTGTAGCGACAGTGGAGAGGAAAAACTCCCTTTGAACAGGAAGAAACCTCCAGCAGAACCAGGCTCAGTGTGAGCGGCCATCTGCTGAGGCCCACTGGGGTTCAAGGAGACAGAAGCAGACATAGAAAAAGAAGCATAGATACAAAAGGCAACCAGCTCCACAGGCGGCCCCGTCCAGGAAACACACAGCCAGGCAGACGAGCTCCGAGCCAGCTCCCATGTCAGAGGATGAAGAGAGCACATCCAGTTAGTCACAGTCAGAGAAACAGGACTACACTGGAAAACAGGCCAAGCTCCAACATCTAGAAACAAAGGTGTTGATGGCAGCAGCACAGCTGATATTTCTCTCCAGGATGGAGTCACAGCCAAACAGGAACAGACCAGATGAAGCTACTATGAGAAAAAGCAGAGAGAGCAGAACATTAGAGATTGAACTAACAGATTCTGCAGAGTGGGAGAATAGAGATAGAATGAAGCAGAATGATGAAAAAGGGGTCCCTATGTCCTCCAGCAGTCTAAGCCTATAGCAGCAGAACTATAGAGATAGATCAGGATAACCTGAGCCACTCTAACTATCTTTCTGTGAAATCTATTCTGGATTTAACAGGAAACCAATGAAGAGAAGCTAGGATAGGAGATATAGAGAGATTGAGACTAACAGATCTGTTGGTTCTTGGAGCTTCTACCTCTGCTATCTCCGCCCCAGGGAGGGTCTCTGGCAGCAGCTTCTTTCTAAACCATTGCCCGTTGCCATGGATATATTTTTGACGGACGACAGCAAAACAAGACCCCACAGCAAGTGACAGACAGGGAGAGTAATGGGATCAGGTCGATTTCAAAATAAGAGAAAGGCCGTTTAGAAGCAGGAGCAGATCCAAAACATTCTCAGAGTCAACGAGGTCCAGCAGAGAGCCAACCCAATTATTAGTGGTCCCTAAATAACCTGGATAAATCAATAAGCGTATGAATTGAACCTGTTGGTTAGGTACCAACAGGTTCAATTCTATGAATTGGCTAGGATACCAACAGATAAAGAAATAAAATAAATCCTGACATGAATCATTCTGCACCAATCAGTAGTTAATTCCCATTATTTTGGGGGAAGAATATGCCGCTTCCACAGAAGATGATGATGATGTTACCTGTGAGCAGTTTCACCTGCAACAACCTGCATTTCTACCAGTTGTTCTTGGTGTGAAGGAATAAATGAGTGAAAGGAGAGCGAGGTGGAAGCTGCTGGGAGCTGGATGTGGGGAGAGAGGGACAGAATGAGCAATACGGTGATGACGAGAGGCTGGGACACCGACAGAGAGATGAATGGGGCTGAGAGCAGGAAAATTGGACAGGAGGCGCAGAGTGAATGAAGATGGAGGGTACCTGAAAATACCAGCAGACAGAGACGGTGAGCCATGTGCAGGTAATAAACAAGGCAGGATTGATAGATATCTCCAGAGAAGAAAAAGAAAAGGTGTGTGATTGCATGCTCAGATGAGACGATTTAAAAAGTTTACTGCTGCCGAAACATCCCAAAGGAGAAGAGAGTTTGAAAAGAAAGGAGGAGAAACGTGAGTGAGGACACGGCTGGAGGAGGTCTGGAGGAACAGGCAGCTTTAGGAGCCCACAGTGATGTTTGCTTAGCTATCCATTAGAGCGTAGGTCTTCAACAGGGGGTCCGTGACCCCTAGGGGGTCCACAGAGGTACTGCATGGGGGTTAATAATCCCAGGGAGGGATTACTTTAGTTACATTACTCCATCTGTAATAGAGTGACTATAGGACTAGTTTGATAGGACACTATTTCATTCAACATATATAATTAGGGGGTCCCCGCTCCATCTCGCCATCAGTTTGGGGTCCTTTGCCTGGAAAACGTTGAAGATTCCTGCTTTAGAGGCTGCAGGGTGGGGCAGCAGCACTGCTGCCCGGCAGAAGGAAGGTTTCGGGTTCGATTACTGGCCCGGGGTCTTTCTGCATGGAGTTAGCATGTTCTCCCTGAGCATGGTGGGTTCTCTCTGGATACTCCGGCTTCCTCCCACAGTCCAAAAACATGACTGTTAGATTAATTGGCTT